>CM053036.1:92679547-92889475 GCA_028564925.1 Lithobates sylvaticus | reverse complement strand
AGTGATTAAATACCATCAAAAGAAAGCTCTATTTGTGTGAAAGAAAGGACAAAAAATTCATTTGGGTACAGAGTTGCATGACTGAGTAATTGTCATTCAAAGTGTGAGAGCATCGAAAGCTGAAAATTGGTCGGGTTAGGAATCGGGTTTAAAGCGGGATTCCACCCTAAAGTGGAACTCCCGCTTTTCGGAACCCTCCCCCCCTCCGTTGTCACATTTGGCACCTTTCAGGGGGGAGGGGGGTGCAGATACCTGTCTAAGACAGGTATCTGCACCCACTTCCGGGCATAAACTCCCACGGGAGTTTACGCAGCTTCCTGTCCCGTAGCGCTGTCTGCCGGTACACACACGTGTCCCGGCAGACAGCGCTGAAGATTCTCATTGCGCCGCGCGACTCGCGCATGCGCAGTAGGGAATCGGGAAGTGAAGCCACTTCCTGATTCCCTCACGAGAATGGCGCCGGCTACAGCAGAGAGCCGAGCGATCAATCGGCCACCGCTGGACCCTGGAACAGGTAAGTGTCCATTTTTTAAAAGTCAGCAGCTGCAGTATTTGTAGCTGCTGGCTTTTAAAAGAAAATTTCAGTACAGTCCCGCTTTAAGTGCCCAGTGGGTAAGTGGTTAAAGGAACAGGATTTTATAATTTTTTTTTAAGGTAACAAACACTTTAATTCTGGCCATTATCTGTTTTCATTTCTTTATTAACCACTTCAGGCCATTTTTTGCCATACGTCACTGTGTCGCTTTAACTCACAATTGCGCAGTCATGCGACGTTGTACCCAAACAAAATTTATGTAATTTTTCCCCACAAATAGAGCCTTCTTTTGATGTTACTTGATCACCTCTGCGGTCTTTATTTTTTGCGCTATGAACAAAAAAAGAACAGAATAGTTTATACTTTTTGCTATAATAAATATCCCCAAAAAATAAAGAAAAAGAAAATGTCTTAATGAGTTTCGCTGATATAAATTCTTCTACAAATTTTTGGTAAAAAAAAAAATCACAAAATCACAATAAGCGTATATTGATTGGTTTGCGCAAAAGTTATAGCGTCTACAAAATAGGGGATAGATTTATGTCATTTTTATTATTATTTTTTATTTTACTAGTAATGGCGGCGATCTGCGATTTTTATCAGGACTGCGACATTGCGGCGGACAGATCGGACACTTTTGACGCTATTTTGGGACCATTGACATTTATACAGCGATCAGAGCTAAAAATAGCCACTAATTACTGTATAGATGTCACTGGCAGGGAAGGGGTTAACACTAGGGGTTAACTGTGTTCCCTAGGTGTGTTCTAACTGTAGGGGGATGGGACTGACTGGGGAGGAGACTGATCGGTGTTCCTACTTAGTGGGAACACATGTTTACACACACACATCCCCGTTCTTGTTCTGTCACGAGCGATCATGGGTGCTCGGTGGACATCGCGACCACGCATCGGCTCCAGGGACACGTGGCGGGTGTGCGCGCCTGCTATGACGTCTTAAATAGGGATGAGCACGATGTTCGCCTGTTCACCGAATAGCGAACAATTTAGGGTGTTCGTGTCAAATTCGAAAGCCGCGGAACACCCTTTAAAAGTCTATGGGAGAAATCAAAAGTGCTAATTTTAAAGGCTTATATGCATGGTATTGTCATAAAAAGTGTTTGGGGACCTGGGTCCTGCCCCAGGGGGCATGTATCAATGCAAAAAAAAGTTTTAAAAACTGAAGTTTTTTAGGGAGCAGTGATTTTAATAATGCTTAAAGTGAAACAATAAAAGTGTAATATTAATTTAAATTACCTGGGGGTGTCTATAGTATGCCTGTAAAGTGGTGCATGTTTCCTGTGTTTAGAACAGTCCGAGAGCAAAATTACATTTCTAAAGGAAAAAAAGTAATTTAAAAGTACTCGCAGCTATAATGAATTGTCAGTCCCAGCAATAAACATAAAAGTTCATTGATAAAAATGGCATGGGATTCCCCACAGGGGAACCCCAAACCAAAATAAAAAAAGAAAATGCGTGGGGGTCCCCCCAAA
The DNA here is from genome assembly GCA_028564925.1 of Lithobates sylvaticus. Lineage (NCBI taxonomy): Eukaryota > Metazoa > Chordata > Amphibia > Anura > Ranidae > Lithobates > Lithobates sylvaticus. Next base: position 92,887,448 of record CM053036.1, on the reverse strand, counting down.
TTCCATACCAGGCCCTTCAGGTCTGGTATGGATTTTAAGAGGAATCCCGCGCCAAAATAAAAAAAAATGGCATGGAGTCCCCCCAAAAATCCATACCAGACCCTTATCCAAGCACGCAACCTGGCAGGCTGCAGGAAAAGAGGGGAAAAATAGAATGGCCCCCCTCCTTGCCCGGTGGTTGTGGGGGTCTGCCGGCGGGGGGCTTATCGGAATCTGGAAGCCCCCTTTAACAAGGGGACCACCAGATCCCGCCCCCCTGTGTGAAATAGTAACGGGGTACAAATATACTCCTACAATTTCACAAAAAAAGTGTGAAAATGGAAAAAAAGACAATACACGCCTTGGGACAAGTCTTTTATTAAAAAAATAGTCTTGTTTTCTTCTTGTCTCGCTCCGACGGACTGAAAAAAAAAAAAAGCCGCAAGCCGCCTACGATCTGCTTCCATGCGAGGCATCCTCCGTAATGACCATCCTCTCAGGTGACAGTTCTTTTATAACTGAGGGCGGGGCCACACGATGGCATTGCCGGGTGACTCCGCCCCCCTCTGACGCTACGGGAAAGCCATAGGGATGGATTCCATGGAGGCAGATCGGTCTGTCGGAGCGAGAGAAAAACAAGAACAAGACTTCGTGGGACAGTTTTATTTTTTTATTTTTTTAATAAAGGACTTGTCCCAAGGCGTGTATTGTCTTTTTTTTACCATTTTCACACATTTTTTGTGAAATGGTAGGGGTACATTTGTACCCCGTTACCATTTCACACAGGGGGGGCCAGGATCTGGGGGTCCCCTTGTTAAAGGGGGCTTCCAGGTTCCGATAAGCCCCCCGTCGTATAGCTACGTATAGCTACGGAAATTTGCACAGCTGTGCCAACCTGGCGCAGTATAACTGCGGTCCACATTTACCTGGAGGAGGTTGTGGTGTGTGTCCATTCCCCATGTGTAAAGATCGTGGCTGGGTTCATATGAGTGCTGTTTAAATTTTATCATTTTTCTAACCCGCTTTTATATCGGTGGTGGCACTTACTATAGATGTGGAGCACAGCGGTGGTTTAATGAGGATTTTGGCATATCAAGAGCCTGTTCACTTCAGTGTACTACCATCCCCATATTTATGAACTGAGAAAACTACAGTTTAGCCGGTTTTCATTTCAGCACATATAATATATTGTGATTTCCATTGGATTGTATAGGATTTCTCCTCTCATTCCATGCTGAACATTTATCATTATTATTGTGTTTCATTTTATATTTAATTTATTTTCTACATTTTCTTCATTTTTTTTTTTTGGCGCAGTTTTTTTGTTATTATTCGAAAGCTGTTGTTGGTGCGAATGTTATTTGCTTTTGCTCACTATTGTTTGTAATGATTGTTTTTGTTCTTTGTTTTGCTGGGTGGGTGTATTGCTCAAACAAATAGCCTTTATTTCAGCCTTTCCCGACAGTGATTATCATGTCCACCCTTCCCCTGTCTGGTTTGTCCCTTCCCATCTGGCACACGTAGGCCGTGCTTTTGGGCGGCTATGCCAACCAATTCAGGGTCTAGCGCCATGGGAACTTCTTCCCAGTTGCCATGGGACTTGGGACCCAAAAGTGAGTCAGTGAGAAGATGACGCACAATGCCGCACAACGCCGAGCAACACCGCACCATCATGTGATTGGGTCTGCCGTCACTTTGGGTGACGTCACTCGTGGGCGATGACGGCTCCCAGTATGACCTTGATCATTGACACCTGTATCGGTGGCATGGCACGGTGCGCCGTCGGCTCAGGGGGGCAAATTTGGGAATGCGATTGGAGGATCGCCTCGTGACGTCACCAATGGCCACACCCAGTTTATCATGGTTTAGAGATATAAAAATGCCAGTGCCAGTCCTGTTCCCCGCTTCACCTGGGAGACAGAAGAATCGCTGTCTAAACTGCACCAATAACGTATGACAGAATATTACGTCACTTGGTGCCAATTGGTACCAAATTCCTGTTACACAGATGGGATACTTCTCCCATTGTAACATATTTGTTTACTGTCTGCTTACAGATCTACTTGGTCCTTTCAGCCAGACATTTTAGACCTGTATTTCAGCATTAGCGCATCTCTTTATGACCATTTGGGTAATGTAGCTGCGGATAGATTCTGTGATCATTTCAAACCGGACGGATTTTCCGGACAAGCATTTTTCACAAAATTCCTGTACTCACTGATTCGTTATAATGTCTGAGACATAGGTATGTTTAATATTAAAATATTCATACAAAATGCTCACTGCTGTCAAATAATTTATATACTTACCGTATATACTCGAATATAAGCCGAGATTTTCAGCCCTTTTTTTAGGGCTGAAAGTCCTCCCCTCGGCTTATATTCGAGTCACCACCGTCTGCCTACATGAACAGCGTGTCATGCAGACAGACGGCAGTTTTCAAAAGCCGCGCCTCCTCCTCCCGCCCGTCCGTGATAGGCGGACACTCATTTTCCCAGCAGTAAGTCAGTGTGCAGTGTTCCGCCTATAACGGATGTCCTGTCATTCTCATCTCATGGATGAGGATGAGAGGACGTCCGTGATAGGCGGAACACTGCACACTGACTGCTGGGAAAACAGCGTTCCTCCTATTACGGGCGAGGAGGAGGAGGAGGCGCGGCTTTTGTAATTTTAGAATGGCGCCTTACACGCTGTGGGGGGACAGAGCGGGACTGCATCGGCGGAAGACAGATGACAGATGACACAGGACACAGGACCCGCAGATCGGCAGATCGGCAGATCGGCAGATCGGCGCAGATCGGCACAGATCGGCACAGATCGGCACAGGTAGGCTGCAATGGGGACACAGGGGGAGTCTGTACAGGGGACATGCAGCTGCAGATGGGCATTGCTGACCCTCTTTTCCACTTACAGTAGCTGCTGCATTTTTTTACCCTCGGCTTATACACGGGTCAATGCGTTTTTCCCATTTTTTTGTGGTGAATTAGGGGCCTCAGCTTATATTCGGGACGGCCTATACTCGAGTATATACGGTATATTAATCAACTGATCAACTATTTCTATCCATCCAGACTCTTGTGGCCTGGTCTCTTCAATTGCTCCGGCCCCCTTTTGGGTGGGCTCATCCTGATACGAGGGTCCTGTTTGACATTTTCCATCTTTCTTCTGTTCTGGCTGTTATGGCAGTGCTTTGGTATTTCAGTTCCTTCTTACTTTTTGATCTCCCTTGGTTGGTCACATGGGGTCAGTATCTTCAGCCTTCTTTATTTATTTATATTCTTTTTGCCTATGTTTGTGAATGTTTTCCAATATGATCAGTGTATGATTTTTTTTTGCATTTTGATCCTGTTTGTAATTATGTGCAATTTTAAATTGTAGACTAAAACTACATATCTTGAACTCTTCAGCCCATTGGCCCTGGAGAAGATTTCTACCTTAATTGTTGAAACGCGTTGGACTTTTCCTGTCCCTCCGACAGTTGAATTGGGCCGTTCCAGCATTCTGTTCTTTGCTGCTCCTCCCACCATGTGTTTGGTTTTATTCCATTTTTGTATTGTGTATTATCATATTTTTTGTATTAGTAAATTTGTATTTTAACAAGTTTAATCACTGTTTATGGTCCGTTAAAATCCCACCCTTGAGGAACCTGCTTTTTACTCCTTATTTTAGCCTTGGTGTCTCAGAAGGTGCAGTACTCCCTGAAGGGTCCTTATTACCAGTAACAAGGGAACCCAAATATTAGCGACTCAGTAGGGTTAAGTGCTACACATGGCACCCGTATACATGTATGTGTTGTTTTTTCCAATTTCTAGTGCTGGTAAACTGAGCTGCTGTTAGAATTTGGTGCTGTTTGCCAAGGATTTTGGAAATGCCTTTATAGAACAGAGATCTTAGCAGATGGAAGACCTTTGACCAGAAAGGTATGGTAAAGGGGCATGACCAGTCACTAAACAACCAATTGGGATTAATATGTGATAATCTGGAGGAGATCATGTACAAACTCATCATGATGTTGTATGTTACTTCTGTCCATGTGGGACAGAGAAGCAGCTATGGAGCTGTACGGAGATAGTCCAATGCCGCGTACACACGAAGGGACTATCCCGCGGGATTATCCGCTGGACCGAAGTCCAGCGGATAATCCCCTCGTGTGTGGGCGCCGGCGGACTTTTTTTGGCCAAAGTACGGCGGACTAAAGTTTCAGGTTTTGTTCTGAAATTATCCGCTGGACTTGGCAGTCCAGCGGATAATCCGGTCGTGTGTAGTATGGTCCGGCGTACCAAAAAGGACGCATGCTCAGTAGCTATTATGTCACGGACTCGCTCGGTCTGGTAAAACTAGCCTTCGTTTTGAAGCTCGCACAATCGTCACGCTGCTGAATTTTTTTTTTTTTTTTTTTTTTCTGACAGCGGGATTTGTATGTTATCGTACTTGAAGAATGATTTTGCCTTGCTGCTTGTATATTCACGCAGAGTACTCCCGAACGTTTTTTCTTCACCATTCTTTAGTGAAGTTATATATTTGTATATATATATATATATATATCTATATCTCTATCTCTATATATATATATATATATATATATATATATATATATATATATATATATAGATATAGATATAGATATAGATATCCAAATCACCAAATGAAAAATATATCTATATTTCTCAATAAGCCCAAAAAAATATATATCGATATCTACATATATATATATATATATATATATATTATATATATATAGATATATAGATCTATACGTGTATAAAAAATAATATATATATATATATATATATATATATATATATATATATATATATATATATATATATATATATATTATATATGTACATATATCTCTATATAGATATTTTTTATTATTTGTTGGTTATCAAAAGGATTAGTTATTACACATGATACAATTGTGGAGTCAGCAGAGCTTGCCCTTAATTCAGATCTTAACCCTCACCTTTCCAGCGACTGCACTTGCAGTTCCATTGAAGTTGCACTTTACACTTGTATTGTCAAATGAATGTTTAGACATGTACCTGCCTACTCCTAAAGAAACTATGTTTTTGAATAACAAGCACGTATATCATTATTTGATGAAAATTAAATGACCATTTATTCTGGTTAAAACAAACAAGGCAAAACAAAATAGGAAGGCAACACTGGAGCCACTTGTAGATTTTGTGAAGACTTTTTGCCCCAACGGCAGACACCAAGTTTGTGAAGCCAAAAATTAAGCTTGGGCACATTTCATACAATATAGGGAGCACAAGAAGATTGACCAGGAATCAGACAGACCAGGAACAGCAGCAGATGACATCTATGTCCCCAAGCTGTGGCACTACAACAGCCTGTGTCTTCTGTGAGACCAGACTGAAGCCAGGCAATCACTTCCGACTCTTCCCACCACGCTGCCCTGCACTCTTCCCTGCAGTCTTCCCTGCACGCTTCCTTGGAGGCTGACTTGTGGTAGGAGGAGGAGTAGGAGGAGGAGGAGGAGGAGGAGAAGAAGGAAGACGAGGAGGAGGAGGAGGAGAAGTTGGTGTCGGGCCTTCATGGGTCAGGCGGGTGGATTCTCGTAATTCACCCCTCAAACCCCCCCTAATTGCCTCAGAAATGAGGCCCTCACACAGGTGCCGTTGGCCCCTCTCCATTTCCAGCAACCTGCTGGACAAGTAGCTGGCATAGGCCTCTTCTGGAAGGGGGGGTTTGTCGAGAATCGCACTCGCCTTCCGAATCAGTTGGAGTGATTCCTCCTCAACAATGGTCATCCTCCTGGGCCTTCTTGGGGGTAAGGGCAGGGGTGGAGGTAGACTTCTTAATTGGGTCTGGCTGTCACTCTGGCTCGTGCTGGGCCCAGCCACCTCCTGGCTCTCGCTGGTCATGTCCTCCTCCTCCATACCACTTGTCCCGGCATCATCCTGGGTCAGCTCATCCTGTGTGCAAATAAAAACAAAAATCAAACACCTGTTTTGTGGTTTCTGGCCTCCTCAATCATCCAATTGTAAACTTAGGAACGAGCATCTAAATTTTCCAAAAGATCCAAAAGGCTATCATTTGGACCCCTGCATTTTCCAAGCAGATCACCAATGTTGTCTAACGCTTTTTTTGCCACTACTGGATGTATGTATACACTATATATGTATCGATATGTTGCACCAACACTTTTTACAAGTGTGCTGAATTTTTGTCAGTTTTTTTCACAATTCTGAGTTCAGGGTGTTAATTGTTTCACATTTTAACGTTTACAGCATTAATATTCACACAATCACAATTTAGGCTACTAAATATATACCTGGCTCCAGCTGGGCGCATCAGCCTGCTCCAAGGTGGAGGGGTCTTCTCCTTCCGTGGAAGCCTCAGCTGGGGTGGAGGGAAGAGTGGAGGGAAGAGTGGAGGGAAGGGTGGAGGGAAGAGTGGACAGTGATTGCCTGGGTTCCATCTGGTCACCTATAAAAGTCAGTTGGTTGTAGTACCACAGCTTGGGTACATAAACATTCTCTGCTGCTGCTCCTGATCTGACTGATTCCTCAATCTTCTTGCGCTCCCGCTTGTACATGTGCCTTAAACTTGCAATTCTGGCTTCCACAAACTTGGTGTTTGCGTTGGGGACTTTAGTCTTCACAAAAGCCACAAGTGGCCCCAGTGTTGCCTTCCGGACATCCCTATTGCCATATAAAGGGTTCTTGAGCTGCCACAGGTTGGTATTTTTTCTGTACAGGGCAATGAATTCGGACATGAACTGCTGGTCCTTGAATGGATTCAACTGGGGTGCTGACATGTTTGTTTCTGTTTTGTTAGTAATGGCAATACAAAAGACCAAAAACACAAATGTTACTTAAAACGCACAACCAGTTTTTCTTACCAAACATTACACAACACACCCTACACACAGGCAGCAACCCCTACACACAGGCAGCAACCCCTACACACAGGCAGCAACCCCTACACACAGGCAGCAACCCCACACACAGGCAGCAACCCCTCCACACAGGCAGCAACCCCTACACACAGGCAGCAACCCCTACACACAGGCAGCAACACACACATATCCTTAAAAAATGCTGGCCCAAAACCCCAAAAAAAACACAGTAATGCATCCTAGAAAACACTTACCTTCGTACAGAGCGCTCGCTACTTCCGTTCGGGAACACGTGGGCCCCTCAAACAGCCTTATATACACTGCGCACGCGTCGAAGTCCGCCTGCGTCCTCCGCGTCGCCCGCCCATGACGTTCCTCCTGACGAGTATTCCCCGCCCCGCTTCCCCTCGTTGCATTGTTGGTGAATAAATTCATGAATATGGCGGACACATTCTCAGCCAGTAGCGCGGAGGAAAGCCAAGAAGCCAACACATCTGCATCCAGCAGCAGATATAAGGCCACCAATATGGCCTTTGAAGAGATGGTGGAGATGGTGGACATCCTCCAAAGGGAAGATTACGACGGGGAAAATGGCCCGTACCCTCGACCCAACTTGCGCAAGGACAAGATTCTCACTACAATCGTCAGCACCCTGGAGCAGAAATTCGGCGTACGAAGGGGCAAGGATCAACTGCGCAAGCGATGGTCCGACATCAAATCCAGGGAGCACGATCAGTACAGGAGAATTCGAAAAGCCATCAAAAAAAGTAAGTCAAGCACGTGCGCTACTATGGTTATACTTGATATGTCTAATCTTGCGCAGATGTTATTACCACTCGTCCGTGAAACTTGCGCAGATGTAATTACCATTCGTACGTGAAACTTGCGCAGATGTTATTACCATTCGTACGTGAAACTTGCGCAGATGTTATTACCATTCGTACGTGAAACTTGCGCAGATGTTATTACCATTCGTACGTGAAACTTGCGCAGATGTAATTACCATTCGTACCGTGAAACTTGCGCAGATGTTATTACCACTCGTCCGTGAAACTTGCGCAGATGTAATTACCATTCGTACGTGAAACTTGCGCAGATGTAATTACCATTCGTACGTGAAACTTGCGCAGATGTAATTACCATTCGTACGTGAAACTTGCGCAGATGTAATTACCATTCGTACCGTGAAACTTGCGCAGATGTAATTACCATTCGTACCGTGAAACTTGCGCAGATGTAATTACCATTCGTACGTGAAACTTGCGCAGATGTTATTACCACTCGTCCGTGAAACTTGCGCAGATGTAATTACCATTCGTACCTGAAACTTGCGCAGATGTTATTACCATTCGTACGTGAAACTTGCGCAGATGTATTACCATTCGTACGTGAAACTTGCGCAGATGTTATTACCATTCGTCCGTGAAACTTGCGCATATTTGATGAAAGTTCCGTTTGTCTTCATAACGTTTATTGAGTTTACCTGGCTTTGGGTTGTTGGAGTTGTAAGGTTGTTTATTATTGTCACTATCTATACAATTACTGCTGTAGTAAGGGTTTTAGGGGTAACTTACACAGGGACTCCAGAGGCTGTTGTGGGGGGGGGGGATAAATATGTTAAGCAGGGTCTCATGCTCACAATTCACAAAAAATGCTCATCATCTCTAAATACTGTAGGTGGTGACTTTTCAAAGAAGTACACTCACCTGTCCCTTGGATGGTGCAGCTACAATCTCTGATCTTGCAATCATGAAATTAATGTTTGCGGCTTCACTTCCCGGGTCACTATTGGGCATGCGCCAGTTGCGCAATGCAATAGGACTGGTCCGCGCGAGCTCGGGGACCCCTGTGTGTCCCAGCAGACAGCACGGTGGGACGGGATGTGGCGTATACTTCTGTGGGAGTCTAGGGCCGGATGTGTGTGCAAATACCTGCCTTACACAGGTATCTGCAACCCATCCCCCCTAAAAGGTTCAAAATAAGACACCACAGGGGTGCAGGGATCCAATGAGCGGAAGTTCAAATTTAGGGTTGAAGGGCGGTTTAAGTATTGGAGTTTCATTAGATAGACATTTCAATTCTGTCTTCAAGTAGGATCTTCTAACAAACTGCTAATAATTGGCAAGACTTTTAAACAATGTTTACTATCCTATTTTGGCACTCAAATATCAGTGTGATTCAAAGTGTACCTTTTTGTGTTCCATTACCATAGGGGGCAAAAGACTCAGACGTCAGTCCGAACCTACGAGGACCTCCCGGCATCACCAGACTAATTGGGCAGTTAGCCCAAGCCCGCGCATGGATGTGGCGGAACAGGTCGTTGAAGTGGAGCAAATCTGCACCCCACCAAGTGAGTGTCTCAGAACACAGATTGAGCTAATAAATTAAGGTCTGCATGTTTTTGACACTTTTTTTCTTGTGTTTTATCTACCCAACTTTTAGGTGATGCTGATCTGTTTGTGGAAGGACAAGCTGCGGAGCCATTTTCCACTGACAGTGCCCACAGGCTTATTGGCCAGATCATGGCCTGGAATCTGCAGCTGGAAAATATGCAGAAGGAGATGGCCACCATGCAGCAGGGAATGAAGGACATGATTGATGTTTTGGGGAGAATCTAAAGACCCCTTTTACATTTCTTAACATCAATCATGTCCTTCATTCCCCTTTTGATGCGCTGTTTTACTAATTTTAGAGGCCAAATTTTTAATATGCACACGGTATGTCAACATGTGCTATGTGCCATCAGGGGATCTCAATGGACACATTTGGTGTTTGCAACCCCTAATGCTAGTAGGTGAGAGGGAAGGGGTTTCACACACAAAACACGTCCATTGATTCCCCATGATGGAACATAGCACATGTTGACATTACCCATTTTCCAGTTAAATTAGTGTGCATATTAAAAATTTGGCTTCTACTGTTCATGGGTTACCTGTTGAACTTTGTAAGTTCTGGACTTTTACATTGTGTAAATAATTTCAAATGCTAAGCCTAAATTTTTTAACATTTTTAAACATGTTTTTATGTTTGTTTTAAAAAATCAATCCCAAAAAAAAAAAAAAATATGTTGTGAGAAAAACACCAAAAAAATGTCAAAAAGATAACATAAAAAAAAAAACAAAAAAATCTTGTTACAAAAAAAAAAAAATAAAAAAAAACCAAAAATACCAAAACAAAAAAAAAAAAAAAAAATTAAAAAAAAAAAAAAAAAGTTTTGGATGTGCACTATAATAAAAAAAATAATGTTTGCACAAATTCAAAAATGTGTGGCTTCTTCTTTTTAAATACTACCACTTTGACAAAAACATGTTGTGGTTCATTGACAAAGGGGCTTATTTACTAAACGCTAAACAAGTTTGCCACTATTAAGATGTGCACTAGGACAACATATAAAACAGGCCAAATTAAAAGCAAAACAATACGAAACTACCAATATTTCAAACATAAATAACTGTATTTATTCTTTGTCAATCAAAAAGATGGTTTAAGGGTCTGCTGCCATTTCAATGGCCCCCCTACCATTAAAATACTGTAAATAAAGGTCCCGCACTTGCTGGGATGATTGTGGTGCCGAACCAAGAGGGCGATTATCCAGCCCTGTCATGTTGCCTTCCACTCCGGCCTCAGGGCCAATTGGTAAGGAGTATGTTCCTGAATGTTTCCGTAAATAATTGTGCATGACACAGCATGCAAGAATAATAGTATTGAGTTTGTACTCTGCCAGATGTAGGGATGTAAGGAGCAATCTGAAACGGTTGGCCATAATACCAAAGGCATTTTCCACCACCCTTCTTGCTCTGGCCAACCGATAATTAAAAATCCTCCTCTCAGGGGTGAGGGATCGTTGGGGAAATGGCCTCATCAGATGGTCACCCAGACCGAACGCCTCGTCGGCAATGAAGACGAAGGGGAGTCCCTCCACATTATCTTCATCTGGTGGCAGCTCCAGCCCACCAGTCTGGAGACGATGACCGAACTCCGTGTGGTTGAAGACTACTCCGTCCGACATCCGGCCGTTTTTCCCCACATCCACATACAGAAAGTCATATTGTGCCGACACCATCGCCATCAACACGATACTATGGAACCCCTTATAATTCCAATAGTATGACCCCGAATGGGGTGGGGGCACAATTCGCACATGTTTGCCGTCAATCGCCCCTCCGCAGTTGGGAAAGTCCCAACGGGCAGCAAACTGGGAAGCCACAGTCTGCCATTCCTGTGGCGTGGAGGGACACTGTGAAGTCAAACAGAAAGATACAATTTAAATTATAAACCAGGCAAAACACCAAACTAAATGCAACAAATTAACAAACAATTTGGAAGAACATATGTATTTATTTTGTAAATCCTTGAAATAAAGCCAAAAGATTAAGGATAAAAGGGACAAATCTCTGATTGATGACCCCTCTGATGGACCAGAGAAGATAATAATGGGGATGTGGGTGGGGAGTAAATAATTGTAAGGTCACACAATACACATGCAATTAATTAAAGGTGTGTGTGGGGGGGGGGGATAATTACAAGCTGACCAAAACCACATGCTATTAATTATCAGGGGGTGGGGGGGTCGGGATAATTACAAGCTGACCAAAACCACAGGCTATTAATTATCAGGGGGTGTGGGGGGGGGGATAATTACAAGCTGACCAAAACCACATGCTATTAATTATCAGGGGGGTGGGGGGGGGATAATTACAAGCTGACCAAAACCACATGCTATTAATTATCAGGGGGTGTGGGGGGGGGGGATAATTACAAGCTGACCAAAACCACATGCTATTAATTATCAGGGGGGTGGGGGGGGGATAATTACAAGCTGACCAAAACCACAGGCTATTAATTATCAGGGGGTGGGGGGGGTGGGGATAATTACAAGCTGACCAAAACCACATGCTATTAATTATCAGGGGGTGTGGGGGGGGGATAATTACAAGCTGACCAAAACCACATGCTATTAATTATCAGGGGGTGTGGGGGGGGGATAATTACAAGCTGACCAAAACCACATGCTATTAATTATCAGGGGGTGTGGGGGGGGGGGATAATTACAAGCTGACCAAAACCACATGCTATTAATTATCAGGGGGGTGTGGGGGGGGGGATAATTACAAGCTGACCAAAACCACATGCTATTAATTATCAGGGGGGTGTGGGGGGGGGATAATTACAAGCTGACCAAAACCACATGCTATTAATTATCAGGGGGGGGGTGTGGGGGGTGGGGATAATTACAAGCTGACCAAAACCACATGCTATTAATTATCAGGGGGTGGGGGGGGGGATAATTACAAGCTGACCAAAACCACATGCTATTAATTATCAGGGGGGTGTGGGGGTGGGGATAATTACAAGCTGACCAAAACCACATGCTATTAATTATCAGGGGGTGTGGGGGGTGGGGATAATTACAAGCTGACCAAAACCACATGCTATTAATTATCAGGGGGGTGTGGGGGGGGGGCTGTGGGGGGGGGGGGGGGGATAATTACAAGCTGACAAAACCACATGCTATTAATTATCAGGGGGGGGGGGGGGGGGGATAATTACAAGCTGACCAAAACCACATGCTATTAATTATCAGGGGGGTGGGGGGGGGGGATAATTACAAGCTGACCAAAACCACATGCTATTAATTATCAGGGGGTGTGGGGGGGGGATAATTACAAGCTGACCAAAACCACATGCTATTAATTATCAGGGGGTGTGGGGGTGGGGATAATTACAAGCTGACCAAAACCACATGCTATTAATTATCAGGGGGTGTGGGGGGGGGGATAATTACAAGCTGACCAAAACCACATGCTATTAATTATCAGGGGGTGTGGGGGGGGGGGGGATAATTACAAGCTGACCAAAACCACATGCTATTAATTATCAGGGGGTGGGGGGGGGGGGGGGGGGATAATTACAAGCTGACCAAAACCACATGCAATCAATTTAAAATTGAGGGTCAAGGGGGGTGAAAGGGGGGGTGAGTAAAGCTGTACAATGGAGCTGGTAAGATACATTTTTAACCAAAGAAAGTGACTAGGCTAGGGGTGTTTAGGGGGCCAAGCTTCCATGCTGGGGAGGTTGGTGCAAGCAAATATGCATGTGACCCACTAAATAATACATTCTTAAAGCTATTTCGATAAGTCAACCATAAAATACTAGACAAAAAACCAAAATAAAAAAAAAAAAGGAATAGGGGACATTCATAGAATAGTCCTATCATGGTAATTAGCTAATGATGACATTGATGCACTACATTAGCAAACATACAAGACATAGGTAATTTTAAAAGAGAAGACTTACCTTAATGTATTCCTCCTGCAGGACGTGGATAATGGCAGAACAGGTCTCTGGAATAATGAGCCCCAGAGCCTGGGGGGAGATGCCTGTCGTGAACTTGAGGTCCTGCAAGCTTCTCCCCGTCGCCAAGTAACGCAACGTGGCGACTAGCCTCTGCTCCGCACTGATGGCTTGCCGCATGCAGGTATTCTGCCTGCTAATATAAGGGGACAGCGAAGCCAACAGACGGTGAAAAATGGGGTCCGTCATCCGGAGATAATTCCTGAAATCATCAGGATTATTCTCACGGATCTCACGGAGCAAAGGCATATGCGAGAATTGGTCACGCTGGCGCAACCAATTCTTGGTCCATGAACTCCTCCTCACCCTGTTCATGGACCGGGCTCGTGCCAAGGTGTTAACCGCAACACCGAGCCCCTGCACAGCACGAACTCGTTCCCGAGTACGTCCACACTCCATGGCTTCAAAACGGTCGGCTGATCAAACAAACAACTTAACAGAACGCACTGAAGAACAGCAAGGCCTATGAAGAACGACCTGAAAAACAGGAACGAGCGGACCAGAACGGCCTGAGAACAGGTAGGAACTGATCCACACGCACTGAAAGCCAGATACAAACCTCACAAGCACAAACTGAACGGCAGAAGCGAACGAATTAAGCAGAAGTCTGAGAAGCGCGAATCGTCTCTAACCAAACGTCAACTAACACGCGATACACACGAGATTAGCTGACGGGGCCCAAAGGGTGTCGTTTGGGATCTCGAGCTTCCTTTTTCTAGTCCCGTCGTACGTGCTGTACGTCATCGCGTGAACCGCCGGACTTTTTGCGTGATCGTGTGTGGTCAAGTCCGTTCGCTTTTTAGTCCAGCGTACCTAGCGGGAAAGTCCAGCGGATTGTCCGCTGGACTTAGGTCCGCCGGGAAAAGTCCGTACGTGTGTACGAGGCATAAAAACCTGACAGGCTGGTTATACATAAGTCAATCAACTGAACCGGCCAAATTTCGATCCATATGTGGCCAGCTTAACAGTTTTGAACAGATGCAGGGGAACCTGATTTAATGTGTGTTTGATGTACAGTAAGAAACTAGTGTATGATTGATATCAAATATAGATCCTTGTAGTATAATATATCTTCCAGTTGGATTTACAATTTACCAACTGCAGATAAAGGGTACACTTTTCTTGAAGGCGATCAATACACTACATTTATTTTTTCTAAAGTTAGCCCACTAGAATTCAGAATAATTATTATGGAAGTACTTAGGGCAGGAGGAAGAGGAGTACAGTGGAACCTCGGATTGCGAGTAACGCGGTTAACTGCATTTTTAAAAATCGTAACTTGGTTTGCGAGTGTTGTCTCGCAAAACGAGCACGATTCAGGCCAAAGCGTGTGCAATACCACGTTTGGCCTGAGGTGGGGGGGGGCGCCGGAGCTGAGTGGCGCCGATTGCAGCCGATCTGCGCCATTCGGAAATGGACAGAAAGGCCAGAGGACAGCTCGGCTGACCTTGGTAAACATCGGGAACGGAGTCTTTCCGATGTTTGCCGAGGTCAGGCGAGGTGTCCGAGGCTTTCTGGCGCCCCCCCACCTCTGGCCACATGCGGTATTGCATGCCATTGAAGTCAATGCAGAACTAATTATTTTAATTTCCATTGACTTCAATGGGGAAACTCACTTTGATATGCAAGCACTTTGGATTACGAGCATTCTCCTGGAACGGATTATGCTCGTAATCCGAGGTTCCACTGTATCTAGTTTCTGGAAGGCAAACAATGTTTGCATGACAACGGCATAATATGAGAATGCCTTAATACATTTGTTGATAGAATTGAGACCTTGTACATTGTAAGATACTATTTTGATATGGCTGGCCATGGTCAAGAACAACAGTATACAGATATGCAAAAAGCCTGAGGGCTTCACATGTAGGGTGTAGGGGAAGACACACCAGTGCATAACCCACAAAATCCTCTATGCCATCAAGTCAGAACCCAGTGAAGATATCATAAAAGGATTGACAGGGAAAGACCGGAGAGGTGTGGAAAAAAAATCAACAAGAACAATGCTTAATCCAATTTCTGTTGAATGTTGTGGCGTGAATGGGTTTGGGCAAGTTCTGTCTTTATCTCTTGCATATGGTGCACTACAACCCAAAGCCGTTAGAAATCGCAGAGTGGTTTAAATTCTACAGTAGGAGGCAGCATGCTGGGGAGGATATAAAAGACTTATATCATTGCTTTACGTAAACTAGCTGCCACTTGACAGTTTGGAGACTACCTGCAGATGGCTCTCCGCAACATGTTTGTCATGGGACTCTGAGACCCAGCCATACATAAACATTTACTCACAGAACCTGACTTGACTCTGACGAAAGCCACGGACCTTGCTATGGTCATGGAGTTGGCTACACGGGATGCCACCCTACTGAAGGAGCCACCTGAACCTCCTGCAAGCCAGGGAGAGGAAATATTCCACACTGCTATCACCCGACACCCACGACAGCCGTCGCCATATAAACCTAAACCTTGCCACCCTAACTCTTCTGTTTCTAGGATACCAACTTGCTACCATTGTGGTAACACTTCCCACAGTGCACCTGCTTGCAAGTTCAAGGATGTCATTTGTTTTCTTTGTGGAAAGACTGGTCATATTGGGCGTGTTTGCCGCAGCTCACACTCCCCAAACACTACCACAAAAGGTAGACATAAACAGACATTTCATGTGGATACTGAAAATAACGGCTCCAGCTCTGATGAGGAGACCCGTGTCCAGCATGTTGGACTATTTCGGGTAGCTGGGAACACTCCTGCGATAAAAGTGGATGTCACACTCAATGGCTGTCCTGTCTCCATGGATGTTGATATTGATTTCTTTTGCCTCCAGGTCTTTAACCTCAGCAGAACAAAACTACTCCCAGATAGACAAGGAAGCTTTGGCCATTGTATGGGCCACAAAATAATTTCACACGTACATCTATGGATGGGAGTTCACACTTATCACTGACCACAAACCTCTGTTGTCCATACTGAATTTCTACAACAACCGCATCTCGCTTACAAAGGTACGCTTTATTCTTGGGAGCTTATACTTATTCTATCAGATACCGCTCCCACGAGGCCCATGGCAATGCAGATGCATTTTTCAGATTGCCAATTGGAGACCACCCAACTAGAGACATACGCATAGTGGAAGTACACAGGCCACGGTCCTGCATGTCCTTCTCGTATGTTCAGGCTGGATGGCCAGAGAAAGTCCCAGGTGAATTTCGTCTGTACTTTACCAGAAAATGTGAGCTTGTGACTAATGCTGGTTGCCTACAGTGGGGCAATAGAGTGATTATACCTCAGTATTTACAACCAACAATGCTAAGGATACTGCATGAGGGCCATCGTGGCATGGTGCGCATGATGCAGCAAGCTCGTAGGTATGTTTGGTGGCCACAAATGGATACAAATGGATAAAGCAATTGAAGTTTATGTGGCTCAATGTCCTGGGTGCTGTCAAGCTCAGCGACCCCAAAAGAAAGGAACCCTGCTACCTTGGCCATTGCCGACAGACCCGTGGTCAAGACTCCATCTTGATTTTGCTGGCCCAATCCAGGGTAAAATGTATTTGATCGTGGTAGATGCACATTCAAAATGGCTGGAGGTATTTCAAATGCCTTCTACTACCTCAGCTGCTACCATTCTAGTCTTAAGGAAGCTCTTTGCTCAGAATAGCTTGCCAACAGCCATAGTCTCGGACAATGGAACTCAATTTACATTGCATGAGTTTTAATCCTTCCTCAGTGGCTTGAGCATCCAACACTACAAAACAGCTCCTTATCACCCAGCCTCGAATGGGCTGGCAGAACGGTTTGTGCAGACGTTTAAGAAGCACTTACTGTCCACTCTGGATTGGACTGTCAGAGGAGAAGCTGCTGGACTTCTTGACCATGCACCGAAACACAAAACATGCTACTACTGGGCTGTCCCCTGCTTTTCTTATGTTTGGCAGGCATTTCCACACCAAACTAGATTTAGTCCGTCCACAGGAACAGTCACCAACACCTCCCCCACCAGGCCATCCTGTATTCCGTGCCAGTAATCTTGTATGGTTTCGGAATTACAGAGTTTTGCCTCATTGGCTTCCTGGCATAATTGATGGACCTCTTGGAAGAAGAATGTACATTGTTCACCTGGAGAATGGCGTTTATGCTCGACGACAACTTTCGCAATTGAGGAAGCGCATCTGCCGACCACTAGAGACAAACCCGACCCCTCTTTCTAACCAACCACCAGAGTCTACTCAGGGCTCTACTGGTGACATATGGCATGGTGTCTGGCATGATTCCACAAGTTTACAACCAACCCCTGAAAAGGTTGGTGACCATATTCCTGAGGAGTCCGGACATGTGCCTGGAGTCGCAGAGACTGATTGGTCTGTTGGACACCCACTGACATCTCCAGAACCCTTGACGACTCTATCCCTTCCAGTGCTGTGCCACTTCGTAAGTCTGCCCGCCAAAGACATCAAACTCCTTTTTGGCAAAGCACTGAAATCTTATGGGACAGGAAACAGAGAAAAAGGGCTCCTGAAGTGCTGCAGAAGCCACATAACTGAGTTGGAGATACTACTTGCTGAACTGATCCTGTTTGCCTTGTTCTTTATGTGTTGTGTATTTGTTCTCTTGTTATATATTATTTATTTTTTATGTTTTCTTTTTTTCTTTGAGAAAAAGAGGTGGTGTAATGTTTATACAGAATCACTGTGACCCTTAACCCCATTTCTCCTGATGCATGCTGGGGGAGGGGCTGTACCAGGAAGTCAGTCACAGTGTCTGTGGGACTGAAAGCCGCAGCATGATACTTAGAGGGAGATCTGTTGTATATGACTCCTCCATGTAAGAATGTACATCGCTTTCTGAGTGAGTAATAAACCCTTCCCTGGTTAAGAAGTGCATCCAGCCTGTGTGTAACTTGCTGAGCAGATACTGGCAGCATTGCTAGCAACACCCTGAGAGACCCTCGTCGAAGGGACATAACAGCAAACAACATAGGTTTCCCTCACAGGGGCTTTTAGCATTCCTTTTTCCATCAACAAAAAAATGACATTCAGCGCTGCAGCTCTGGCCTTACACTCCAGGCCCTTGTCTGTCCCGTACAGACTGTTTCGACAACCAACCACCTTGGTGCATATAGCTAGCAGCCTCTTGCTGCTCTGGCTCCCACTTGGAGCTCTTGGTACTCAGACTTTCTATCTACCGGGGTTGAGCCCAGAACCATGCTCAGGTTACTACTAAAAGCCCAGCACACACCTGGCCAATCAATATGCTGGCTGTTCTCAAAATCAGGACCCAGGACTAGGGATTTAATCCCACCCGGATCTCTCAGGTCCCAAAGTGGACTTTACAAAACACTGAGGAAACTGAAAGGCCAGTTTCCTCTTCATGTTACGTCCTCCCTGAAGCCCCTCAACCCGTCTGGTTGAGAATTCTGGGTCACATCTTCCTTCTAGACCCTGGCAGGGCAACGCTCTGCCACAATATATATATATATATATATTATAAGGCCAGTATGGTGGCCTGAATTTTTGGGAGGAGCCCGGGGGGTATTTAAGCAGCCCACTCACCTATGTTCCTTGACGGTTCCAGTGCGTGATTCGTTATGTCACTAGGCCAACTCTTCCCAACTCACTGCGTGGTTGGTAAGTCTGTGTTTTCCGATTACCCAGGTGTTGCGGCTTCTTTGTTCGTGGTCTTGGTCGTGTTCATGGTCTGTCACAGGTAGGATTTGAATCTCCTTTTCGTACCATAAAGGATGTTGCGATTTTGTTTGGTTTTCTACCCCGTTAAATTTGTTTTATTTGTAGTTTCGCAAGCCCTGAGTCGTTGTCGGTCGTATCCCATTATTTCTCAGCACAGGCTTCGCAGTTTCGTAGGTTCCCTCAGCCTAATGGTTCACCCATGGTACAAACGTATGACTCACTAGTAGTTTTGCAAGCTCCGAGTTTTCGTCGGCTGTTGTCCGACATCACACAGGACAGGCGTCACTGATTTGAAGGTTCATAGTCTTTTACCCTTTCATCTTGAAAAGGTACAAAATTATTTGTAGTTTCGTATAGCCAGAGACATCATTGTTTCGCAGGTTCCATAGTCTTATTACTCATTTTGTCATACAAACATACAACTCATTCGTAGTTTCAAACGTCTCCGAGTTGTCGTTTGGCCGTTGTCCGACATCACCCGGTACAGGCATCACTAGTTCGTAGCTACCATTCATACACATGGTTCGTTATATACATTTACACACTGGCCGTCACCGTTACATCACTTTCTGTTCAGTGTGTAGGTCTTGCTACAGCTAGCAGGTCTACCCCGCACAAACTCCACACCTGCCCGTTTTGAATCCCGGTCGCGTCGCCGGCACAGCTATTCAAATCTATGGCTAAACAAATACGTTGGCACCGAGCTTCTGCAACATGAGGTTCCTGCCACAAGCTCTCAGTCACCACTCATACCACTCATTTTCCCATTCACAGGCACCCCAAGCTTCTGCAGCACACCCTCTCCTTCAAGGTTTCTGCCACAAGCTCCCAGTCGCTACTCACACCACTTGTTTACCCGTTCACACTCACAACTCATGTAACTTCCCAGGTTGCAAATGCCGACATCATCGATCAGCACGCCTCATTTCAGTGTCAAGACATTAATTTACGTAACTCGGTTAGCATGGCCTTAGTTATCCCCACACATGTTCCTTTTTTTTTCTCTACTGCTAGTTTTTCACCTTCCCCTGAGTCTACTTTCTTGCAACACGCATTGCAAGCACTTTTTCCAGTGGCACACGTCCCGGCCACTCACCATCTCCAGTGGCACTCAACCCCGTCACTCACGTTTTCTTGTCTGTCTTTCTCCATAGGTCAGTGAGGTCAGGTTGTTCCATCTTGCACAAGGTTGGACGTTTTTCTCACAGGTAATATGATATACGTACATACACGCTGGGGTTCTCATGAATTCCTACCCGGGGGGGGGGTCTGTCACATTTAAAGGAGAGGGGGCGGGTTAGGGGTCTCCTTCACGCCAGGTTAAACCTGAACCTCCATGTTATCTTTTACAGGTTCCTGGTCCCCAGAGTAGTCTTGGCCACAAACAGGACCTTTGTTCTATCAGGGCACAAGTCAGGTGTGTAGTACATGGGTTACACTCTCACATCACCCTGCAGCACCCTTTTTATCTCAATAATTAACATACACAAACTGGGATGCCTGTCTGGTGCTTAGATTATGTCACATTTTCTTTCTCAACTATTTTCTGAAGGACATCGCCTTCAAACTACGCAGACACGGTTGCTAAAAAGTTGCTTGCTGACAGTGCAGGCATTAGCATTCCAAGTATACGTCACCTTCTACAAAACGCAACATTCCTACTTAAATAGACTTCAGCTTCTCACGCCAGTATGCCCTGGGGCTTTGGTTTTACAGGTCCGTGAATGACACAGACCAGGCACCCGAGCCATCGGTTATTTGGCCAGTCACCTCCTGGCTAACCTCGATTGCCCCGCACTCTTCAAGTTTTCTAAATTCACACTCTCCAGCGTTCACCGGAACGCATCGTGTTCTTCACTACATCTGCCGTTCCTTTTCCTGTTTTTGCTTCCCCTTGCTTCTTACTTATTCTTACGTACTCCATCTCTCCTCCGCTGTTCTTACTTTTCCAAACTCTTCTTAACATACACCCCCACTTGTCTTATAGCTGGAGTTATGT
The DNA here is from genome assembly GCA_028564925.1 of Lithobates sylvaticus. Taxonomy (NCBI): domain Eukaryota; kingdom Metazoa; phylum Chordata; class Amphibia; order Anura; family Ranidae; genus Lithobates; species Lithobates sylvaticus. The sequence goes on along the minus strand of CM053036.1, from coordinate 92,866,562 downwards.
CACGGTCTGGCAGCGAGGACCTTGCCTCTGCCCCTTTGTCACCCTCCGCAGGCTCAGAGCTAGGCAGTGATTAGTCCCTCAGAGGATAAACTATTCCCAGGCTCATGGCAGAGCTGCAGCGTAGGGCCATTCCCTACCCCGACACAGCCAGGAAAGCCGAGTTGTTCAGGCTACTGTTCTCATCACCAGCAGCAGCTGGACCTGGCACCCAGCAGGCATCCCTGCAGTCCATCTCCTCGGCTCTCGCCCAGCTGCATACCATGATCGACACGCTGACCAGGGCAGTCTCCAAAGTGCAGGTGAGAGTGGGAGTCCTAGAGGTGCGCCCAGTGGTGAGCCCTCTAGACATGGTCGCAACTCTCGTCTTGGCACTGCCACCCACAGGTATGCAGGACATGAGTTCCACCATTTTTCTTGCACACCATGTCCCAGCCGGCATCAGGAAGGACATCCTGGAGGGAAAGGATGTTAACCCGGCCTTCCTCCTCATATTGGTCCACAATCTGGCCGAGAATAAGTCCTATGCCTAGGGGGATGTATCCGTGGTTCTGAAGTCCAAAGACCCCAGACACAATCACAAACTGTTGGTCACCGAGTTTGTGCTGGCCTTCTGCATGTTTAGGGACAGTTTGTGCTCAGCCAACCCCGGCAGAAAGAAAGATCTGGATTTGTACTTCCATGGCGTGGTTGACTTTGGGTACAAGTACGGAGGCTTTGCGCTTTACGATTACCACCGCTTGTTCGCGACCAAAGCCGCAGCCAAACTCGCCCAGTTCCAAGCCAGCACGAATTGGAGCATTATGGACACAGAGTTGTTCTGCCGCCACTTTGCTGGTTTGCGTTCCCCGCTCTGCTCCATTTGCCAGTCCTCAATGCACACAGCAAATTGGTGCTCTAACGCGGACACCAGACGCTCCTTGATCTTCCCCTCTACCTCTAGTGCCGCTCAAGGCATGCCTGTACCTATGCCACATCCCCAGGTTGACAAGTTGAAACGGCCCATCCAGTTACTAGGCAGAGCTCCAATCTGCAACAAATTTAATTATGGTACCTGCAGCTTCAACCAATGCTGGCTGCTCCACATTTGTGTCATCTGTCACAGGGCTCATCCCAAAATCGCATGCATCTTTAAGCATCCCAATTCATTATGATTGATCCGGTTCAACGTACCCAGTCTTAACTCACTGATTCTTTACTTGTCAAGGGCAAGTTCTCAAATAATCTTTGTTTGGTGTACGACTCATTCTTCCCACATCCCCAGTCTTAACTCACTGATTCTTTCCGAAGAGTTCTCCCTCAAGTATGTTTCCGTTGACTTAGTTATGCAGTCTAGGGATGGACCCGTTGTTCGATTTGAACCCATGTTCGAATCGAACATCGGCCGTTCGTCGAGCCCAGAACTATGTGGGCCGTTTGCATCAAATTTGTGTGATGCGAACGGTCCACAATGCACTGCGCCAGTGCAGTGCATTGCTGGCTGATGATTGGCCAAGCATGCACTGTGACCCCGCATGCTTGGCCAATCATAGAGCCAGCGGCGAGGATAGCAATAATTGGCCACAGGCAGGATGCCTGTGGCCAATTATAGCTCAGGGGGTTTAGTACACGCCCCACACTATATAAGGCCGCATGTAGTGTTTTCCGGCGTTAGCAACATTGAGAGACTGTACTGTTCTGTACAGTGTCTGCTGTTTTGATTCATCTACATTATCTGCTTGTGGATTCTGGGGATTAGTGTAGGGAAAGAGAAAAAATAGGCAGGTTAGTTTATTCTTCTCAGTGCTGTTCTCAAATCTCAATCTCTACCAATCCAGCCACCTGCAGGAGTAGTTAGTGTGTGTGCGTGCTGTGTTAGTATAGCACTGCAGTAGCACATTAAACCACCTTTACCCTTCTGTCCTGTTGTGTCATCTAAGGCAGCCATCTGCGGCTAATGAATTGCCGGCTCCCGTAACACAGAGAACAGTCATTCATTGAAAGTCATTGATAAAAAAAAAGTAATTGATAAAAAAAAAAAAAGCGTGGGGGTTTCCCCCAAATTCAATTACCAGGCCCTTCAGGTCTGCTATGGATATTAAGGGGACCCCCACTTCAAATTTAAAAAAAAAAAATGACGTAGGGGTCCCCCTAAATATCCATACCAGACCCTTCAGGTCTGGATGGATTTTAAGGGGAACCCCGGCCAAAAAAAAAATGGCGTGGGGTCCCCCTCAAAATCCATACCAGACCCTTATCCGAGCACGCAACCTGGCAGGCCGCAGGAAAAGAGGGGGGACGAGAGCGCCCCCCCTCCCTCCTGAACCGTACCAGGCCACATGCCCTCAACATTGGGAGGGTGCTTTGGGGGTCTGTGACCCCTCAAAGCACCATGTCCCCATGTTGATGGGGACAAGGGCCTCGTCCCCACAACCCTGGCCATTGGTTGTGGGGGTCTGCGGGCGGGGGGCTTATCGGAATCTGGAAGCCCCCTTTAACAAGGGGACCCCCAGATCCCGGCCCCCCCTGTGTGAAATGGTAAGGGGGTACAAAAGTACCCCTACCATTTCACCAAAAAAGTGACAAAAATGTAAAAATGACAGGAGACGGTCTTTGACAATTCCTTTATTAAAATCTTCTTTCTTCTGGTCTTCCTTCTTCCTTTCTTCATCCTTCGGTTTCTTCATCTTCTTCTTCCACCATCTTCTTCCATCTTCTTCTTCCATTGCGCTGAGCGGCCCAAGAAGAGACACCGACGCCGTGGAAGAAGATGCCGGACGAGAAGACCAGAGCAAAGAAGAAGATGGAAGAAGAAGATGGAAGAAGATGGAAGAAGATGGAAGAAGAAGAAGATGAAGAAACCGAAGGATGAAGAAAGGAAGAAGACCAGAAGAAAGAAGATTTTAATAAAGGAATTGTCAAAGACCGTCTCCTGTCATTTTTAACATTTTTGTCACTTTTTTGGTGAAATGGTAGGGGTACTTTTGTACCCCCTTACCATTTCACACAGGGGGGGGGGCGGGATCTGGGGGGTCCCCTTGTTAAAGGGGGCTTCCAGATTCCGATAAGCCCCCCGCCAGCAGACCCCCACAACCAATGGCCAGGGTTGTGGGGACGAGGCCAGACCCCCAAAGCACCCTCCCAATGTTGAGGGCATGTGGCCTGGTACGGTTCAGGAGGGAGGGGGGGCCGCTCTCGTCCCCCCCTTTTTCCTGTGGCCTGCCAGGTTGCGTGCTCGGATAAGGGTCTGGTATGGATTTTGAGGGGGACCCCACGCCATTTTTTTTTTTTTGGCCGGGGTTCCCCTTAAAATCCATCCCAGACCTGAAGGGTCTGGTATGGATATTTAGGGGGACCCCTACGTCATTTTTTAAAAAAAATTTGAAGTGGGGTTCCCCTTAATATCCATAGCAGACCTGAAGGGCCTGGTAATTGAATTTGGGGGAAACCCCACGCTTTTTTTTTTTTTTTTTTATCAATTACTTTTTTTTTATCAATGACTTTCAATGAATGACTGTTCTCTGTGTTACGGGAGACGGCAATTCATTAGCCGCGAGTGATTTTAAATAGCTTTTTTTCCTGCAAAAATGACACTTTGTGCAGGGACAGTTCTAAGCACGGGAAACATGCGCCCCTTCACAGGCATACTATACACACCCCCAGGTACGAAATTTAAAGGAATATTACACTTTTATTGTTTCACATTAAGCTTTATTAAAATCACTGCTCCTGAAAAAACGGATTTTTTGCATTGATACATGTCCCCTGGGGCAGGACCCAGGTCCCCAAACACTTTTTATGACAATAACATGCATATTAGCCTTTAAAATTAGCACTTTTGATTTTGAACGTTCGCGTCCATTGTAATTAATAGGGTTCGAACTTTAGGTCCGTTCGCAGGTTCTGGTGCGAACCGAACCCGGGGGGTGTTCGGCTCATCCCTAATGCAGTCCATCATTAGCATAGGCACGGGCACATGGCTGTCCAAAGCCGAAATTTCAGATGCTTTCAAGCTCTTCCCCCTCGAGCCCTCCTTGTAGCAGTGGCACAGCATCTAATGGAGAGGTTCATACTACTTCGCTCTTCGATGCGTTCGTTCAATCCCTCACCTGGATCCTAACCAGGTGCAGTACCAGAAAGTCACCCATTACCTGGACGACTTCCTAATGGAGAGGTCAACGTGCCCATAGCGGAGCATAAAGTGGAAGGTCTGGCGCAGTTCATCACCTTACTAGGTATCACCCTTGACACCTGCTCTTTGCAGGCCACAAGGGTGATACAAATTGTCCCGGATTACGGCAGTCATTAACGCCTTCACCACCTCATGAAGTTGCACCAGGACACAGCTGCAGTCCCTGTTAGGTAGGCTAAACTTTGCCATGAGGATTGTCCCTCAGGCCTCCTGGTCTTCCTTTCCCACACACGGGACCCCGATCAAACCCTCAGGCTAGACTAGGCAGCTGCCGCAGACCTGGCAGTGTGGGACAACTTCCTTAAAAACTGGAACGGCGTGTCCATGTTCACACCAACAGCTTCAGCCTCCTCACATCACATAGGAATAGGGGAGGGGTTACTGGGACCAATAGACACGGGCCCAGAGAAAGAGGCTACTTTATGGAGACAGATGTAGATCGAGACAACTTTTACATTGAATCAAAAGTATATTTTTATTAAATGCACTTGTGTATTTCCCATTAAAATTAGATTCCAGACACCTGGATATCTTGAACTAACAAATATAGACAACACTAAACAAGACATGGACTAGACACCATATAAACAACATTGGGTGCAACACGTGTTACTGAGCAGCGAATAATGATCAAAAAAGGTTACAAAATGGTATTGATAAATATATAATATTGGTATGGTCATATAGACTTTAAAGTATTCCAAATTGGTGATCATAGCACTACTTGAGCTATTGTTGGAGGCAAATTATTAGTTGAGGAGGCAGCACTGCTTTAATGGTTATGGCTAACAATAATAACAAGCCAACTATCACTAAATGCGTGATTAACAGTCCTGGTGAAGCGGATTTTGGATATACAACCTGACTGATTATGGTTTATAATTCTCGGCAAAGGGGGAACCCCTGCTGGATTTGGTCTGAGCGGCACTGAACCATGAACCATGTATTAATTCCAGCTGTCCATATAGATCAGCATGTTGCCAGTGAGTACCTGGATGTAATTTCTGATTTCAAGCTGGTCTTAAAAGTACAACCTTGCTGTATACTGATTACTAGCGATTTATATGTGGGTCAAGTCAGATCAAAGTCTTTTGAATCAGTTAGATCACAGGTACCAGCGGTTCAATAAAGTCCGTAAGACATTCTGTAGCAGATGGCAGTTGGCTGAACACATTTGGTGAATGGATATAAGTTGGTAAAGGCATGTAATCTCTCAGACAGTCATTAGAAAAGGTAAACTTGTAACGTTACCCTGCTGGCGTCTTCCTTGTAGATGCAATATCCAAGGATTCAATCCTTTCAGTCAGAGTGTCAGTTGCCCGTGCCTTTGATGGATTACTGCTGTCCCATTTCAAGGTAGCCGTTCCGTTTCCTTTATGGGGCTAATGCCAGATTGTGAAAGGCCCAGTAGCCATTGTGAGGTGCTCCAGGGTGGCCGTTTCACAGCTTCCGAGGGTCACTCGGGATCATGCAGCGTTGCTCTCAGTACTCAGAGCCTCCGCTCTGTGTAGTGTTGGTCGGCTGTCCGTCACGTGATGCGTGATGTGACGCGTTTCGCAAGGGGCGTAGTTGCGTTTGCTTCTTCCTGACGTTGTTGTTTGTTCCTCACATCACATAGTAACAGATGCAGCAGCCTCCACAGGCTTCGCTGCCATTTTTGGCACCCATTGGTTTGCAGATCCATGGCCGCAGGAAATCCTCCTGCTCCCTGGGTTCAGCCAGACGTTCTCATTGCTCGAGCTTTACCCTATCGTCACAGCAGCTCAGGTCTGGGGACACGCCCTTCTATGTGGCATCCAGAAACATCAGCCCGTAGCCAGTAGCAAACGCTTGCCCATATCACGTTCAATGTTTTGGGACATGTTGGCTATCCTGTCACAATCCCCCTTTGGGTTGCTGCCCAGCCTGGTCATCCAAGCAGCTATCTACCTGGCCTTCTACCGCTTCCTAAAGTCAGGCGAGTTTACTTATAGTAGCCCCGGCTGCCAGGTGCTAAGCAGGTGCCATCTGGCCCGCCTTCAAGACCATTTTATCCTACATCTGGCAGTGTCAAAAACTCAACAATCCAGCACCAGGGTCAGCAACATCAAATTCTTCCAGACCCACGATTGGTCCCCAGTAGCGGTCCTGGACCAGTTTTTTTCACACCTGCCTAGCCAGTCTAGCTCCAGCCCGTAGTTGCCTTATCCTTCCTGCCCCCTAACAGCTAGCCAGTTCATCAGACATGTTCACATCCTCCTGGCTAATCTAGGCCTAAACCCTAACCAGTTTTCCGGGCACTCCTTCCAGATCGGAGTGGCCTCGGCCACCTCCCAGCACGGGGTTACGGATCACGTCCTCAGAAGATTAGGCAGGTGGAAACCTGCCTGCTTTGCCCGGTACGTTCTGAACCCCCAGGTTGAGATGTCGCAAGCCTTCACCAAGCTTGCCCAATAAATGTCACGTGTACCAATAAAACAGCATTTCCCTATCCTGGTATTTTTGCCACCTTTTTTGGCATATCAACCAGCTGACCAGGGCACACCTCAGGTCTATGTTATGTTGTGAGTCTTGTGGTGTCTTTATGTGGTTCCATGTCTGTCTCAGTTGGAGGGCTCCGACCATAAATAAATATATATACTGTATATATACACTGTGTATATACAGTATCTCACCAAAGGGAGTACACCCCTCACATGTATAACCCAGCCCCCGAACTAAAAAATGGTGAGCCTACAGCAGCCATTTTGGCAGTGTGTGTTATTGTATTGAGAGTTAACAATTCTTTATAGGGAGAGATACTGTGTTATATTGTGCTTGAAATTTTATCATCGGAGTGTGTCTGTGATAGTGAGGTCTTCTGATTGACAATAGCTTGCTTATTAGCTCTACAAATGACCAGAACTGAATAACAAGAGCCACCTTCCAAAAGTCTTTAATGTTGTCCAAATGTCGCACATGATTTACAAAAGCGATCATGAACTGAACCCAGGCAAATTTACCCATTCAGGCTGATGCCAGAAGGATAAAACAAAGTAACAAAGATAAATAAAGAAAACGAAAGATAATAAAATATAACATAGAAAATTAAATACAAAAAAGGTGAACTTTTACTTCAACTGATGTGCAAATTACTGAATAATTAAATTAAATCTGTTAAACTGATAGATGGGCTCCATATTAACTCTACTGTGTGGTCACACACATTTCTAGAAGAAGAGGTCATTTTTTGTCAGTAATCATTTATCTTTTAGATGTTTGATTTATCTCAGAATATTAAATAATCAAGAAATGACCATTCATAGGTCAAGAGTATTATTAATAGCAGACGAAATGTCAGTACAACTCTAAAAAGGGAAGCCTCAGCTGGATACCTCAGCTAGATTCCTAAAGTGAAAGATGTTATAGGTGAAATCATGGGAACACTGAAACATATATTAAACACAATGTGCATTGCAGAGCTGCCTTTATGGTTCATTATGAATGAAGTATACATGTAATGATGACAGGTCACATGATCTATGTGCGTTAGATTTTTTTGAAGACTGTGCAAATACTAGACTTGGTTTTCATTCAAGTCTCTTGCTAAACTAGATATACTGGTTTTATACTAGGCACTGGAAAAATACTAGAAACGCAGAAGAGTGCTGGCAGAATAAGACCAAGTGGTTAATTTAGTCTGTCTCTGATTTTGATTTGTTTATTTTAATTGTTTTCTCCTTTTTCTACCTTTTTGTCTAATGTATGATCTATGTTTGTCCCTCACATGTTTAAATTCACTTACTGTTGAATGAGTCACTACCTTTTCTGAATTAAAGTATAACTAAAGGCAAAACTTTTTTTTTTTTTGTTTTGGGTAGAGGGGGGAGATATATTAGAACACCTGTCAATTTGTAATGCTGTTTGTGTCCTTATTAGGGAGATTCACCCTCTCTGTACTTTTTACTGTTATCATTGAAAGTGAAAGTAAAAGAAGTAAAAGAAAAAAAAACAAATTTTGGGTTGTCCCCAGAAACGTAATAGAGGGGAAATCTTCCAAAGGGGACACTAGTTCTGGTGACCTGGGGGTCCCCAAGAGAGTCCCTAAATTTGCAAGAGTTCCCCTCACTTTCTGTTTGGCCATGGGACAGGTAGCAAATGGAAATCTCCACAATGGGACAAAGATGGCAAAAATAAATCTTACAGGGGTTATAACCCTTTCTTACTCTATCCAAAATGAAAAAAAAAGTTTTGCCTATAGTTCTACTTTAAGTCTATTCCAAGCATCAACTATACTTTTGGAAAGTTATTACTTTCTAAGGTTAGTTTTGCATATAATATACAGCATTGGGAATATGTGGTAATGAAGGTTGCAGAGATACGGACATGTTTTATTACTGTCATCAGATTCCTCCCCTGTAACCTAGCAGTGGTCCTCTTCTGTGGTGAGTACCAAGGGATCACTACACGTTTCGCTTACAGCTTCCTCAGGAAGATCCTATTGGTACTGGGCGATGCGGCATAAATTAAAATATGCAAATACATACATTAGTATCAAAAATAGATTGTGAATCAATATCAGAACAAATATATATTTTCCTCATGGGACACAATGTTCCAAAATTGAGAGACAGTGTTCATATTAGCAATACATATTTGAGTACTCATAAGTACCTACCCTGGTTTGAATGGGTCTCCAGCATGGAGATAAGAGGGGAGCAGCATACTGACAACCCCAGAGTGAGAGTGCATTAGGTGTAATTCAGTTCAAAGAAGGTAAAAAGTACACCTGGCATTTTTTTTCTGATGTTGATACTTATGTATGTATTTGCATATTTCAATTTATGTTGCATCTCCCAGTACCAATAGGATTTCCTGAGGAAGTTGTAAGTGAAACGCGTAGTGATACCTTGGTACTCTGATTTCCTGTGGGGCCCTGATATGGAATAACATCTAAGATACAAGCAATACATTCTTCATACTTATGGGCATACCTACAGGTTTCTTTGTACATATAGGATCAACGTATATGGGATGATGTCGCATGTACAAATCTTTCTCACATTACTTCCTTTGTAAAGTAAAATATTCAATTGAGTACTCCTTTTTCCTTTTTTGGGACTACTAGTGGCTAGCAATTTAAAGTACATTCCAATTTCTGTTTTTTCTTTTCTTCATTGTTATTTAGATGTGGTGCCACATGCCGAGTCACGTCTCAACATTCTCATCATATATTATAAGACACTGCCGTATGTGAAAAGTGCAAAAAAGTGCTGTAGCATTTTTGAAGTTGAACACAGCATAAGAATAAACACAAATAGTCAGCCTAATAAAGTCAGAAACCAAAATGAACCCATTGATCCTAGTGCCACCCACAGAAGTACTCTGAGGACTTACCATAAAATTAAACCATTTTTTTAAGTTTTAAACCACATCCAATACGCATTACATGTGAATGTGACTGTCTCTCAATGGAGCCATTCACACATGTCCAGGGCGGCTGCGGTTTCAAAAAGGGTTCTAGGCTCTTTTGAGTCCAGTTCAGGTGCAAATTTAGGCAAAAATTTGCACCTGAATCACACCTGAACCGGTGAACAGGAACACACCAGACCCTGGACTGCAAACCGCAGCCACACATTTGTGAACCCGGCCTAACCCTTTTTAGCTCTAGTCAAGCATCTGACTTCAAATCTCAACTATGAGGCATAGGAAAGAACCACATTAGCACTAGAAAAGAAATACTACCAAAAAAATGTAAAATGTAGGGTAATTATTGTGAGGGACTTACCAGGTTGCCGGTAAACTCAAAATGAGTATTGAGAACATTACACCTTCACTAAACTCCACCACAGACGTTGGCAGTTATTGAGGGTATATATCATCAACAACAATAAAAACACTTTTCCTAGTGGAGTGGGGAAGATTTAGTACCTCTTTTGTGTATTTTTTGCTTTCTGTGTTCGGATTGGGAATATGTACCCGCACTTCCTGTCCCAATGACACCTTGTATGTCAAGTGCACAAAGGGTAGTCACTGGGGCACAAAGTGAGCGGAAAACTGCCATAGAGGAAACCGACTTCAGTAAAACCTGAAAGGGGTTCCAACCTTTCCACTACTCTATCCAAAACAGATAATTTTTTTTCGCTACAATGATAAAATATAATGTGATAAGTATCATAGGGAAGTGGCTTCATGCTAATTTGTTCACACATGCATGTGCAGCCACAAACGGTAACAACCTGTCAATTTATATATAATTATTGTGTACACCTGTATATAAAAAGTGTCCATCATATTCATTGGCACATTAAGTCTCCCTAGGGTCTTTATGGTTCCAAAGTAACCCCATCGGCATTGGCCAGGTGTGGTACTGTAAATACATAGTACCATTGGTCCAAGCTAGACCAATGTAACTATGTATAACATGCAGATGCTTGGAATTATTCTTTAACCAGTCACATGACCTATTTGTGTCTTGTCCCAGGGTGCTTGATAGCAAGGTGACCCCTTAACATTTGTGCACATGAAAGGGATTAACATCACGCATTGTTCAGTCATGCATGGTGTCTGCTCATTTAAAACATTTTCTTTCTCACTTTAATATGTTTCCTAGAAGTGCTTTTCCTTCACAGTTAATGTTATTCTCTGTGATTTAAAGCCAAGTACTGGAATAATCAAGACCTCCTCACCGTACACATTCAGATTTGCTAAGGCCCATGGTAAACCAAGTTTTCACTAGTAGATAATATTCATAAAAAGCATTCCAATAATGAAAATGTTCAATTTGACTATATTATGTTTTATGTTTATACAGCATCACCCACATTTAAATGGGATAAGCAGCTTTATAAGGGCATATGAAAAACAAAAGTATAAAATAAATTACTAACATACCTGGATTGGATCAGGCGCTCTAAATGTAAAGCAGAATAGTAGACAAGCAGCAGTTTATAGAACAAGGTTACTGTTATTAAATAAGATGCTACTTACAGTGCCTTGAAAAAGTATTCATACTCCATGACATTTTCCACATTTTGTCATGTTACAACCAAAAACGTAAATGTCGTTTATTAGGATTTTATGTGATAGGCCAACACAAAGTGACTCATAATTGTGAAGTGAAAGGAAAATGATAAATGGTTTTCAATTTTTTTTACAAATAAATATGTGAAAAGTGTGGTGTGCATTTGTATTCAGCCCCCGGAGTCAATACTTTGTAGAACCACCTCTCACTGCAATTAAGGCTGCAAGTCTTTTCGGGGATGTCTCTACCAGCTTAGCACATCTAGAGAGTGACATTTTTGCCCATTCTTCTTTGCAAAAGCTCTGTCAGATTGGATGGAGAGCATCTGTGAACAGCAATTTTCACGTCTTGCCACAGATTCTCAATTGGATTTGGGTGTGGACTTTGACTGAGCCATTCTAAAGCCCCATACACACGCTCGGACAATCCGCGGACCAGGTCGGTCGGATTTTGTCCGACGTACTTGGTCCGATGTTGGTGTTGCGTACACACGGTCGGACTACGTTGTCGGAATATCCGGTCTGCAAGAACGTCGTGACGTAAGTCGTCGTCCACGAGATTACAAAAGGGAAGTTCAGCACCACGTCAGGCACCCGTTGGGCTCCTTCTGCTGATCCCGTGTTTATCGAGAGTTAGTCGAAGTTTGGTGACTTAAGATTCGCGCTTCTCAGTTTTCTGACTCAGATCGTTACTGCTCTTCAGTTTGTGCTTGTCGTGCGTATCTGTTTATTAGTGCGTGTAGTCAGTTCGCATTTGTTGGTCATTGCGGCCTATATCTTGATATAGGACGCTTTGATTTGCACTGCTTATTGTCTGCTCGTTGCTGGTATTCATTTCGTTCTTTCAGGCCTTGCTGTTTATCGGTGCTTTCTGTTTGTCCGTTCTGACCAGCCGACCTTTTGTGACCTTCTGAGCGATGTTTCCCGTGCGTACTCGTCGCCGAGTTCGTGCTGTACGCGGAATTGGTGTCGGGCTTTTAGCTTTGACCCAAGACCCGTCCATGAACAGAGTGACGAGGAGTATGTGGACCAAGAATTGGTTGCTTCAGCGTGACCAATTCTCGCATATGCCTTTGCTTCGTGAGATCCGGGAGAATAATCCTGATGATTTCAGGAACTTTCTCCGGATGACGGACCCCGTGTTTCACCGTCTTTTGGCTTTGCTGACCCCCTTTATCAGCCGGCAGGATACCTGCATGAGACAAGCCATTACTCCGGAGCAGAGGCTTGTTGCCACGTTGAGGTACTTGGCGACAGGGAGAAGTCTTCAGGATTTGAAGTTCTCTTCAGGTATCTCTCCCCAGGCCCTGGGACTCATTATTCCAGAGACCTGTTCTGCCATCATTCAGGTCCTGCAGGAGGACTATATTAAGGTAACATTTATACTTTACTATTCCCTTCTATGTATGCTCTGTTTGCTAATGTCTTCTATTTTTGACCTCCTTCCCTAATTACCATGATTGCAATATGTTCTAATATGCTGTGCCCCTTTTCTCCTTCATGCATTTTTCCCTTCACTTACCTCCCCAGCATGCTCTTCTGCCCCAATAGACACCTATGGCCTAGTCACTTAAGCAATGTCTTTTGTCTGCTGCATAGTATTGTTTGCCCCAAAACACCCCCTAAAATATGCACAAATGTTTGCTGTGTGGTTTACTTCATGTAGAGCCCCCTTTTTTTTTATTTTGGTGGGGGGGGGGGGGCAAACTCATTAGGAACCCCCTCCCCCAACTGCTCTGTCAGATGGTACCAATCCTTTATCTGCTGGCTTTCCCAAGGTCCATACACACTATATACCTACCTCTTTATAGTGCGCATCTTTAGGGATGAATTCAGCAAAGCATGTAGTGCAAGGGGCTGCCTCCATACTTTCCATTTTCTATTTTTTTGTCTTCTTTCCCTCCTATTAGCTTGCTTGGTAATTTCATAATGTCACACTGTGCCTGCCTTTTTTGGGGGGGGGGGGGGGGGGTTGAAATGTTATTTGATCTTTCCTGTGGCCTGCCAATAGTGTTAAGTACAGAGGGTCTGGGCAAACTAGCCCACATTTTTGAGCCATTTGCCAAACAATGAAGTGCAGAGGGTTACCTGTCCACCCCCCCCCCCCCCAAAACCCTAGTTATTGCCAATGTCCCATCAGAAGTGGGGGGATTGATGGGGGGGTGAGTAATCTGTGAAGGGGAGCCTCTACTTTTCTGTGCAAATACTTTCCAGCCTCAAATTTTATACAATGCTCTTGTTCCAAGATGTTGATTGTCTAATCTGCTTGCAATGTTTATGTGCAAAGTGGATAATTTTTTTTTCTTGTTTCACTCCACAGTTCCCTTCCACGCCACAGGAATGGCAGACTGTGGCCTCCCACTTTGCCAGCCGTTGGGACTTTCCTAACTGCGGAGGGGCAATTGATGGGAAACACGTCCGCATCGTCCCACCGCCCAACTCGGGGTCCTACTATTATAATTATAAAGGGTTTAATAGTGTAGTGATGTTGGCGGTGGTGTCGGCAACATACGAGTTTATGTATGTGGACGTGGGGATGAACGGCCGGATATCGGATGGTGGTGCCATTACGCACACGGAGTTCTACTGGCGTCTCCAAAGTGGCAGTCTGTGCTTGCCACCTCCAGAGGAGAATGCCGAAGGACTCCCCTTCGTCTTTGTCGCAGATGAAGCGTTTGCGTTGACTCCCCATCTGATGAGGCCGTTCCCGATGAGGACCCTCACCCCGGACCAGAGGGTCTTCAACTACAGGCTGTCCAGAGCCAGAAGAGTGGTGGAGAACACTTTTGGCATCCTGGCCAGCCGCTTCCGCCTGTTCTTGACGGCATTTAACTTGGCGGAATACAAACTGAACCACATAGTTCTTGCCTGTTGCATATTGCACAACTTCCTCAAAAGACATAACAGGAACTATGTGGTGCCCGTTGGGCCAGATGTGGAGGGCCCTCCAAATGCGGACCTCACAGCCCTTCGAGTGGCACGTCCAGGCTTGCCCCTCTAAATGCCCGTGTGGTCCGGGACCAATATATGGAGTACTTTGTGGGTAGGGGGGCCATTGCTCTGCCTGACGATGTGTGAGAGGCATTTTTTAATAAATCTGATATTTTAACCAACCTCTGATTTCTTGTCATTTCAGTCTTCTTTTTAGATTATTTTACCTTGACATTTTTTCCCTTTGCCTTCGACAGTGGGAATGCACTTTCTGGGCAAAAGGAGGTAACAGTCTCTTCTTCCCAAAAAGATTATTCTCATGTTGTGTGTTTGCTACCTAATCTTTGGTCTAGAGAAGGTTTGTCCTGCATAACTGACACCCAAAATACTCCTTTTCAGCACCAGGTCTGACATGTGTGTATTCTCAAAAATGCTGTGCTCCGTGTTTTCGTACAAAGCACTGTGGGTGTCATTTACATAAGTCAAATCCGCTATGCTCTACAAGTGCATTGAAAAAGTTCCCAGCGAAAGAAAATTGGAGTGCAAAGTGGATTTGCCTTTAGTAAATAACACCCATTGCCCCCCATATCCTTTACATTTTACATACATAATGCATTGTGTTTTTTAAATAAGGAAGCCACACATTTCGAAAAATAAAAAAGTTTACTAGGAAAACATTCACAAGTGCGTTTACAATCTTCACGCCAAAACTGACAACATCTTGTTTATTTACAACATTGTTTACAAACATTCCGCAATTGGTAAAACCAGGCATGGAGCAAAACAGAACCTATGAACTCGGAAAGTTCAACTTTGTAAAGTGAAGACAAGATCAGACATGACTATATGTTCAAAGTGTGTTTGATCTTGCCTTCATCACATGGGGGGGTCACCCCCGGAAAGTGGAAATTTAGAACATGCACACAATTTGGGTCTGAAAATGGACATTAGATGGTAAAACACATGCCTAGAAGCTTCAAAAGTGCCATTTTCCATCATGGGGATGAATGGACGTTTTTGGGGGTGCAACCCCTTCACCACAACCACTTTCGTAGTTCGTAAAGTGTTTGCACCCCCAAAAAAACGTTGGCATTCATCCACCATGATGGGAGCTAGCAAATGTGGACACAATGTGTGCATGTTCCAAATTTCACACAGTTTTTAAGTTGCAAATGTGTTCAGAAGCTGGCACAAATGTGTGTTAATTACTTGGTGCGTTTTCATATTTTTCCTAAAACATCAATGATGTTCTTCAATTTTTGTTGAACATCATTGATGTTTTGCTTTATGTAATCTAGATCTCGATTGCAGACCATTATCTCTCCGATGAGTACGTGGGCACTCTCTGTGGTAAAGTGCGATTTTTCTTCCACAACATCCACGTCACCTAAAAACCACAAACAAACAAAAATGGGGTGTTGGAAATGAGGCAGCCATACATGGATTAGCTTACCAGTAGCTGTGTTCTCCCACACTCACCTGTTGTAGTGACAATTTCTCCAAGTTCGATGATCTCTCCTTCCTCCTCCTCCTCCTCCTCTGCTTCTGCTCTTTCCCCTTTTTTGGGAGGTGTTGGTTTGGGGGTTTCCTCAGACGGCCCAAGTTTTCGCTCCCCTATGAGAATGTCCAAAAGGAAGATTTAGCAACACAAGCTATTGAGGGCAGAAATAGGAAATGACAAACATTGCTTGAAAGTGACGGACACTATTTTAGTTTGGCCAGTTACAAATGTCAACTACATGAATGTAGTCACTTTGTAAAGGTGCTAAACTGACTAGCTTTTTGGTAGAAGTTTGTGTGATGGAGAAGCATAATAAAAAGGGGGTTTGGGTGTCCCAGCACTAGTGCTATAGAGTCCAGATGGGTAAACAGCTACTGAGTGACCTCTCCTTTACATTGACAAAATTTGGTTTACGCTCTTGCTGACATCTCTACTAGAGATGGGCCCGGTGCTCGATGCGAACCCACGTTCGCATCGAGCACCGGGCGTTCGCTCGCTCGGCGAGCCCAGAACTATTTTGGCCGCTCGCATCACGTTCGTGTGATGCGAGCGGCCCCGCAATGCATTGCGTCCGGCGCGGCCGGCGCAGTGCATTGCTGGCTGATGATTGGCCAAGCATGCACTGTGACCCCGCATGCTTGGCCAATCACAGCCCCGGAAACTCGAAGAGCCATAATTGGCTACAGGCAGGACGCCTGTAGCCAATTACAGCTCAGGGGCTGTAGTACACGCCCCCCCCTATAAAAGGCCGCCACGCCGTCTGCGCCGGTCACATGCTGTTCCGGCGCAGATTGAGCAGGCTGATTCTGTGACACTCTGCTGGATTTAGTTAGGTAGAGAGATTCACAGAGATTGAGTTAGATAGATTCAGTTACAAAGATTGATTGAGAAAGAGGGGCTTGTAGTGTGTTCGTGGCAGGCAGGCAGAGCTCCTATATTTTGTTACCAGAAGCACCTATAGGACTTGTAGTGTGTTCGTGGCAGGCAGGCAGAGCTCCTATATTTTGTTACCAGAAGCACCTATAGGACTTGTAGTGTGTTCGTGGCAGGCAGGCAGAGCTCCTATATTTTGTTACCAGAAGCACCTATAGGACTTGTAGTGTGTTCGTGGCAGGCAGGCAGAGCTCCTATATTTTGTTACCAGAAGCACCTATAGGACTTGTAGTGTGTTCGTGGCAGGCAGGCAGAGCTCCTATATTTTGTTACCAGAAGCACCTATAGGACTTGTAGTGTGTTCGTGGCAGGCAGGCAGAGCTCCTATATTTTGTTACCAGAAGCACCTATAGGACTTGAAGTGTGTTAGTCCCATCACACACACAGAGCTATATTTTCTTCCCAGAAGCACCTATAGGACTTGAAGTGTGTTAGTCCCATCACACACACAGAGCTATATTTTGTTCCCAGAAGCACCTATAGGACTTGAAGTGTGTTAGTCCCATCACACACACAGAGCTATATTTTCTTCCCAGAAGCACCTATAGGACTTGAAGTGTGTTAGTCCCATCACACACACAGAGCTATATTTTGTTCCCAGAGGCACCTATAGGACTTGAAGTGTGTTAGTCCCATTACACACACAGAGCTATATTTTCTTCCCAGAAGCACCTATAGGACTTGAAGTGTGTTAGTCCCATCACACACACAGAGCTATATTTTGTTCCCAGAAGCACCTATAGGACTTGAAGTGTGTTAGTCCCATCACACACACAGAGCTATATTTTGTTCCCAGAAGCACCTATAGGACTTGAAGTGTGTTAGTCCCATCACACACACAGAGCTATATTTTGTTCCCAGAAGCACCTATAGGACTTGAAGTGTGTTAGTCCCATCACACACACAGAGCTATATTTTGTTCCCAGAAGCACCTATAGGACTTGAAGTGTGTTAGTCCCATCACACACACAGAGCTATATTTTGTTCCCAGAGGCACCTATAGGACTTGAAGTGTGTTAGTCCCATTACACACACAGAGCTATATTTTCTTCCCAGAAGCACCTATAGGACTTGAAGTGTGTTAGTCCCATCACACACACAGAGCTATATTTTGTTCCCAGAAGCACCTATAGGACTTGAAGTGTGTTAGTCCCATCACACACACAGAGCTATATTTTGTTCCCAGAAGCACCTATAGGACTTGAAGTGTGTTAGTCCCATCACACAGACCTTTATTTCCTTCCCAGAAGCACCTATAGGACTTGAAGTGTGTTAGTCCCCACACACACAGAGCTATATTTTGTTCCCAGAAGCACCTATAGGACTTGAAGTGTGTTAGTCCCATCACACACACAGAGCTATATTTTGTTCCCAGAAGCACCTATAGGACTTGAAGTGTGTTAGTCCCATCACACACACAGAGCTATATTTTGTTCCCAGAAGCACCTATAGGACTTGAAGTGTGTTAGTCCCATCACACACACACAGCTATATTTTCTTCCCAGAAGCACCTATAGGACTTGAAGTGTGTTAGTCCCATCACACACACAGAGCTATATTTTCTTCCCAGAAGCACCTATAGGACTTGAAGTGTGTTAGTCCCATCACACACACAGAGCTATATTTTGTTCCCAGAAGCACCTATAGGACTTGAAGTGTGTTAGTCCCATCACACACACACAGCTATATTTTCTTCCCAGAAGCACCTATAGGACTTGAAGTGTGTTAGTCCCATCACACACACAGAGCTATATTTTCTTCCCAGAAGCACCTATAGGACTTGAAGTGTGTTAGTCCCATCACACACACGGAGCTATATTTTGTTCCCAGAAGCACCTATAGGACTTGAAGTGTGTTAGTCCCATCACACACACAGAGCTATATTTTCTTCCCAGAAGCACCTATAGGACTTGAAGTGTGTTAGTCCCATCACACACACAGAGCTATATTTTGTTCCCAGAAGCACCTATAGGACTTGAAGTGTGTTAGTCCCATCACACACACAGAGCTATATTTTGTTCCCAGAAGCACCTATAGGACTTGAAGTGTGTTAGTCCCATCACACACACAGAGCTATATTTTGTTCCCAGAAGCACCTATAGGACTTGAAGTGTGTTAGTCCCATCACACACACAGAGCTATATTTTGTTCCCAGAAGCACCTATAGGACTTGAAGTGTGTTAGGCCCATCACACACACAGAGCTATATTTTCTTCCCAGAAGCACCTATAGGACTTGAAGTGTGTTAGTCCCATCACACACACAGAGCTATATTTTGTTCCCAGAAGCACCTATAGGACTTGAAGTGTGTTAGTCCCATCACACACACAGAGCTATATTTTGTTCCCAGAAGCACCTATAGGACTTGAAGTGTGTTAGTCCCATCACACACACAGAGCTATATTTTGTTCCCAGAAGCACCTATAGGACTTGAAGTGTGTTAGTCCCATCACACACACAGAGCTATATTTTGTTCCCAGAAGCACCTATAGGACTTGAAGTGTGTTAGTCCCATCACACACACAGAGCTATATTTTGTTCCCAGAAGCACCTATAGGACTTGAAGTGTGTTAGTCCCATCACACAGAGATCCTATATTTTGTTCCCAGAAGCAACTATAGGACTTGAAGTGTGTTAGTCCCATCACACAGACCTTTATTTTCTTCCCAGAAGCACCTATAGGACTTGAAGTGTGTTAGTCCCATCACACAGAGCTCCTCTATTTTATTTGCAGAAGCACCCATAGGACTTCTAGTGTGTTAGTGGCATCACACAGAGCTCCTATATATTCTTCTCAGCAGCACCCACAGGACTTCTAGTGTGTTAGTGGCATCACACAGAGCTCCTCTATTTTCTTTGCAGAAGCACCCACAGGACTTCTAGTGTGTTAGTGGCATCACACAGAGCTCCTCTATTTTCTTTGCAGAAGCACCCATAGGACTTCTAGTGTGTTAGTGGCATCACACAGAGCTCCTATATATTCTTCTCAGCAGCACCCACAGGACTTCTAGTGTGTTAGTGGCATCACACAGAGCTCCTCTATTTTCTTTGCAGAAGCACCCACAGGACTTCTAGTGTGTTAGTGGCATCACACAGAGCTCCTCTATTTTCTTTGCAGAAGCACCCATAGGACTTCTAGTGTGTTAGTGGCATCACACAGAGCTCCTATATTTTCTTCTCAGCAGCACCCACAGGACTTCTAGTGTGTTAGTGGCATCACACAGAGCTCCTCTATTTTCTTTGCATAAGCACCCACAGGACTTCTAGTGTGTTAGTGGCATCACACAGAGCTCCTCTATTTTCTTTGCATAAGCACCCACAGGACTTCTAGTGTGTTAGTGGCATCACACAGAGCTCCTCTATTTTCTTTGCATAAGCACCCACAGGACTTCTAGTGTGTTAGTGGCATCACACAGAGCTCCTCTATTTTCTTTGCAGAAGCACCCATAGGACTTCTAGTGTGTTAGTGGCATCACACAGAGCTCCTCTATTTTCTTTGCAGAAGCACCCACAGGACTTCTAGTGTGTTAGTGGCATCACACAGAGCTCCTCTATTTTCTTTGCAGAAGCACCCACAGGACTTCTAGTGTGTTAGTGGCATCACACAGAGCTCCTCTATTTTCTTTGCAGAAGCACCCATAGGACTTCTAGTGTGTTAGTGGCATCACACAGAGCTCCTCTATTTTCTTTGCAGAAGCACCCACAGGACTTCTAGTGTGTTAGTGACATCACACAGAGCTCCTCTATTTTCTTAGCAGAAGCACCCATAGGACTTCTAGTGTGTTAGTGGCATCACACAGAGCTCCTATATATTCTTCTCAGCAGCACCCACAGGACTTCTAGTGTGTTAGTGGCATCACACAGAGCTCCTCTATTTTCTTTGCAGAAGCACCCATAGGACTTCTAGTGTGTTAGTGGCATCACACAGAGCTCCTATATATTCTTCTCAGCAGCACCCACAGGACTACCGACTACAATGGCTGGAAGACCGCCAAGGGGAGGCAGAGCGTGCAGAGCCAAGAACACAGGGCAGGCAGGCTCTGTTTCTAGTGGACGTGGCCGTGGACGTGGACGTGGTCGTGCATCGTCATCAGCACGTGGCCATGGGACGCGCGCGTCTTTGTTTTCGGCAGCTGGACATGTGGAGCCGCATCATGCTGAAGGCTTGGTAGAATGGATGACCAAGCCCTCCTCATCCTCCTCATCCTCTCTCACCCAGGCTCAGGGTACTGACAGAGCATCATCAGCCACCCCTTCCCTAGACCCACCATGTCCTCCTGAGGAGTCCCCCGAACTCTTTGAGCACAGTGTTGGGTACATGCTCCAGGAGGATGCCCAACGATTCGAAGGCTCGGATGACGATACCCAGCTTGAGGAATCTGGCAGTACTGTTCCACCAGCTGCAGCTTACTGCCAGGTTTGCTCTAGTGGTGAAGAGGGAGGGGATGATGAGGTCACTGACTCCACGTGGGTGCCTCAAGGGAGAGAGGATGAGGAGGAGGACGAGGAGGAGGAGGATGCGGCGTCACATGTCCAACGAGGCAGGATGCCCCCTGGAGGCCAGGTAGAGGCCAGCACAGCAACTGTACAACACCGCAGAGCTCCGCCTGTGCAGGGCGCTGCCTCTGCACGTTATCAGAAAAGTTCTTTGGTGTGGGCCTTTTTTGAGACGAGTGCAGCAGATCGCACCACTGCTATTTGCAATATTTGTCTCAAGCGTATCTCGCGTGGCCAAAACATCAGCCGCTTGGGCACGACAAGCATGACCAGACATATGGCGACCTGCCATGCAGCTCGTTGGCAGGCACACATAAAAGACCCACACCAAAGAACTAAGCGGACCTCTCCTTGCTCCTCCTCAGCTGGGATCTCCATCCCCACTACACCTTCAGTCCTCTCTGAAAGCTGCTCTGAGAGGACTGAAGGTGTAGAATTAGGTGTGTCACAACCAAGTACTTGCAGTACACCGACGTCCGATTGCAGCAGGCAAATTTCCCTGCCCCAGCTGCTGGACCGTAGAAAGAAGTACACTCCCAGCCATCCACATGCCCAGCGGTTGAATGCTAGCCTTGCTAAATTGCTAGCACTTCAACTGCTGCCTTTTCAGTTGGTAGACTCGGCCCCCTTCCGTGAGTTTGTTCAATGTGCGGTTCCTCAGTGGCAGGTTCCCAAACGCCACTTTTTCTCGCGGAAGGCGATTCCGTCTCTCTACCGGCATGTGGAGGGCAATGTCCATGCCTCGCTGGACAGGGCGGTCAGCGGTAAGGTGCATATTACCGCTGACTCATGGTCCAGCAGGCATGGACAGGGACGGTACCTTTCTTTCACGGCCCATTGGGTCACTCTATTGGCAGCTGGGAGGGATGCAGGACAAGGTGCAGTAGTGTTGGAGGTTGTTCCGCCACCACGCCTCCAAAACGCGACTACTGCTACTGGTTGTGACACACCTCTCTCCTCCACCCCCTCCTCTTCTTCTTCCTCCAGTGCTCTGTCCTTGGAACCAGCGGTGCTCCGTAGGCGTACAAGGGGCTACGCAAGTACGCAGGCAAAAAGATGCCATGCCGTGCTTGCGCTGGTGTGTTTGGGGGACAGGAGCCACACTGGGCCAGAGGTTCTGGCAGCTCTGCAGGGGCAGGCCGAGAGGTGGTTGACGCCACGTCAGCTTAAGCCAGGAATGGTCGTTTCTGACAATGGCACCAACCTCCTCTCCGCCCTGCGACAGGGGCAGCTCACCCATGTGCCCTGCATGGCTCACGTCCTCAACCTGGTGGTGCAGCGGTTCTTGGGCAGGTTCCCAGGCTTACAGGATGTCCTGAGGCAGGCCAGGAAAGTCTGTGTGCATTTCCGCCGATCTTATAATGCCAGTGCTCGGCTGACTGAGCTGCAAAAGGAGCTGAACCTGCCCAAGAACCGCCTAATATGTGACATGCCCACCAGGTGGAACTCAACGTTGGCCATGCTGCAAGCGACTGCACACGCAGCAGAGGGCCATCAATGAGTACCTTTGCGACTACGGCACCAGGACAGGGTCAGGGGAGCTTGGTTTTTTTTCCCCACGTCAGTGGAGCATGATCAGGGATGCATGCACTGTCCTCTCACCATTTGAGGAGGCCACGAGGATGGTGAGCAGTGACAGTGCATGCATCAGTGACACTGTCCCTCTTGTCCACCTGTTGGAGCATACGCTGCGTGGGATAATGGACAGGGCACTTGAGGCAGAACAGAGGCAGGAAGAGGAGGACTTCCTTGCCTCTCAAGGCCCCCTTTATCCGGACAGTGTTCCTTCTGTCCCACCCATCACACAGGAAGAGGATGAGGAGGAGGAGGAGGAGGAGGAGGAGGATTGTGTGAGCATGGAGGTGGAGCCTGGCACTCAGCATCAGCAGCAGCAGTCTTTTAGGGATGATGTACAGTCCCAACAAACCAGTGGACTTGTACGTGGCTGGGAGGAGGTGGCTGGCGATCATGTCATCCTCAGTGACCCAGAAGACTCCGGACCGAATGCCTCAGCTAACCTACGCTGCATGGCCTCCCTGATCCTGCAAAGCCTGCGGAAGGATCCTCGTGTTCTTCGGATCAAGGAGAGGGACCATTACTGGCTGGCCACTCTCCTTGATCCGCGGTACAAGGGTAAGGTTGCGGACCTTATCTTGCCGTCGCAGAGGGAGCAGAGGATGAGACATCTCAGGGAGGCCTCGCAGAAAGGTCTGTGCAACGCGTTCCCAGAAACTGGGAGGCTACAAACTCCTGGTCCTGGGCGACGAGTTGCTGAGGCTTCGGTCAGTGGCAGAAGGAGCGGTGGGGAAGGTGGACGTCTGACCGATGCGTTCAGACAATTTTTTAGTCCGCAGCCCCAAGGTATGATCGGTTCCAGCAACCATCGCCAGCGTCTGATATACATGGTGCAGGAATACCTTGGGGCAAGGTCAGACTTGGACACCTTTCCCACCGAAAATCCTCTGGCTTACTGGGTCCTGAGGATGGATCACTGGCCAGAGCTTGCACAGTATGCAATTGAGCTACTGGCCTGTCCTGCCTCCAGCGTTCTTTCCGAACGCACATTCAGTGCTGCTGGAGGATTTGTGACTGATCATAGGGTGCGCCTGTCCACCGCCTCGGTTGATCGACTGACATTCATCAAAATGAATCAGTCTTGGATCACCACCAGCTACCAGGCACCTGAGGCGGATATAACCGAATAATTTTTAATGTCACATCCCTTCAAGACTGCCTATGCTGATGCTGAGTGACTGTCCTCTTATGTTCACTGACTATCCTCTTCCTCCTCCTCAATGATCCATGCCACCACACCAGTGCCTAAGGCACAATTTTTCAGCCCCTGTTTAACAGGGGCGTGTACTTCCAATTTTTTACAAAAAAAATGCTTTGCAACACGTGTGACTGCTGTGCTCCAAGTACAGTCTCTGTGAGGGGTTGCAGTGTTGTGGCACCAGCACCAGTGCCTAAGGCACAATTTTTCAGCCCCTGTTTAACAGGGGCGGGTACTTACAATTTTTTAAAAAAATGCTTCGCAACACGTGTGACTGCTGTGCTCCAAGTACAGTATCTGTGAGGGCCGGGTTGCAGTGTTGTGGCACCAGCACCAGTGCCTAAGGCACAATTTTTCAGCCCCTGTTTAACAGGGGCGGGTACTTACAATTTTAAAAAAAAAATGCTTCGCAACACGTGTGACTGCTGTGCTCCAAGTACAGTATCTGTGAGGGCCGGGTTGCAGTGTTGTGGCACCAGCACCAGTGCCTAAGGCACAATTTTTCAGCCCCTGTTTAACAGGGGCGGGTACTTACAATTTTTAAAAAAAAATGCTTCGCTAAACGTGTGACTGCTGTGCTCCAAGTACAGTATCTGTGAGGGCCGGGTTGCAGTGTTGTGGCACCAGCACCAGTGCCTAAGGCACAATTTTTCAGCCCCTGTTTAACAGGGGCGTGTACTTCCAATTTTTTAAAAAAATGCTTCGCAACACGTGTGACTGCTGTGCTCCAAGTACAGTCTCTGTGAGGGGTTGCAGTGTTGTGGCACCAGCACCAGTGCCTAAGGCACAATTTTTCAGCCCCTGTTTAACAGGGGCGGGTAATTACAAATCTTGATCTAATAGTTCACAGCAGGGCCCATTCCTGCGCCCACCAAGAGTAACTATGAGGGCCTGCAGTCTTGTGGCAACACCGTCCACCACCACCGCCAAAGGCCCAATTTTTCTGCCCTGTTCATCAGGTGCTTGCAATTACAAATCTTGATCTAATAACTCACAACAGGGCCCATTCCTGCGCCCACCAAGAGTAACTGTGAGGGCCTACAGTCTTGTGGCAACACCGTCCACCACCACCGCCAAAGGCCCAATTTTTCTGCCCTGTTCATCAGGTGCTTGCAATTACAAATCTTGATCTAATAACTCACAGCAGGGCCCATTCCTGCGCCCACCAAGAGTAACTATGAGGGCCTACAGTCTTGTGGCAACACCGTCCACCACCACCGCCAAAGGCCCAATTTTTCTGCCCTGTTCATCAGGTGCTTGCAATTACAAATCTTGATCTAATAACTCACAGCAGGGCCCATTCCTGCGCCCACCAAGAGTAACTGTGAGAGCTTACAGTCTTGTGGCAACACCGTCCACCACCACCACCACCCCCAATTTTTCTGCCCTGTTCAACAGGTGCATGCAATTACAAATCTTGATCTATTAACTCATAGCAGGGCCCATTCCTGTGCCCACCAGTCTTGTGGCTACACCAACATCTAATAGGGCAAATTTCTGCAGAGTATATACGCCAGGCCCCTACTTTCAAACATCCAACTTACAAACGACTCCTACTTGCAAATGGAAAGAGAAAACAGGAAGTGAGAGGAAATCTACCCCTAGGAAGGGAAATTCTATCCTGTTAGATTTAATTTGGGAAAAAGGTATCTCCTCTCTACTGATACTTTATCACCAATCCTTGTTTCAATTAAAACCCCACTTTTCCAAAAACATTTGTCATTGGGACGGAAAGTGAGGTGACATGTTCTGAACAGATGTGCAAAGACAGCAAATGTTACAGGGGTGATAACCCCTCCCTATGTTCTCCAAAAAGCTTAAAAATAGATTTTTTTGGGATGGAGCTACACTTCATAATGTACCTGTTCAGATTCTACTTAAGAACAAACCTAAAGCCGCAAGTGGTTTTAAATGGCTTCTTTTTTTCCTTTACAAATGTCATTTTGTGCAAGGACAGTTCTAAACACGGGAAACACATGCCACTTCACAGGCATACTTTAGACACCCCCCAGGTACCATATTTAAAGGAAAATTTCACTTTTTTTTTTTCACTTTATGCATCATTAAAATGACTGCTCCCGAAAAAACGTTAGTTTTTAAAAGTTCTTTTTGCATTGATATATGTCCCCTGGGGCAGGACCCGGGTCCCCAAACCTGTTTTATGACATTAACATGCATATTGGCCGTTGTAATTAGCACTTTTGATTTCGAACGTTCGCGTCCATTATAACGTATAGGGTTCGAAAATTCGCGCAAACTTTCGGTCCGTTCGAAGGTTCTGGTTCGAACCGAACCCGGGGGTGTTCGGCTCATCCCTAATCTCTAGTGAGAACAAACTTCCTTTCAATAAAAACTTCACCGAACCTCGTATTATAAGTGGCCGAACGATCGAGGTTGCGTACGATCGAATGGACACACACATGACAGTGGCAGAAAGATCGAGGCTGAGTACGATCGAATGCACAGACGAGCCTGAAAGTGGCCATTTTGGAATGTACAACTTTGTAAAAATCAAACCACAATGGAGCAGTATGCAAGCAAGAAATCAAACACAAAACACAACTACTTACTTTTTAGAAGAATTCGCTTGATCTTTCTGTACTGATCGGCCTCCCTCAGTTTCAGGTCTGACCAGCGTTTCCTCAGTTGCTCCTTGGATCGTTGTACCCCAAAATGATTGTACAGCCTCCTCACAACTTTAGACATGATCTTGGCCTTGCGGACATTGGGGTTGAGGTAAGGCCCATACTTCCCATCATAGTCGCTCCTCTTTAATATGTCCACCATCTCCAACATTTCTCCAAATGACATATTGGAGGCCTTGAATTTCAGGCTCCGGGATCGGGACGTTTCTGCCTCCGGACTTTCCTCGTCCTCCTCCTCGTTGGTGGGATATTTGTGGCGCACCTGCTGTGTCCCCGCCATGTGCTCTCCCCACTACGCCGTAAAGAGAAGGGGTGGGGAATAGACGAGAAAGATCGTCAGGGGCGGGCGGAGTTTGAAGCATGCGCACTGTATATAAAACGTCACACGCCTGTGTCGTAGCCACGATCTGGGAGACGAGGGGAGAGAAAACTCACACGAGACGATCGCTACAAACGAAGGTACAATTTGACGTTGGTACATAACTAGCCTAGACTGATTTGAACTTGAGGCTTCTTTATGGAGAAGATTAGGAGAGTTTAGCCTGACATAATTTATAGGGTTTTGTGTGGTGTTGTGTCTTGCAGAGATTGATATGAAGGGATTCAACGACATGAGTTTTCTCCCCCTCTTCATTGCCAAATACAGGGATTTTCCCATATTGTGGCAGGGTAAACACCCACATTACACTAACAAACCAAAGAGGCACGCAGCCCTGGAGGAACTTGTGGAATTTGTCAAGCCAAGGTTCCCCACGGCAACTGTTGATGATATAAGAAAGAAAATTGGCAGCCTGAGGAGTGCGTATATCAGGGAGCGGAAGAAGGTCGTGAAGTCTGAGGAAACTGCAACTTCAGCAGATGAGGTCTATGTGCCCAAGCTCTGGTACTATCAGAGTCTCCATTTTCTGAAGGACCAGGCTGATGTCACGGAGCCAACCTCGACTCCTCCTTCCACGCTTCCTTGCGCGCAGCCCACCCCTGATGAGGCTTCCGAGGAGCAACCTGGGCCTTCCAGTCTGGAAGAGGTGGAGGAGCCCAGCTTGTTCCAGGTATAGTAGTTTAGTTACCATTTATGGGAATAATGAATGATGTTCACTTAATTCAGGATCACCAATTGCTTAGTTCCTAACGTGTTTGACATATCAACAGACAGTGGTGTGGGAGACATTTGGGGCCAGAATCTAAACTGCAGGGCTGAGAATTGTATGGTTTTATATTTGTAAACATTTTGCACCAGTCACTAGATGAGAATTGTGTGTGTTTGATGAACAAATAACTGAAACTATGTCCCTTTTTCATACACAGGAAGACCTCAGCCAGGAGGTGGCTGTGGAAGGTGGCAGTCAGGAGGAGGCAGGGGTTAGTGGCAGCCACCAGCTGGGTAGTGGCAGCCAAGAGGGGGCTAGGCCGCGGAGCCTGACTGACTCCCAAATCCCTCTCCTCCGCCTTCCCTACAAAAGGGCGAGAAGGGGGGGTTATGCGGCACAGTCAGCGCTCCGCATGATCAGAGAGGCTTCAGACTCCCTACATGCCACACCCGCCGACGAGGAGACCTTTGGCTCGGTGGTTGTCACAAAAATGATGGGTATGGAGGTGAGGCAACGCAACATGTGTGAGGGGCTCATCCTCCATGTCCTAAATAAGGGTAGGGCTGGGGAGATGACCCCAGTCACACATGTTTGCCATAGCTACCATGCTCCGCCTCCTCCTCCTCCTCCTCCTCCTTCTGCCACCCCACCAGCACGACAGCCACAGCGTGCAAGGAAGCGTGGAAGGAAGACCTGAGAGTGACGACCTGGAATCAGTCTGGTCTGAGAGAAGATGGAGCCTCTTGTTGTACCAGAGCCTGGGGACCTAGATGGCATCTGCTGCAGTTCCGGATACTTTGGACTTCACGACCAGATTGCACTCCCCTTAATATACGTACTCCTCAGGCCCCCAATTTTCTACGCTTGAACAATGATGGTTGCCGTGGGGGGCCAAGACTTTGCAAATTCCCCAAGTTTCACCATGGCTGCGTTCCTCTTTGGTTTGTTGGTGTGACCTAAATAAAGGTTTTTTGGATTTGAAATAATCATTGACTATTGTGTTTTACTTTGCTACAATGACAGTTTTTCTTTGAGTAAGCAGGTACATTTCACTAATCCTAAAGTAGAATTAACAAGGGGCACCAACAACAAACAACCTCCTAGTAAATTTAAGCAAGAAATACAAATGTTAATAATGTGTTTTTGGTAATTTGAGACACACAACCCCCCTCCAAAAAAAAAAAAAAAAAAAAAAAAACATTCAAATATGTATTCCCCAAAAAAAAAAAAAAGACAAATCATGGTAAAAAAATAACAAAGATTCTTTTCCGTTCAGAGTAAAAATAGACATGTAGTGTATAAATGCTGCAAAGTAATAAAGAAGTAAGTTTGTGAGAAGTGCGGGTGAATAGGAGCAGCTAAAAGATGTCATTCTTGTTGCATTGTAAAGAAAAAGAGAATGCGCTGCATTAAAGACATTTTAACATTGCAGCGTGACGAATGTGCTGTGTCGATTAGGAAAGGTAGTTTTACCTGACCGAGCGCTTCCGTCACAGAATTTCTTCTGAGCATGCGTAGCACTTTGTCCGTCGGACAAGCGTACACACGCTCGGATTTGGTGTGATCGGACCGGGTTGACGGGAAATCTTTCCAGCAGGAGATAAGACTTTGTCCGACGGACAAACCGACGAACACTGTCCGATGGTGCATACACACGGTCTGATTTTTCAACAACCTTGTCCGATCGGACAAAATCGATGAAAAAGTCCGACCGTGTGTATGGGGCTTTACACATGAATATGCTTGATCTAAACCATTTATTGTAGTTCTGGCTGTATATTTAGGGTCATTGTCCTGCTGGGAGGTGAACCTCAGCCCCAGTCTCAAGTCTTTTGCAGACTCTAAGCCCCCGTACACACGTCCAATCGGACCATGTTGTCGGAAAATCTGCCCGTGTGTGGGCCCCATTGGACCTTTTCCGTCTGAATTTCCGACGGAAAAATTTGAGATCCTGCTCTCAAATTTTCCGACAACAAAATCCGATCAGACTTTTTCCGATCGCGTGTCGAGAATTCCAAAAGGACAAAGTGCCACGCATGCTCAGATCAAATTACGAGAGCAAAGCTATTGGCTACTAGCCTCTACGTAGTTCCGTCGTAAGCAGCGAACGTCACCACGTTCAGAATGATCAAATTTCCCGACAACTTTGTGCAACCGTGTGTATGCAACACCAGTGTTGGACAAAATCCGTCGGAAAAAATCAGACGGATTTTGTGGTCGGAATTTTCTACCGTGTGTACGGGGGCTAACAGGTTTTCATCTTATGCCGCGTACACACGATTGTAATTTCCGACAACAAATGATTGTATTGATCATTTGTTGTTATTATTTGTTGTCTTATTATATGCACAAATTGTGAGTGTTTTATTGTGAGATTAAAAAAAAAAAAAAAAAAAAAAATAAACAGGAGATCTTCATAAAAAAAAAAAAAAAAAATGGAGATCTTCATAAAAAGGAAAAAAGATCACTATAAAAATAAATTATAAACATTATTATGGAGATCTGACAAAAAAAAATAACAAATATTATTCAGGAGATCACGAGAAATAATAAAGAAATCAGTTTGTAAGAACTCTGTGTGAATATCAGCAGCAAAACAACTTCATTATTCTAGCATTATAAAGAAGAAGAGAATGCGCTGCATTAAAATATAAAAAAAAATATTTTCAGCGTGACGAATGTGCTATCTCCATTACGAACGCTATTTTTGCCAGACCAAGCGATTCGGTCTCGTACTTGATTTAGAGAACGGATTTTGTTGTCGAAAAATTTGAGAACCAGCTCTCAAATTTTTTTTGTCGGAGATTCCGACAAAAAATGTCAGATAGAGCCTACTCACGGTCGGAATTTATGACAACAAGCTCGTATCGGTTCTCAAATTTTCCGACAACAAAATCCGTTCCAATCGTGTGTAGACAATTCCGATGCACAAAATTCCACGCATGCTCTAAATCAAGTACGAGACCGAATCACTTGGTCTGGCAAAAATAGCGTTCGCAATGGAGATAGCACATTCGTCACGCTGAAAATATTTTTTTTTTTATATTTTAATGCAGCGCATTCTCTTCTTCTTTATAATGCTAGAATAATGAAGTTGTTTTGCTGCTGATATTCACACAGAGTTCTCACAAACTGATTTCTTTATTATTTCTCGTGATCTTCTGAATAATATTTGTTATTTTTTTCGTCAGATCTCCATAATAATGTTTATAATTTATTTTTATAGTGATCTTTTTTCCTTTTTATGAAGATCTCCATTTATATTTTTATTTTTTTATGAAGATCTCCTGTTTATTTTTTTTATTTTTTTTAAATCTCACAATAAAACACTCACAATTTGTGCATATAATAAGAGCATGTAAAATAATCAGCCACTATGTTCCCATCTAACCTCTCACCGCTCCGCTGTGTTCCCGGGAGCGGTGAGAGGTTAGATGGGAACGTAGTGGCTGATTATATTACATGCTCTTATTATATGCACAAATTGTGAGTGTTTTATTGTGAGAATTTTAAAAAAAATGATAAAATAGTGTTGTACTGGATTACGCTATGTGGCATTATTTTATCTATTTCTTGTGATGAGCATAATACAGATGGGAAGCGCCCAGTGAATAAAGAGCATTTATCTGACTGATAAGCGTGTAAACCAGCTGGGTCTGGTAAGTGGATGTCCTGCAGGGCTATGGCACAAGTGGTGTGGTGAAGGAGTTTGATCTACACTGGAACTGCTGAAAGCTTTTCTTTGGATTGTTTTATGGCACAGTCATGTCTGCACTTTATGGACTTTAACAGGCTAGTTTACTATTACTATATTTATTCACAGTGACTCTTATATCAAATCCATTGTTTGTATTAATATTTTTTATTAATGCCATTCTTTCTAATTATTTGTAATTTTTTTTACATAGCGCTGCTAATGTTTTAGAAATCCCTGTTTCTCTGACATATATTTTGATCATTTAAGTTTTATTATAGTAGCTGCTTTTAGTGTTTGATTAACCAAACTATTTATCCGTGAGCGCTGAGGGAGAGATATTTGAATATTATTTTAGTATTTCTCATTTTCCTATATGGGAACCTTTTATATCACTCCCCCTTACATCAGTGACCCCCCTCAAACTGGCCTGGCGGCACTGTCACTGACCTACTCTCAGGTGCACCGTGCAGGGCTCAGACGGCTCCAGCTTGGCGGCTCTGGTTTTATAGTCTCCTCCCCACAGTCCACACATGTCTGTCTCTTCCCGTAACCCCCATCCCGGCAGCGCTCCCACTCTTGACTCATTTCTGGGATCCCCTCAGAGACTGCAGACATGATAAAAAACAAGAGATGGTCAGAGGCTGCGGATATGATACAGGAGGTGGACAGAGGCTGTGGACATGATACAGGAGGTGGACAGAGGCTGCGGACATGATACAGGAGGTGGACAGAGGCTGCGGATATGATACAGGAGGTGGACAGAGGCTGCAGACATGATACAGGAGGTGGACAGAGGCTGCGGACAAGCTACAGGAGGTGGGCAGAGGCGCCAGCCAAACTACAGGAGGTGGATAGAGGCTGCGGACAAGCTACAGGAGGTGGACAGAGGCTGCGGACATGATAGTGTTCTTTTCACCCCCTCACAATAGACTCCTCCTTTGCCCACCATCATATTACTTCTCCAGTCCACATCATCAGTGTGCTGTGTTCTCCTCCTGTGCCCCTTTCACCTCTCCACAGGTCAGGGCAGCACTGTGGAGAGGTGATCAATGGATCAATTGACGAGCGCGTACAAGCTAACGGACATTTACGGGAAGCCCAAAAAAGGGGTTAAATTTACAGGCTGCCCGTAAATCTACAGGCGGTTGGCAACACTGGTGTGGGACACCAGAACAAACTTTTTAGGGTGTCCCACACAGGTGCTCCAGTGGATACTAGGGATGTCTCCATGTTTGAAACTTGACCAAAAAAGGTAAGTATTCCAGCTTGAAGAAAGGGAAAAAATCATGTCTTCAGCTTGGAACTCTGCCAAAACAGACAATTGTACGACACTTCCAAGCAATGTTTCATATTCCTGTTTCTGCCCTCAAATATCTGTGTGCTAAGTATACCTTTTTTTTTTTATTGACATAGGGGAGAAAAGATTTTGGACATCAGAGGACACCAGGGACCCACAACCTCCTAAAGAAGGGAAAATCCCCACACCACAACCAGAGGATGTGGAGGAAGGAGAGGTTTATAAATTGGGCAAAATAGTGACCACAACAGGCTGTCTGAGACCACAGCTTCAGGTAATAGATGGATGCCTGCATATTTATAATACATGGTATGCTTTTTTATTTTAGGTGATGTGGATGCTGTGGAAGAAGAAACACATTTCACAAGTGCAAGTGCACACATCCTCATCATGGTGTGCAATCGTGACTTACAGAATATCAAGGAAGACAAAGGAAAGGAAAAAAGACCCAAAAACATCATTGATGTTTTAGGCAGAATCTAAAACACCCTAAAAATGTCCAAATAGTTTTTATTTGTAAAAATTGTCAAAAGAATTTTGAAAGCCAAATTTCGAAGATGCACACAGTGTGTCAACTGCCATTGTGCTATCTGCCATCACGGGATATCAATGTACGCATTTTGTGGGTGTAGCCCCTTCCTCGCAACTCAAGTAGCTGAGAGGAAGTGGTTGTACCTCCCCATGATGGGAGCTAGCACATGTTGACCTTAGGCATGGGATCAGAAGGGAAATCCCCATTTTGACTCTCAATTTGTGTGCATGTTCAAAATTTGGCTTTAACAGGGGTGACATCACCCCATCCGATGAAGGCAATATCAACACAGTTTGGACATACTAATGTCTGATTTAGCCTTCAACTTATCAAAGTTGAACTTTGTAAGTTCCTGAGTTGTGTATTATTTTATGTTTTTAAAAACATGCCTGTTTACCACAAAAAAAGATATTTCTAATGTCTAAAAAAAAATGTTATTCTAAAAATATGTTGGTTTGTTCAAAAACCCTTTTCTAAACGCACATGTGAATGTTCACAGAGTAAAACATTTTCGACTCAACAATGTGTGGCTTTTTCTTTCAATGCTCAATAGCTGTTTTTTGAGTAAGTTGGTGTTTACAGTGGCAATGGGGGTAATTTACTAAAGGCAACTCCACTTTGCACTACAAGTGCACTTTCAGTGATCTTTCAGTGCACTTTCAGTGCACTTTCAAGTTCACTTTTGCAATGCACTTGTAGTGCAAAGTGGATTTTCCTTTAGTAAATAACAACCACAGTGCTTTATAATTTGCAACAATTAGGCCATTTTTGTCACGCCAAAAAATGTATTCATGGTGCTGAAAATGATGAATATTTTTATCATAATGCATTGCATACATTAAACACTTCAATACAGGGCACTTAAACACCTTCCTGCCCAGACCAATTTTGACCTTTCAGTGCTGTTTCACTTTGAGTGACAATTGCGCGGTTATGCTACACTGTACCCAAATGAAATTTTTATAATTTTTTTCCCGCAAATAGAGCTTTCTTTTGGTGGTATTTGATCACCTCTATGGTTTTTTATTTTTTACTAAACAAATAAAAAAAGACCAAACATTTTGAAAAAAAATGTTTTTTTTTTTTTGTTTCAGTTTCAAAACTTTGTAAATAAGTAAGTTTTCTCTTCACTGATGGGCACTGATGGGGCTGCACTGACGGGCACTGATAATGTGGCACTGATGGGCACAGATGAAGTGGCACTGATGAGGTGGCATTGATGGGCACTGAAATGCGGCACTGATAGGCGGCACTGATAGGTGGCACTGATGGGCGACACGGATGTTGAATTTCCGATAAGAGAGGGGCTCTATCCATTTTCCCATCAACTCTGACCTGCTTCCCTGTCCCTGCTGAAGAAAAGCATTCCCACAACATGATGCTGCCACCATTATGTTTCATGGTGGGGATGGTGTGTTCAGGGTGATGTGCAGTGTTAGTTTTCCGCCACACAATGCGTTTTGCTTTTAGGCCAAAAAGTTACATTTTGGTCTCATCTGACCAGAACACCTTCTTCCACCTGTTTGCTGTGTCCCCCACATGGCTTCTCGCAGACTGCAAACGGGACTTCTTATGACTTTCTTTCAACAATGGCTTTCTTCTTGTCACTCTTCCATAAAGGCCAGATTTGTGGAGTGCATATCTAATAATTGTCCTGTGGACAGATTCTCCAATCTGAGTTGTGGATCTCTGGAGCTCCTCCAGAGTTACCATGGGCCTCTTGGCTGCTTCTCTGATTAATGCTCTCCTTATCCGGCCTGTCAGTTTAGGTGGAAGGCCATGTCTTGGTAGATTTGCAATTGTGCCATACTCTTTCCATTTTTGGATGATGGATTGATCAGTGCTCCATGTGATGTTCAAAGCTTGGGATATTTTTTTAAAACCTAACCCTGCTTTAAACTTCTCCACAACCTTATCAATGACCTATTTGGTGGGTTCCTTGATGATGCCTTTTGTTCACTAAGGGTTCTCTAACAAACCTCTGAGGGCTTCAAGGAACAGCTGTATCTATACTGAGATTAAATTGCACATAGGTGGACTCTATTTTCTAATGAGGTGACTTCTGAAGGCAATTGGTTCCACTAGATTATAGTTAGGGGTATCAGAGTAAAGGGGGCTGAATTTAAATGCACGCCACACTTTTCACATACTTATTTGTAAAAAAAAAATTTAAACATTTATATAATTTTCCTTCCACTTCACAATTATGTGCCACTTTGTATTGATCCATCACATAAAATCCCAATAAAATACATTTACGTTTTTGGTTGTAACATGACAAAATATGGAAAATTTCAAGGGGTATGAATATTTTTTCAGGGCACTGTAAAATGATACTAACCACACACTATTTTATTTACAGTCCTCTGTTACCAGTCACATGTTAAAAAAAGAAAAAAAAAACTTGAAATACAAAAGGAAAATACATAACTAATATCGCATAAATGTTTTAAATATGCATACAAATATGTATTTGAACTTTATTTTTATTTTTTTACATGATGTGGGCTACCTAGGGGGGGGGGCTCTGCCAATCAAAGCCCATTTCACATCTCTCCAGCCTATGTTTATTGTTTGCGTGTGCTTAGAATTACAGGGAGGTAAAGTCTCGAATCAATCAGTATGTAAAATCCCACCCTCATTATGTTTAGCTGTTTAGTGGACATGGAGGAGGAGGGAGGGATTGGGCTGTCATTTATCCATTGTGTATATGCCCACATGTGTGTGTAGCGCCGGGCTCCTGAAGAGCATGCTCTATGTTTTTGTCAATGTAAATGTTCCTAAGACCGTAGTTGGGTTTTAGGGTTAATTGTTGTAAATTATGGTCGCAGTATCAGTTTGGCTGGACTGTATTGTGTTCTGCTTGGTCATAGGTGTCAGCGTCACCTTTGGCAGGCATCGGAACGCAGTTTGGTTGGACGCATTGGGTGTCAATCTTTCTCGGAACCAATCAGTGGGTGCGTTGTGTTGCTGTGTATTCTGGGAAAGGGTACTTAAGGTACTGAAGTCACATGATTCGGGGTTCCGGTCCAGAAGATCTTTCTGACTGCCTGGTCCTCCTGACCAGCCCCCAGAGGCCCTCTTGACCTGGGGTGCGGATCCATCCCTTTCCGAGTCTAGGGGCTGGCTAGCCCGAGGCACAGTAACTGGAAGGAGGGTTCCAAGGTGGTCCAGTGCCGTCTCGGTTTTAAAGAGGCCCAGCAACTGAAAACGCAACCAGGGGAGGACTCTTCAGAAGAGGGCCACGCACAAGGCTGGGAGCTCCGCAAGAGCCTGGAAGCTAAGCTGGAAAGGACACCAGGTGAATCCACACTCATACGGTATCGCCGGACCGACTGCAAGATACTGGTACCATGTGAGAGTTCTCTAATTTCATCCTTCAGTTTCAATAAAGTCTGTGGCAGAGACTTTTCATTCTAAAGTTCCACAACCAAGTCTGTGGCAGAGACTTTGCTTTATCCGAATCACCTGTCGGTTGCTAAAGTCACCAAAAGGGGATTTATCCGATAGCTGTAATATCCAGTTGCGAATGGCTATTCCCTGGATTGCATAGAGAGAGACATTCAAGTGTCAGCAGTTCCAAGACTACCTGAGCTTCCCTACCCATACCCTCTATTCCCTACTGAGAGACTGTGTTCTGTTCAACGTTCTGCAAATAAAAATCCCTAAAGCGGATCCAGTGTCACATCTCTACAGTTCTTTGGGCCATCTACCTCGGGAAACCCCTAGAAGCACATGAGGTCAAGAAGGTAATGGTAAGCCCAAAAATAACCAGCAGCTCCTTCGAGGGTTAGTGCTACATTTGATTGATGTCATGTCATGTCACGTGGTCTGTATAGATAAGAAAAAGGATGAAATGAATAGCTTAGAAGGGAACTGAAACAATGAAGGGGGGACAGTGAACAGCAGGGTCAACCAGGTTTTTGCAAAGTACAGAAAACAAATCCCATAGTGACTGGGTGTGTATGAACAGTATGTAATACAGCATGCACCGACAGTTTTTAAGAATACTTTAAACATATAGAAAATTTTGCAGAAAAAACCCCAGCATAGTAAAGCAAATTTTGTAGAAAAAACCCCAGCATATTAAAGGAAAGGGTCCCTATGATATACATAAGATGAAAATTTACAGATGTAGAGAAGAATAGATAACTAATACTTTGAAGTATTAAATCTTAAATCTGAACTTCAGGCTAAATACACAGAAAAAAGCATGTAAATTACCTGTTTTACCTGCCAAAGGCTTTATATTTCTGTCAATTCACTCCTGAGAGTTCAACAGCCCTGCCACTCAGCACCGCTAGGTAGATGAAAAAAATGACAGTTTAGAAATACAGTCGTATACTCCTTTCACTGCAGCCTGCTTACTGGACAGTTAAAGAGCAGTGGCGGACTAATGAGATCATCTCTCTGTTGACCCTATTCTCTCCATAGCAGGTTCCCTTTTATCAAAGTTGCATGCAGAAATCCTGATTAGCTCCCAGTTTTGTCTCTCAATCTACCGAGAGTGTGATACTAAGTAGAATTCTGGTATTTACACTAGTTGCATTAAATTAATAAATATAACTATTGTTTCATAAGCTAGTTGCTTTAATTTTTGTCTTTTTTATTAGCCTGAGCAGTGGCCTAACTAGAACCTTCAGAGCCACGACGCAAGAAAGCATGAAGGGCCCCCCTGACCCCCGGACAGGACCCTTTCCTCCGAGCCCAGTGGCGGAACAAGAGGTCCCGGTTGCAAGTGGGTGGCTGCATATAAAGGAACCAATTTCTCTGTTTCCCCCACTTCTACTCATCTCCCTCCCGCAGGCATTCAGCGGCTGCAGGAGAAAAGTGGAGAGATCGGTTCCTCTATGCCAGTGTTTCTCAATCTTTTTCCAGTCAGAGCACCCTTGAAGTATACCCCTAGGTGAATGGGGCTTCACTGCAACCACTCTGCAATTGTGTGCATTGCATGCAGTTGCAGCATAGTGATGATGCATTTAAGGGGTTAAAACAGGCAGTCAGGAGGCAACATATTGCCTCTTTACTGGCTGTCAAATGCCTCTGAAAAGCGATCTGAGCATGGATCACTTTTCAGAGGAACAGCATTTTTTTGCTGATACTATGAACAAGCAAGAAAAAAAAGTTCTGATTGTACACATATAGGGGGTCAGGATTAAGGGTCAGGATTAAAAGCGCATACATTAAATGTAAACACACATGTACGCACACACACATATATAAACACATACATATACTGTATATGTATATATATATATATACACACACACACATATATATAAATACACACACACACACACACATGTACACACACACATGTATGCACACACATGCAAGCAACCCACATGCATGCACACACATACATGCACACATACATACATACACTTACACACACACACATACACACATGCACACACACATACATACACATGCATGCACATATATACATGCACATACACATACACACACACATACATGCACACACACACACACACACATACACGCACATGCACACACACATACATACACACACACATGCACACACACACATACATGCACACACATGCATACAGATAGCCTTTTAAAAAACGGCCTTTACCTTATCTCTTAATGCTGGGGGGATGCACTGTATGGGGAGACAAAGAGCACAGCACACACTGCTTTCACTTTAGGTCTAATCAGTGTGACATGCTCCCGACAGTGCTTATTTACAGTTCGGCTGAGGATCAGGGAGCTCGGTCTCAGCCGCCCTTGCTGCTCCTCCTACCGAGGTATACAGGGGGCACGGTCACCATGGCGACCTCAGCGACCCCTATACTTCCGCCACTGTGCCTGAGGTTGGCTTTAAGGTATTATGACTAACAATCTCCTTTGCATTTCTGCTAACTTCATAGTTCAGTACGTTTCAGTGAAATCTGATCTATATGTTTTGTATTTCCCGTGCCTATGAAATATTACCTAATTACCTTTTTTTTAAAAAAGGTTTAAGGAGAAATAATGATATACAATGTGTAGTGATCCCTTAGTAACAATTCATCTCAAAAGATGCAGGTTGTCTGTTTTGTGTACATACAAAAAATGCCTTATTTGACTTTATTTAAACCCTTCCAGTTGTGCCTACTATATAGACTAAGTCAAAATGTGATTTTCCAGGAAAGTAGTGAGATGATGATTAAACTCTAAAAAAGTATGTTAACGCAACTCTGTGAGTTGAATATTCATATATTTAATCCATTGCTCTAAC
This sequence comes from Lithobates sylvaticus, assembly GCA_028564925.1. NCBI lineage: Eukaryota > Metazoa > Chordata > Amphibia > Anura > Ranidae > Lithobates > Lithobates sylvaticus. The sequence goes on along the minus strand of CM053036.1, from coordinate 92,827,275 downwards.
TTGTATTGGCTCCAACAGCTGATTAAGATACAATATATTTTAGCGTGACTTTGCTTGGGCTTGATTGCAACTGGCTATGAGTCAATGAATCATTGAAAATATAATTCTAATTTCTGGCCAAACTTATTATGCCCTTTGAACAGTGAAATTGTTTGTAAATTAAAGGTTGCTAGATCATTGGACCATTTGTGAACATTAATTATTTTGCAGAATCATGCAGTTCTTGTGTTATATACAAGAACTTTGCATTGTATTAGGGTTATCGTTTTACAGTCAAACTTAAAGGTGATGGGAAGGCAGGACCCACATTTCCTGATAAACCAAAGCATATCCCAGTATTTTGTTTTCTTTAGCATTGTTAATGTACCAAGAAACAGCTTTAATTACTCCCTGTGACTTTAAAAATCTTGCTTGGGTAGCTCCTGGTAGCATAGTTCCTGTTGATGAAGACTACATCTCCCAAGAGCCCTTTGCCTACAAACAGTATGTGGACAGGCTCTTGGAAATCAAGGCAATAGCATTGTTTTTTTGGGGAAAAAAATCAATGTATTCATGTACAGAGATAGGTGGAGTTCTGTGCGCCAGCTGGGGAGAATTTTGGCAGGACTAACAACACTGCTGGGGATTCTTTTGAACAGAAGCAGTGTTGTCAGTTCTGTGCGCCAGCTGGGGAGAATTTTGGCAGGACTAACAACACTGCTGGGGATTCTTTTGAACAGAAGCAGTGTTGTCAGCCTGCAACCGGAACTAAGGAGCTCACTGGAATTCCTGCAGGATAATCACACTTTTTTGGTACCTGCAATATTTAAGCTAGGTCTCACATTTTGTCCTGATGAAAATGCGGACCAATTTAAATTAAGGACCTGCACCTATTTGCCAGAAGGCTTTTGTACAAGGTATTATACGATAAGGAATCTAACATAGCCCCTACCCAGGGACCACAAAATCCAATTATGGAAAATGTAACTTTTGAGGACCTACGAGCGTTACAAGATCTAATGGATCTGTGATCCAACATCTCCTGATGTGCCTGTTTCCCGGGCCCCCCCCCCCCCCCCATGGACTCTACCTCCTTGTGTCAATTTTGACCAACCTAAATCCTATAAACCTAAATCTAAGTCTTTTCCGGTTTTACAAGGCAATTCGAACATATGGGCCTTTGTAATTCAAGTTGCCAAAGAGATCAAGAACACCAATTGGTCCACTGGACCCCAATCAAATCTTTCTAATGATCTGAAAAAGGCCCTGCATAAGTTGAATTTGAATAAAGATATCATCATGAAACCATCAGACAAAGGTGTAAACCTAGTCATAATGGACATAGACTATTATGAAGAAATGTGTCTTGATATCATTCGCAATTCCAGTTGGTACAGATCAGTTCCACAATCACATGTGAGTTATTACATAAAGCTGTATAAGACCATTATAGTCAAGGCATACAACAGTGGCATCATAAATCCAAACACGTTTAAGTATTTGGACATTACTGACTTCAGAACTCCAACATTCTACGCACTGCCAAAAGTGCATAAAAGCTTGTCAAACCCTCCTGGTCGACCAATTATCTCAGGATGTGGTTCCTTGACTGAGAAAGCAAGTCAATTGATCGACGAATACCTATACCCACACGTGAAAGGATTATTTTCCTACGTTAAGGACACCATTGAGTTACTGAAAACACTGGATGGTTTGGAATTGCCCCAAGATTGCTGGCTAGTGGCCATAGACATAGAGGCTTTATATAATTCCATACCACATACCAGAGGTGTAGATGTTGTACGAGACTTCCTGAATGAACGGGAATTGGATTCAAGAAGGTATAACAACTTTATCACTGAGATGTTAGAGTTTATACTGAAACATAACATCTTCGTGTTTAAGGGTTCCCACTACCTCCAGGTGCAGGAGGTTGCTATGGGGGACAAATGTGCACCCTCATATGCACACCTGTACCTGGGGGGATGGGAACTAGACCTTTTTTCGGATGAAGGGAGATCAATAGACATCAGTCAGATTGTACATCAATCAAAATAGACAACATTCAGAAAATAATTCAACAAAAAAAAAAACAACAACCAATTCTACTCAACCAAACCCAGGTAAGGAATTTTACATGCACATGCACAAGCACCACATTTTTCGCTTAACCCGATTACCACGGATGAAACCAAAAATATCATCAAGAGCCTCCGAGACAGTACATCGCCAAACTACATCATTCCCACAAAACTCTTGAAAGAATGCTCCGACATTCTGGCCCCCGCTATTACACACCTAGTAAATCAGTCATTCAAAGAAGGGTTGGTTCCTATTTCCCTCAAGCAAGGCACCATCAAACCACTGTTAAAGAAACCCAACCTCGACCCCAAAGATCTGAACAATCACAGACCGGTAACAAGCCTGAACACCATTTCCAAGATTTAGGAGAAAGCAGTAGTACAACAGCTTCAACTTCACGTGGACACACACAAGCTCTTGGACCCACTACAATCAGGCTTCCGACCGGGCCATGGCACAGAAACGGCACTTCAGAAAATATGGGATAACGCCCTAGAAGCAGCAGATGATGGAGGATCGTGTCTTCTGGTACTGCTGGATCTTAGCGCGGCGTTCAACACAGTGGACCACAACACTCTTCTCAGCCGCCTCAAGGAAGTGGCAGGAGTTACAGATGGAGATCTGCCATGGTTCGCTTCCTTCTTAGCAAACCGGTCACAGAAAGTTAAACTAGGAGCCTTCAAGTCGGAAACCTGGGCAATTTCTTATGGAGTACCTCAAGGATCACCATTGTCACCAGTACTCTTCAACATTTACATCCGGCCACTCTTCAAAATTATTAGCAAATCGGATCTATGCTACCACTTATACGCGGACGACACTCAACTGTACTTCCGTATCACCGGACAAAAAGACCAATACCAGGAACTAGGAAAATGTCTCACATTGATAGATGACTGGATGACCACTAGCTCCCTCAAACTAAATGGATCAAAAACAGAACTACTGCTCCTCGACGCAAACCGAAGGAAAAAAACGAAGACCCCATGGACACCACCAACCATCCTTGGTCAGACCATCCTCCCAAGCACCAAAGCCAAAAGCCTCGGAGTCATCTTTGATTCAGAGATGACCATGGAGGCATAAATAGGATCAGTAATCAGCAGATCCCATCATCTCCTCCGCATGCTTCGCTGACTCATCCGATTCATTCCGTAAAAGGAGAAAGCAGTAGTAGTAGGAACTATCATCAATTCGTGTCTCGACTACGCAAATTCCCTCTACATAGGATTACCGGATTACCAGATTGCACGCCTTCAAGCCGTCCAAAACACAGCAGCAAGACCAGTCACGGAAAGAAACCCTGGGAATCCATCTCCCCATACCTAAGGACTCTCCATTGGCTGACGGTAAAAGATAGAATCACATTCAAGACCCTCTGCCTCACCCACAAATGTACACAAGGAAATGCTCCTCAATACCTTTGTGAGAAAATAGAAAAATACATACCAAATCGCAGCCTTCGATCGACAACCAGAACCGCCTTCTCATCCCCAAAGCTCGATACAAATCGAAGGGAGAACGAAGATTCGCAGTACAGGGACCTCGGCTATAGAATGCTCTACCGAACAACATCCGCTTGGAAGAAAACCATCAGGCCTTCAGGAAAAAACTCAAGACCCACCTCTTCTAATATCGCAGGACAACAAGAGCAGACAAGCGCCTTGAGGCGATTCCGTTCGCATTTGCAGCGCTATACAAATCATTCATTCATTCATTCATTCATATCATGGCATCGATACATAGATGATGTCTTTATGATTTGGGCAGGATCAAAAGACAATCTGATGACCTTTTTGGATAGCCTACAAGTGAATACTTACAACTTAAAATTCACATATACTTTCGATCAAACAAGAATAACTTTCTTAGACATTTTTACGAAATGGGAACGCTCAGCTCTACCCTCTATAGAAAGCCCTGGGCAGGCAACAGCCTATTACATGCCAACAGTTCACATCCACAGAAGTTTATCACCAGCATTCCCTATAGTCAGTTTTTAAGGCTAAAACGGAACTGCACTGAATATGCTGATTTCCAGAAAGAAGCTAATTTGTTGCAGGATCGTTTACTAATTAGGGGATACAGTGGAAATTGCCTCAAAAAGGCATTTAATAGAGTGAAGAACCAAGACAGGTCAATGGTGTTATACTAACCCAGGCGGGACAAATAATCAGCATCAACAAGGATCATTACGAAATATAATCGACAACATGCAAAAGTAAAGAACATATATAATACATTTTGGCATTTGTTAACAGCTGATGACAGGATCCTGAAGTTCATCAAACCATATACAGAAATCACTTACAGATGCTCCCAATCGATAAGAGATACATTGGTGAGCAGCCATCATAAGAAATTGGAAACATCCAAACAAAAGACATCTGGCACTTACCCTTGATGCACGTGTAACTTTTGCCCTTACATCATAGAAGGGAGGAATATCCTACTTCCCAATGAAAACAACTGGACACCAAAATATAGAACAAACTGCCAGACAATTGGCTCTCTATACTTAATGAAATGTGTCTGTGGAGCGTTTTACGTGGGTAAAACAAAGCGCCCACTATTTTGCAGGATAAGAGATCATGTATCCCTGATCTCTAAGCGCAAGATGGAGAAACCAATAAGCCGGCATGTAGGGCTATACCACAATTTCTTCAGTCTTGAACACTTACCCCAACACGAACGAGGGGGAGATAAAGATAACAAGCTTTTACAGCTTTAAACTTGATGGATATACTTATTGGAAGCAACTCGATACCCAGGCCTTAATAAAGGGATTAGCTATAAACCTTTTTTGTAACTTCAAATTGATCACTTCTTATTCCTATCTGGAATGGTTACTAGCCACTTTCAGTTTGTCACTCAAGTGTTGAGTGTTCCCTGCTGTGCGTCTGTGCTGGGCATCGTGTGTTACCGCGGGGACTGTGTGTCATTCAATTCCCTTTATAAACAACATGGTGGCACAGGAACATGGTTGGAGTAGACCATTGGGACCCTTGGCGGGTTCCTGAGCGGAGAAGAAACCTTTACGATAAAATGACACACAATGTTTATTGATGTAGATGAATATTTGTAATGTGGCATTTCAAATGACTGTATGATCATTTTAAATGATGTAGGTGCTGTGCAGAGATGGCTGCAGGAATAACCATCAAGTTCCTCGTAGGGGTTTTTAAAAAATTGAATACATTTTATTTATTTTTTGTGCATTTCATCATGGTCGGTGGCCATCCAGGGATCCCTGTATGGACACCCAATGATGTACGACGGGTTTTGACCCATCTATCCCAAGATGGAGCTCTCCCGCTGTGTGTCCACCTTGAGGTCCTCCATGGCCACGGCATCCTGTTAATGCTCACCGTCCGCCCTTAATATCTTTTACATGCTCTCGGGCTGCCAACATCATGACAGGTTTCTACTTCCGGCTTCCAGGTGTTAGTCCGTGGTTTGCGGACCTCCTCTAGATGTCCGCGTGGCGCCAATGTCGGCGTGACGTCACACACTGGCTTTTGGCACCAACGGGGAGGGATATTTAAACTGCACTATGTACCAGTGCAGTTGTGGAGCTCACGATTCACATGGATGGCGGTATGAGGTAAACAATAAATTTTTACTATAATAAGTAATGTTAGCTTTTCCAGCATATGCTGGACTCTTTACTATCATAGACTAGCTTTTAATACCCACATGTGCTTTTGTGTTTATCTTTCTAATTAGATTGTCACCAACTATCTATTGACAACACACGGTGGTGTGCATTTTGCGATTATAGACGTGTGGAATAAAGGCGCCATACAATATCGGCTGTTTCAGAGGTGAGGATTGATTATTTTCCTGACTTCCCTACCTGTGGTATAACTTTTTATTAATCAATGGTGGCACATCTATATACCCTTTTTTTTTTTTTTACTTTTGAAAATCTACAGATACATCCCGTGCCTCATGCCACCTCCTTGTGCGTGAGCTCCCCATATAGACATTAAATATTCAACAGATGAATGTGAAAACGGTGAGTCTGCGTCTGTCATTAGCTTATGCTATGGATCCACCCTCCCCTACCCTTTTCCTTTCTCTCTTTAACTACCTGAGATCCGCGCTATAGCCGAATGACCGCTACAGCGCAGATCTAAGATGCCGGGACGACGTCTATTGATGTCGTCCCGGCCACGAATGAGACTTGCTGGATCACAGATCCGTGTAAGGGGTCGATCCCGACACCTTACCACGTGATCAGCTATCAACCAATGACAGCTGATCATGTGATAATAACAGAGCCGGTATTTGGCTTTCTTTCCTCCTCGCGTTGACAGCGCGAGGGGAAAAAAAAAGACGATCACCGGCTGCAGTGAGAGAGACATCAGTCCCTCTCACTGCAATGTGCCCAGGGTCCATGGTGCTCTATAAAAGTGCCCCCTTCCAGTGCCCACTAGCTCCACCTGTCAGTGCCCACAATGCCATCTGTCAGTGCCCACAGTGCCATCTGTCAGTGCCCACAGTGCCCACAATGTGCCTTTACAGTGCTGCACATCAGTGTCACCTACCAGTGCTCATCAGTGTCACCTACCAGTACCCATCAGTGTCCCCTACCAGTGCCCATCAGTGCCCATCAGTGCCACCTATCAGTGCCCATCAGTGCCACCTATCAGTGCCACCTTTAAGTGCCCATTAGTGCCATCTATCAGTGCCCATCCGTGCCACCCATCCGTGCCACCCATCTGTGCCACCCATCCGTGCCCATCAGTGCCATCTTTTCTGTGCCCATCAGTACCGACTTATCTGTCCCCACCAGTGCCACCTTATCTGTGCCCACCAGTGCAGCCTATCAGTGCCCACCAGTGCAGCATATCAGTGCCCACCAATGCCACCTCATCAGCGCATATCAATGAAGCAGAAAAATTACCTGTTTGCTAAATTTTATAACAAACTATTAAACGTGATTTTTTTTTTTTTTTCATTTTCCATCTTTTTTTGTTTGTTTAGCAAAAAAAAAAACCCAGCTGTGATTAAATACCACCAAAAGAAAGCTCTATTTGTGGGAAAAAAATGATAAAAATTTAATTTGGGTGCAGTGTTGTATGACCGCGCAATTATCATTCAAAGTGCGTCAGCGCCGAAAGCTGAAAATTGGTCTGGGCAGGAGGGGGGCTTAAGTGCCCAGTAAGCAGGTGGTTAATTAATAAAAATAAATCATAAAAACAGTTATTATTATTATTTATATTATAGGTATTGTCACATACATAGCTGTTGATACCAACTAAGATTACCTAATCCCTCCCTACGGGTGACCCGATATGGCTGGGACCATTCTTAGAATGCACAATTTTGCTAGATGATACCCCCTGCAGGCTCTCTGACTGTGCCCACTTTCGGACTCACATTTGAGGTAGGGAGTATTGCACCATACGGGTTCTTTCTGTTAGAGTGGAATCTGGTTGGGTTTGTTTTTTGTTTTTTTTTTGGGGGGGGAGGGAAAAGGGGGGGTAGTTATAGTTAATAAAAATAATAGGGAGGATATTGATGGGATTCGTTGTCGTTATTTCTAACACTAAATTTTGAGTTGACTTTGATAGGCACTTTACTAATTTGTATTTTTTTTTCCTTTTCTCTATACACCTAAGGTTGAATATATATATATCTTTTAAATAAAAAAGTTTTTGAATAATCTCGCCCTTTTTCTTGATGAAGCCGTTTTCCTGCGAAACATGTAGAAGCTCTTGGATGCAGGATTATACATGCGTGAATACAGCATCATCATTGTCTTGAATAGGGATTCTGTGTATATACCTATGACTTCATAATTTTTGTAACTCATTCCTGACTTCTGAGCTTTCACAAGGTTTATGCATGGGATTGTAGGTCGCACACTTAAACTACTAATAATAATACACCACACTGAAATTGGTATTTTAATGGCCGCGGCACCTTTATTGGTATTAAATGAATTAACTTTATTGACACTCAATAATCAATGAATAATAATAATTTATTTAAAATCAAACTCTAACATTAGCTCAGTCATAGAACTCGAGCTTTAAATTAATAAGTTTCAAACAACCATTAGTCCCCCCTTGATTCAAGGGTGACAAACCACATAATGATGCCTGCGACATAAAGGGTGGGAGGGAGGGGAAGCTCAGCCAAGCCGATCCAGGACAACTGCGATCGGACTGTGTCACAGGGGGCTTATATAGCCCCCCAACACCTGCAAACACATGTTTCCCGCCTGGAAACACGTGAAAAGCCCGCTCTTTTCACTCTTTTTTTTTTTTTTTTTTTTTTTTTATAGGATTAGCCATCTTTATTGAAAAAATTCGTGGCGGCCACAATCCCATGGAGCGGGCTCCTGATTGAGCCCACTTAACATGGGATTGTAGGTCGCACACTTAAACTACTAATAATAATACACCACACTGAAATTGGTATTTTAATGGCCGCGGCACCTTTATTGGTATTAAATTAATTAACTTTATTGACACTCAATAATCAATGAATAATAATAATTTATTTAAAATCAAACTCTAACATTAGCTCAGTCATAGAACTCGAGCTTTAAATTAATAAGTTTCAAACAACCATTAGTCCCCACAAACCGAACTTATTGCAAATAAGTGAGGCTACCCCAGCACCGCGGCCCGTTCAATCATAGTCTGAAGGTTTAAATTAAAAATGTCCAGACCGATATCAGATAAATGAATCCCATCTGACCGATAAAGACCAGGGAAACCTCCTTCCAAGTCAACATGACGAAAAGAGAAACCCCCGATCGATGGCATGAACTTTTCAATAGAATGATTTAACCTCCGTCTTATTTTTTCAAGTGATTTACCTTCCATTGAGCACAACCAATGTAAGCGAGAGACCATTTCAGAAAAAATAATACAAGCATTTGGAAAATAAAACTTTAGAAGGCATAAATCTCGCTTAATTGAGAACAATAAATCCAGAGTCTTTCTCTTACCAATGTCATTACCACCTAGATGAAATATTATAATAGAAGGCTGAGGCCAAGAATGGAATAAAGGAGATAGATGAGATAAAAGATCATTCCAGATGAGACCACGAAAACCTTTCCAATAGATATGAAAACGATCAGAAGGTAAGGATAGATTCTGACTATAGCAGCGTAAGGAAGCTCGTTTGTGAGCCCAATAAATGTAGGAATGCCCAATTATCCAAATATAAGACCTGGAACCTAAAAAATCAAAGAGATAGATTAGGACGAACATACAAATTAAACCTATGTGAATCCCATCTTCCCAATTGTTTAATGATAGTGTCACTCAAACCCAATCTAGCTGCTTCAGTGGCGGCTCCTATACGAAAAGAATGCGAGGAAAACTTGAGGTGCGATAAACCGAGCTGAACCAAGCAGCGCTTAAAAACTGCAGCAAATTGAAATTTTGTCACAGGGGACGTATCGAGGTGAATGAAAAATTGGCCATCACAAATTGGTCGAACCGAAAGGTATTTATTCAAAACTAAAATCGGGCAAAAAACAGAGTCGCCACAAGCATATAGATTGAGCCAATGACCCTTAGCAGCTTGATCTGTTTTAGAACGCCTAATATAAACCTGAACTGTATCATGGAGAACTGAAACATCAGACCACTGTAGACCTGTAGGACTATATTTATTGCTTGGTAGCATTTCACAAATGCGAAGAGCTGCAAAGAACATTAACACAAAAGCAGTATGAAATAGCAGCGCTTCATATTCGGAAATACACACAGCTGAAGTAACTAAGCAAAGTTTTGATAAGACATTTAAAGTAACAGGTCTACGTGCATCTGGAGCACATCTAACCTTACGCAAACCTTTGAGAGCCTGTTTGACAGAAAAGAAACTATTACATGCTGGCAGGTTGTATAATTTAAGAAAGAAAGAAACTCCAGCCAATAACTTATGAATATGGTGGAAAGAGAACTGTAATTGCATTAGGGAACACAAGAAAGCTAAAATAGAATGTTCAGTGGGAGCAAACCCAGACAAACCCACTTCCGTATTAAACATCAACCATTTATCCCATGCAACTGAATACTCAGTCCATGTTTTTGGAGCGATTGAATGTTGTATAGCAGCGAAAACTGGAGCTAAACCAGGCTCCAGAGATGATTTGGACAGGGGAATCCAACCGTATCTGCTTCTGGTAAGAGCTGTCTGAAACGAGCCATCTGGAAGCGAGATAATGCATCTGCCATAACATTCTGAGTTCCTGGCACAAACTTAGCTTTAAGCCAGATATTTTTCTTTAGACATAAAAGTACTAAATAACGTAGCAATTTTATAACAGCATTGGATTTTGAAGAAAGACAATTTAAAGCAAAAATTACACCTTTATTATCCGTATGGATAATAATGCGACTATTGGAAAACAGATCACCCCAGATTTCCAATGCAACCACCACTGGAAATAGTTCCAATAAAACTATATTCCTAGTGAGATTGTTGGAAATCCAAAAGGAGGGCCAACTATCAGCACACCAATGTGTGCGAAATATGGCTGCAAAACCACAGGACCCAGCCGCGTCCGTGAATAGATCAATATCAGCTGCAAAAACAAAATCGTCTTGAAAAAATGATCTCCCATTATAATCCAACAAAAAATTAGACCATACCAGTAGATCATCCTTCATGGCAGAGGTAAGACGGATATGTGAAAAAGGGGATTTAAAACCGGACGTAGCCAAAGACAAACGTCTAGAAAAAATTCTGCCCATGGGCATCACTCGGGTCGCAAAGGCAAGAAGACCTAGAAAAGACTGCATTTCCTTTAGCAAGATCTTCTTGCGCCGCAAAAACAGAGAAATCACAGATTCCAACCTAGAGATTTTAAGAGGAGGTAATTCATATTGTAGCAGTATCGTGTCAATTTTAATACCTAAAAATTCAATTACTGGCGACGGAAAAGCAGTCTTATCAATTGCCAATGGGATGCCGAAAAATTCAGAAAGAAGAAAAAATAAACGCAAAATCACTGAACAAATACGCGAATTAGGAGGACCAATAAAAAGAAAATCATCCAAATAATGTAATATACCTGAGTGGCCAGAAACTTGAATCATTACCCACTGCAAGAAGGAGGCAAAAACTTCAAAGTAATAGCAAGATAAAGAACAGCCCATAGGAAGGCATTTGTCATAGAAAAAATACCCATTAAACTGAAAACCAAGAGAATTATATGCATCTGGTGATATAGGTAAAAGCCTAAAAGCTGATTGAATATCCGCTTTGGCTAATAAAGCCCCTTTGCCAAAACGTCTGATAAGGCAAACAGCATCATCAAACGTAGCATATGTGACTGAAGTGGACAGCGAATCAATTTCATCATTCAGCGAACTGCCTTCTGGGAAGGAAAGATGATGAATGAGCCGATATGATCGAGGTTCCTTTTTTGGGACTAAACCCAAAGGAGAGATCCTAAAATTATGAAAAGGAGGGGAATTGAAAGGACCAGCAATCCTGCCAGCAGCTAGCTCTTTAAATAATTTCTCTGCCACAATGTCAGTATTCATTACTACTGATTTTAGATTGTTAACAAAACTACAACCCGGGCCTTGAAAAACAGGCAACCTAAAACCAAAAGAAAAACCATTAATTAAAAGTTGTGCTTTCCCCTGATCTGGGTAACGACGCAGCCACGGAAGCATTGCGGCCACTTTCACCGGTGTGCATACTTTTGGACTGTTCCCTGAGGGGAGGATTGGTGGTCCTTTTAAAACATTTCATAACAGGATGATTCCCTGAACATAATGAACATTCATGCCTATAGCGGCAAGAAGCCGACCATTTACACTGTGATTCATTATATGCAAAACACGTACCTCTTTTGTACACCGAGGGCGAAGCAGAAGAAGCAGCCAACGACTGAGATTGGGCTTTAGCAAAGTAAGTTTTCTGAGGAGTAATAAGGTTGAGCCACAAGCCAACATCCTTATTACCCCATCTGAGGGTGGGGTAGATGGCAATTTTTTGGCGGAAGGATTCGTCATAATGAAACCAACCCATACCGCCAAAACTCTTATAAGCCTCTAAAATGTGCTCTAAATGTTGAAATAAACCGCACGCTTTTTGGGGATGTTTCTCACACAATACGGAAGAAAAAATACAAAAGGCTTGTAACCAATTAAAAAATGATCTAGAAACTGGGCGACGTCTGTAATCGTCGGCATTATCCCCAGATTTAGCATCGCTTTTATGCAAAAATTCTTTAGCATTAGGTAAAAGCGATAATAAATCTAAAAATTCACCCTTCCAAATTTTTTCTTTAACCGACATGGGTAAATGGAAACCCAGTGGGGATAATTCACATGGTAAGACTTCTTTAAAAGAGGCCTCCGGAACAGAAGCATTAACACTAAGAGGAACAGGTAAAGGAATCTCCTGAGATTCAACAGGAGACCACACATGAGCAGGAGAAGGTAAGACGGCTACGGGCTGAGAAGACAAAACAGCATTAAACCTATTCAAGGATGTAATCACATTTCTTAACAAACCTGCTGTATCCAACTCACCAGCCCCAATAGGCCCATTCTCCTGGCAGGGAGGTATCTGGAATGAAGGGGAAGGAAGCGTAGCAGCAGGATAAGCTGAAGGAAAAAAATTAACATTTTGTGACATGTCCCTGGCGTCCAGCCTAGATGGCCTGGGCGCCTGTGAAGCTGTTGCTGTAGCAACCAGATGCGAACGGGTTGGGCGCGCTGACTTCGTAGCTGAGGAAGAAGGGGCTGACCTAGGCGGAGACTTCCTGGCTATGGGCTGAGATGCAGGAGCTGCGGGGGGGGGCGAGTGAAGCACTGGCGAGGAAGGCCGAGTGCGTCTCCTCCTATCAGTACGGGCCGGCGAGGGAGAGAAGACCCGCCTCCGCCTCTTGACACGCAGGCTTGAGCGCTGACTCACCGCAGCGTCCTCTGCTTCCTCATCGATGGGACGGTCTTCCGACACTGGAGGCGGGCGGAACTCGGCCCACTGTCGCGCCGCATCTTCGAGCGCCGGTCGCTCCACCGGTAAGCTGCGCTGGGTTCTGCGGGGGGGTGAGGTGGGTTCTTCAGGCTGGTTCCCTTCTTCAGCCCCGGACCTCTCAGGGGGCGTACTCTGACCTTCGGGCGCTGCTCCTGTAGCCGGTTCTTCCCCGGCCAATAACAAGCAACGCCGGAGCCATTCGTCCCCGCCTTCGGATGCCGCCCTCTCCAATATTTGCCTCACGAGGGATTTCATGTTCTGTCACGGCTTGGCGAGCTCAGTAAAACAGCTCAGGTGCAAATAGCAGAAGCTCAGCCAAGCCGATCCAGGACAACTGCGATCGGACTGTGTCACAGGGGGCTTATATAGCCCCCCAACACCTGCAAACACATGTTTCCCGCCTGGAAACACGTGAAAAGCCCGCTCTTTTCACTCTTTTTTTTTTTTTTTTTTTTTTTTTTTTATAGGATTAGCAATCTTTATTGAAAAAATTCGTGGCGGCCACAAACCCATGGAGCGGGCTCCTGATTGAGCCCACTTAACATTTGTACCTTCCAAGTCCTTCCTATCCATCCCTTTCTATCCCTCCCTTCTTTCGAGATGCACTGTATTCGTCTGTTTTTTCCCATTTCTCTGAGGATTGCAGCAATTTATCGGCCTCCTGGACTGGTATTGCACTTTCTTGATGACTTTGCTGCCTGGCTACCCTAATTTCTCTCCTCTGAAATACCCACTATCATTCTTGGTGACTTCAACATTCCTGTCAATGTTAACAGCCCAACTACAGCTAAACTTCTCGACTTAACCTCATCTTTTGACCTAAACCAATGGTCACATACTTCCACTCACTCCAATGGTAATACCCTTGACCTTGTATTCTCCCATCTCTGCAACCCTGGCAACCTCACAAACATCCCCTTTCCTCTCTCTGATCACAACCTCATTCGTTTCACTTTATCCTTGCCTCCAACCACCCATCCCTCCAAGCAGCAAACAATTACGTGTAGGAACCTTCGCCACTGTAACCCTTCTCTTCTCTATTCTGCTACTGACCACCTATATGACATCATTTCTCCCCTGTCCTGTCCTGACCTGGCCACCTCTGTCTACAACAGTTCACTCTCATCATCACTAGATGCACTTGCTCCTCTAACCACACGCAGAATCAGGCCCCAACCATTACAACCCTGGCAAACTGACAACACTAGAAATCTCAAGAGACATTGCCGTGCTCTTGAACGACTGTGGTGTAAAACCAAATGCCTGCAAGACTTCAGCCAATATAAATCTGCCCTTCTAAAATACAATTCCTGCCTCCATGCTGCCAAACAAGCCTACTTTGTCTCTCTTATTAATACTTTGTCATCCAGTCCCCGTCAGCTCTTCTCAACCTTTAACTCTCTGCTTCGTTCACCACACCCTCTACCTACTAACTCGCTCACTGCCCAAGAGATTGCCAATCACTTCAAAGACAAGATTGATGTAATTCGTGAGGACACCTCCACTGTGCGTACATCTTCCCCACCCAACCAGTGTTGCCAACTGTCCATTAATTTACGGGCAGCCCGCAAATTTCAGCCCATTTTTGGGTCGCCCGTAAAATGGGCAACTGTGCCCGTAAAAAATATGGCTGCTGGCCGACAGCGCAACTGTGCATGCGCCATTCTGAAGCCTGTCAAGCTCGGGAAATCTTGTACATGCTCGGCAGGGCAGGCGCATGCGCAGTGAAGTAATGGCGCCACCTGGCACCATTTTGGAATGTCTCGTTCTCGTTGGCATCTCACAACATTGACAGCAGAGGAAAAGGTCGGTCGGTCGATCTGTCTCTGCCTGGAACGGAGGGAGTGCTGAACAGTCCAGGTCAGTCAGAAACTGATTTGAATTGTGCTGATCAGCCTGAGCTGAGAAGGGAGGACAGCTAGAGCAGAGCTGAGCCATTCAATAAGAGAACCCTACACACGCAGCCTCTGACCCCCTGTGCCATGTCCAAGCAGCTTCTGACCCCCTGTACCATGTCTGCGTAGCCTCTGACCCCCCCCCCCCCCCCGTACCACGTGCACACAGCCTCTAACCCCCTGTACCATGTCCATGCAGCCTCTGACACCCTGTACCATGTCCACGCAGCCTCTGACCCCCTGTACCATGTCCACGCAGCCTCTGACCCCCTGTACCATGTTCACACAGCCTCTGAACCCCTTTACCATTTCCACGCAGCCTCTGACCCCCTGTACCATGTCCATGCAGCCTCTGACCCCCCGTACCATGTCCGCGTAGCCTCTGACCCCCCGTACCATGTCTACACAGCCTCTGACACCCCGTACCATGTCCACGCAGCCTCATATGTTTTTTGCCAGTAAAAAATTGGTGTTGTTTGTAAATTTTGGTGTCCTGCCAGTAAATTTCACTTTGGGGGGTTGGCAACACTGCACCCAACATACCTTGCCTAACAGCACATTCAACGCTCTCCTCTGTTGAATTAGCTACTACTGAAGAGGTTACAAAACTTTTCTCAGATGCTCACCTAACCAATTGTCCCTTGGATCCTGTTCCCTCACAACTACTACGGTCACCCTCTTCTTCTATCCTATGCTCCCTCACTCGCATCTTCAATCTCTCCCTCTCTAGTGGCACCTTTCCCTCCCCTCTAAAACATGCGCAGCTCACTCCCATACTTAAAAAGCCCTCAATGGACCCCCCTAACCTGAACAACTTAAGACCCATCTCATTGCTCCCATATACCGCTAAACTTTTAGAACGCTTAGTCTACAACCGTCTAAGCTCCTACCTCAGTGAAAATAACCTTCATGACCCCTTACAGTCTGGCTTTCGCTCGCGGCACTCCACGGAAACTGCCTTACTAAAACTCACTAACGATTTACTTACTGCTAAAACCAACAGCCAGTACTCCATATTCCTACTACTTGACCTCTCTGCGGCCTTTGATACCGTTGACAACCTTCTCAATAGACATGTGCAATTTGTTTCGTTTTTTTTCGTTATTTTCGTTCGTTTTCGTACGAATGAACGAATCGTTTGAATCGTACGAATCCGAATAACGAATCGTTCGAATCGTACGAATCCGATTAACGAATCGTTCGAATCGAACGAATCCGAAAAACAACGAAAATCCGAAAAAAACAAATTAGAAACAATGAATGTACTAATGAAGAAAATCCGAAAAAAAACGAAAACGAACGAAAAAATTCGTACATTTCTTTTTTTTGTTGAATTTTTTTACTTTTTTTTTCGATTCGTAACTTTTTTTTCCATTCGTAACTTTTTTTTTTCCATTCGTAACTTTTTTTTTTTTTTTTTTTTTGTTTTTCCGTGTCTCTATTGAACAAAAAAATTCATTCGTAACTTTTTTTTCGATTCGTAACTTTTTTTTTTTCGATTCGTAACTTTTTTTTCGATTCGTAAATTATTAAAATGTAATAATAGCATACACATTACATGAAATTATGAATTATGGTCCAATTACGAATCTACGAATGTTACGAATGTATGAATAAATACGAACGCGTCCGAAAATTAAACTAACGACAAACGAATCAACGAAAAAATAACTCTTACGAATGTACGAATCGTTACGAATACGAACACCGACGACTTACGGATGTACGAATCGTTACGAATAAACGGAAAACGAAAAAAACGAAACGAAAAAAAAGAATTTTTTTGTTGTGCACATGTCTACTTCTCAATAAACTACATTCCCTTGGCCTCAGAGATTCTGCTCTATCCTGGTTCTCTGCCTATCTATCACAGGGCTCCTTCAGTGTCACCTACAACTCTGTCTCCTCCTCTCCATTGCCCCTTTCTGTGGGGGTCCCCCAAAGCTCTGTTCTTCTCTATCTACACCTCCTCCCATGGTCACTTGATAACTGCCCACGGCTTCCAATACCACCTATATGCCGATGACACCCAAATCCTACTGTCTACTCCTCACCTCACCCCTTCAGTCTCCTCTTGCATTAATAACTTCCTAATTGACATATCAGCATGGATGTCGCACCACTCCCTTAAAAGAAATCTCTCTAAAACTGAGCTATTAATATCCCCCCCCCGCCCGTGCCCCCCTTCCATCAAAATCAACAATGCAACTATCAGTCCCCACCCCATGTCAGGGTACTAGGTGTAATCCTAGACTCTGACTTGTAATTTCAGCCTCAAGTCCAATCGTTGTCAAAAGTTTGAAGAATTCACCACCGTAACATCTCTAGAATTCGCCCCTTTTTAACAAATGAAACCACCAAGCTCCTCATTCACTTCCTTGTTATCTCTTGCCTTGACTATTGCAACTCCCTTTTCATTGGCCGGTCTCACCATAGGCTATCCCCTCTTCAGTCTATCATGAATGCTGCTGTCAGACTTATACACCTTACCAACCACTCAGTGTCTGCCAACCCTCTCTACAATCCCTACACTGGCTCCCAATCAACCAGCAAATTAAATTCAAAATACTAACCACAACATACAAAGCCATTCACAACTCTGCCCCAAGCTACATCACCAATCTTGTCTTCAAATATCACCCAAACCATCCTCTCCGCTCTTCTCAAGACTTTCTACTCTCAAGCTCTCTTGTTTCCTCCTTCCATGCTCGTCTCCAGGATTTCTCCAGAGCCTCTCCCATCCTCTGGAATTCGCTACCTCCACCTGTCCGGCTATTCCCTACTCTTGCTACCTTCAGGCGCTCCCTGAAAAATCTATTCAGGAAAGCCTTTCACGTCTCCAACTAATCTTTTACCACTTCATCAGCTCATTCCCCACAGTTATAACCTTTTGTACTACTTGCCCCACCTTATTAGAGTGTAAGCTCTTCTGAGCTGGGCCCTCTTAATCCTCTTGTATTGTATTATAACTGTATTGTCTCCTTTTTATATTGTAAAGCGTTGTGTAAACTGTTGGCGCTATATAAATCCTGTACAATAATAATAATAATAATAAAAAAAAGAAAACCCTTGTATCAGAGGAGAAGGGCAAAGCAGTTTCCATTCCAATGATCAAGAGTACCGTGGTAGGGTTATAATTAAGTTATTTTATTTACTAAATGTAATATGTATCAAAAACAATTCCAAATTCCAAGTTGGAGGTTTATACTTCCGATTTCTTTTAAATTTGGAAGATTTTTTGACACATAATACATTTTGTAAATAAAATGATTTAATTTAATTATTAACTTACCACGGTACTCTTTATCATTGAAATAGCTACTGCGTTGCCCTTGTCCTCTGATACAAGGGTTTTCTTTTTGTTATACACACATAGGGGGTTAATTACTAAAGGCAAATCCACTTTGCACTACAAATGCAAACTACAAGTGCAAAGTGCACTTGAAAGTGCAGTCACTGTAGATCCGAGGGGGGCATGCAAGGAAAATAAAAAACAGCATTTTAGCTTGCACATGATTGGATAATAAAATCAGCAGATCTATCCCTCAGATTTACAGCGACTTCACTTCCAAGTGCACTTTCACTGCTTTTTTTAAGTGCACTTTGCACTTGTAGTTTACACTTGTAGTACAAAGTGGATTTGCCTTTCATAAATAGCCCCCTAGTCTGAAGTCGATAGCCCTACGACTATATGGTCTCTCTGAGGAAGCGGACTCTGCTCCAGGAAACATGTTGGAGGAAATATAAAGTTGCTGTTTTTCCCACAAATGAAAGCATCGTTTCAAGAAATGTATAACTATCAATAAGTCTCTGAAAGAACTATGTTTACACAAGTTTAATATGCCATTAATAAAAAGGTAAGAGAGCAATTTGCAAAGAAAGTCCTTTTTTGCAATGCAAAATCATCTATTAGTAGAATATTTGGTTCCATAAAAGTACCCTTTAAAGAACATTAGAATATTTTATAGTTTTATGTAATTAGGTTAACATTTTTTTTCTAATACAATGGAGATTAAATGGCTAAAAGGGAAATTACAATAGAGACACAGACTAGTCTAGACTGAAAATCATTGGATGATTCCTATTGCTCTCTGTTGATTGATTAAGTGGAAATGATCTAGCACCACAAGTATTTTCCTATAGAAAGCTTGTTTGACATGCACTATCCAGCAGATCTGCAGGTCAGCTGAAAAAAAAAAACATAATTAGAGGGTTTGATAATTTTATGCTTTTATGTAGGGATACCTTTTATGTACCACTTGTGTCAGATGCGGTAACTGCTCTTGCAGGGTAGGTTTCAGCAATTTTGCCACTAAAACATTTACTAGGCTATGTGCACACTTTTGTTGCTGAATTTTCATGCATTTTGTGTGTTTGACTATGCGTTTTTGATGCGCTCTTATTAAAGTCTATGGGGCCAGAAATGCATTATGTCACACTAATGTTCCTGCTAATGTTTTGATTTGTTTCTATTTTATTAACTATTAATATTTAAACTTTTTATTTACACATTTCCCATTTAAAAAAGTGCAAAATTGAAAAAAAAATACTTAAATTTATTTGCAAATGACTTTACAATGCTTTGTACCAGAAACATAATGCTAGTTTCATTTTAAACAGGACAAATTACAGAATAAAATGCACGCATTTTATGTTCAGTAACACTATTTATTTTGAAACGAACACTGCTCAAAATAACTAGTTCTTTTTGTTTCGTTTTATTGTGTTCTATTGTCTAAGGACTGCGAGAAAAAAAACTTTGTTGCAAGACAATATCATAAAAAGAAAGCTTTTTATGTCCTAAAAAGTTATATGTATTACCATACCTTGTTATCTTTAGTAATGACAACGTTATTTCTGAACAAACAGGTCCATAGCAGAAATGTAAAAAATGCTGTGGCTCATAAGGAGTGAACAAGTGTGACAGGCAAAGTATTTAAATAGCCAGGGGGCTGGAAAATCTTTTTACTTGTATAATGCTGAAATAACCCCTATGACGGATTAACTTTATTTTTTGTGAATGAATAAATGTAGGCAAGAAGCCCCTATAACAAACTATACAATTATAAAGCTGTAGGACCAGGACCAGGTTTTTAAGGAACTTCATGTCCCTACTGATTTTCATGACATCATATTTAATACCATTTAAGCTCAAATCACACCTATGCTTTTAACACACATGCTTTTTTAATTAAAATCAATAGAAACACCATTTGCTGACAAAGCCTTTTCTGGCACTTTTTGTCTACAATTTTAAATAAGTAAAATCAACTACTTAGAACCCCAAAACTTTTTTTTTCTTCATAGCAGAGACCCTAGAGAATAAAATGCTGATCGTTTATTTTTTCTTTCAATTTTTTCTATTGTTGTGTACAACAGGTACACAACAATATAACGTAACATAGTGCTTTAGAATACTACAAGCTCTTATGCACCCTCAAGGGGGTTTATATTACACCCCCATCCTCTGGAGGAAGAGATGACTTCTCACTCCCAACACCCCTCACGGGATCTAGCTGTGTCGGGTGGTGAGGGGCAGCTCCCCCTGGTAACAAATTGCCAGATGGTTGTTGAAGGTTTGTTGTAAATCAGAAACAGGATAGACAAATAAGGATCAGATCATATGGAAAGTGGGTTTGTGGATGAAACAATCAGCTTGTAAAGTCCAGCTAACTGTAAATAGTGAACTTGCATAAACCTTGTTATAGATTATAGATGTGAGTGCAAAAAAAAAAGGGAAAAAATTGAAAGACTCTGCGTGACTGCAAGACAAAAGCTCCTGAACCAGCTGTTATGAACCCAATGGATTCATATATGGAGATTTCTACTAATCAGGGGGTGTCATGCTGAAGGTCGAGATATCAACTGACCCGCAATCACACTGGGCTATATACATGGAATACTCCTCCCTCAAATCACGAGAGAGGGGTATTACTGTGTCCCAATGGCAAAGTCCTGTGACTGTACCTATAGGGTAACAGAGAAAAGCGTTAAGAGAGAAGAAAAAAGAAAAGGTTGGAAAAGAGAAAATAGAAGAAGGGAGACAAAACAGACCTAGTGACAGTATGATACTCGCTTCTGTACATGGATCTTGGGTGAGGAGGGCAGTAAGCGTCAGAGATATGTATCTGGTCCAGGGTTCCCAGATTGCATCATGTTTATCAGTAGTATCGAAGAGGATGCTAACTGTTTTCTCCTGGGCCATAATCCAGTAGATTTTCCTTTTAACCAAGGTGAAAGAAACATTAGGTTGCTTCCAGGCTCAAGTAATTGTCAGCTTGGTCCCAAGGAGAATAGACATAATAAGGGGTTGGGCCAATTTCGGGGTTATAGGGCTAGGAAAGTTTAGGAGAGCTATTTGAAGAGAGTTCTGAATGGGTATGCCTGTAATTTTCCTGATGGCTTGGAAGACTCTATTCCAGAGTCCTCTGATCTTGGGACAATCCCACCATACATGCATCATTGATCCAATGTGCCCGCAATTAGGGAAGCACAGAGGGGAAGTGCTCGGGTAGATTTTGGCGATTTTTAGTGGAACTAAATTCCACCTCATTAAGACTTTTAAGTTAGCCTCGACTAGTGCTATGTTCAGTATGCCCTTGGAGGCTGAGGCCGAAGCCCTATGCCACTCCGTTAGGCTCCAGTGTTGTCCCAAGTCTTTCTCCCATTATCTCATGAAGAGGGTGTTTGACTCTGCCATAGCAAGTGATCGTTATATCACTGTTATCCCTCCCTTCTGCTCCATGGCTTGACCACAACACATTTCATATGCCGTGAACGAAAGTGGGTTGGGTTTAGAGGTCCATTAAGAGTGAATGAAATTAGAGATTTGGTGGAGTCTGAACCTTTCCGACCTGGGCACGTCTAGCTTGCTTACACAGTGGGCCATAGTGAGTGGTCCCATAGCATTGACAACATGTCCTATTTTATAGAGTCCCTTGTCCAGCCACTAATGAAAGGCCTTAATGTCCATGCCGGGGGGGAAACAGGGTGTTTCGAAAAATATTAGAGAGTGGGCACCAGTTAGAGATCAAGCATGGATTATTTTTGAGAGAATCCGAAAGGACTAAGGAGTGGGATAGTGTAAGAGCCATGATAGCTGGTGTAGATTTAGAAGGGCACCAGAGAAGATAGTCCAATGTGTAGTGGGGTATTGCTTGCCTTTCCATATGTGTCCAGTCTTGGTGTGCTATTTTGGAATATATAATGGAGAGTTGGGATATCTGGGCTGCTTGATGGTACCAGATAAGGTTTGGGCCCGGTGCTCGATGCGAACCCACGTTCGCATCGAGCACCGGGCGTTCGCTCGCTCGGCGAGCCCAGAACTATTTGGGCCGTTCGCATCACATTCGTGTGATGCGAGCGGCCCCGCAATGCATTGCGTGGCCGGCGCCCGGCGGCCGGCGCAGTGCATTGCTGGCTGATGATTGGCCAAGCATGCACTGTGACCCCGCATGCTTGGCCAATCACAGCGCCGGAAACTCGGAGAGCAATAATTGGCTACAGGCAGGACGCCTGTAGCCAATTAAAGCTCAGGGGCTTTAGTACACGCCCCACCATTTAAAAGGCCGCCACGCCGTCGGCGCCGGTCACATGAGTTCCGGCTTTAGGAGAGATCAGTCTGCTGATTCTGCGTCTTAGCTTGATTCATTGCTACAGAAAGATTTGCTCTTCTTTGCTAAACCATTGGCTATTTCTTTGCTAAACCATTGCTACCTAAGTCATTGATCGTTCATTGCTGCTGATTGCACAGTTAGTGTGTTATTAGCTGCTGCTGGGGATTAGTCTGGTGCGTGTTTTACTGTTAGTACAGTATTTCAGTAGTACCAACCGCAGTGCTGTTAGCACAGCATTGCACCCCAACAGCACCCATAGGACTTCTAGTGTGTTAGTGGCAGCAAACAGAGCTCCTATATTTTCTTCCCAGAAGCACCCATAGGACTTCCAGTGTGTTAGTGGCAGCAAACAGAGCTCCTATATTTTCTTCCCAGAAGCACCCATAGGACTTCTAGTGCGTTAGTGGCAGCAAACAGAGCTCCTATATTTTCTTCCCAGAAGCACCCATAGGACTTCTAGTGTGTTAGTGGCAGCAAACAGAGCTCCTATATTTTCTTCCCAGAAGCACCCATAGGACTTCTAGTGTGTTAGTGGCATCAAACAGAGCTCCTATATTTTCTTCCCAGAAGCACCCATAGGACTTCTAGTGTGTTAGTGGCATCAAACAGAGCTCCTATATTTTCTTCCCAGAAGCACCCATAGGACTTCTAGTGTGTTAGTGGCATCAAACAGAGCTCCTATATTTTCTTCCCAGAAGCACCCATAGGACTTCTAGTGTGTTAGTGGCATCACACAGAGCTCCTATATTTTCTTCCAGAAGCACCCATAGGACTTCTAGTGTGTTAGTGGCATCACACAGAGCTCCTATATTTTCTTCTCAGCAGCACCCATAGGACTTCTAGTGTGTTAGTGGCATCACACAGAGCTCCTATATTTTCTTCCCAGAAGCACCCATAGGACTTCTAGTGTGTTAGTGGCATCACACAGAGCTCCTATATTTTCTTCCCAGAAGCACCCATAGGACTTCTAGTGTGTTAGTGGCATCACACAGAGCTCCTATATTTTCTTCCCAGAAGCACCCATAGGACTTCTAGTGTGTTAGTGGCATCACACAGAGCTCCTATATTTTCTTCCCAGCAGCACCCACAGGACTTCTAGTGTGTTAGTGGCATCACACAGAGCTCCTATATTTTCTTCCCAGAAGCACCCATAGGACTTCTAGTGTGTTAGTGGCATCACACAGAGCTCCTATATTTTCTTCCCAGAAGCACCCACAGGACTTCTAGTGTGTTAGTGGCATCACACAGAGCTCCTATATTTTCTTCTCAGCAGCACCCACAGGACTTCTAGTGTGTTTAGTGGCATCACACAGAGCTCCTATATTTTCTTCCAGAAGCACCCATAGGACTTCTAGTGTGTTAGTGGCATCACACAGAGCTCCTATATTTTCTTCCCAGAAGCACCCACAGGACTTCTAGTGTGTTAGTGGCATCACACAGAGCTACTATATTTTCTTCCCAGAAGCACCCATAGGACTTCTAGTGTGTTAGTGGCATCACACAGAGCTCCTATATTTTCTTCCCAGAAGCACCCATAGGACTTCAATTGTGTGTTAGTGGCATCACACAGAGCTCCTATATTTTCTTCTCAGCAGCACCCATAGGACTTCTAGTGTGTTAGTGGCATCACACAGAGCTCCTATATTTTCTTCTCAGCAGCACCCATTTTTTATACTATATACACTACCGACTACAATGGCTGGAAGACCGCCAAGGAGAGGCAGAGCGTGCCGAGGCAAGAACACAGGGCAGGCAGGCTCTGTTTCTAGAGACAACAGTGCTGGCCGTGGACGTGGTCGTGCATCGTCATCAGCACGTGGCCATGGGACACGCTTGTCTTTGTTTTCGGCAGCTGGACATGTGGAGCCGCATCATGCTGAAGGCTTGGTAGAATGGATGACCAAGCCCTCCTCATCCTCCTCATCCTCTCTCACCCAGGCTCAGGGTACTGGCAGAGCACCTGCCAACGCGTACTCAATGGCATCATCAGCCACCCCTTCCCTAGACCCACCATGTCCTCCTGAGGAGTCCCCGGAAATCTTTGAGCACAGTGTTGGGTACATGCTCCAGGAGGATGCCCAACGATTCGAAGGCTCGGATGATGATACCCAGCTTGAGGAAGTCAGTAGTGTGCGCGCAGAGAGAGGGGATGCTGAAGGACAGCAATCTGGCAGTACTGTTCCACCAGCTGCAGCTTACTGCCAGGTTTGCTCTAGTGGTGAAGAGGGAGGGGATGATGAGGTCACTGACTCCACGTGGGTGCCTGAAGGGAGAGAGGAGGAGGACGAGGAGGAGGAGGATGCGGCATCACATGTCCAACGAGCCAGGATGCCCCCTGGAGGCCAGCTAGAGGCCAGCACAGCAACTGTACCACACCGCAGAGCTCTGCCTGTGCAGGGCGCTGCCTCTGCACGTTATCAGAAAAGTTCTTTGGTGTGGGCCTTTTTTGAGACGAGTGCATCAGATCGCACCACTGCTATTTGCAATATTTGTCTCAAGCGTATCTCGCGTGGCCAAAACATCAGCCGCTTGGGCACCACAAGCATGAGCAGACATATGTCGACCTGCCATGCAGCTCATTGGCAAGCACACATAAAAGACCCACACCAAAGAACAAAGCGGACCTCTCCTTGCTCCTCATCAGCTGGGATCTCCATCCCCACTATATCTTCAGTCCTCTCTGAAAGCTGCTCTGAGAGGACTGAAGGTGTAGAATTAGGTGTGTCACAACCAAGTACTTGCAGTACACCGACGTCCGATTGTAGCAGGCAAATTTCCCTGCCCCAGCTGCTGGACCGTCGAAAAAAGTATACTCCCAGCCATCCACATGCCCAGCGGTTGAATGCTAGCTTGGCTAAATTGCTAGCACTTCAACTGCTGCCTTTTCAGTTGGTAGACTCTGCCCCCTTCCGTGAGTTTGTTCAATGTGCGGTTCCTCAGTGGCAGGTTTCCAAACGCCACTTTTTCTCACGGAAGGCGATTCCGTCTCTCTACCGGCATGTGGAAGGCAATGTCCATGCCTCGCTGGACAGGGCGGTCAGCGGTAAGGTGCATATTACCGCTGACTCATGGTCCCGCAGGCATGGACAGGGACGTTATCTTTCTTTCACGGCCCATTGGGTCACTCTATTGGCAGCTGGGAGGGATGCAGGACAAGGTGCAGTAGTGTTGGAGGTTGTTCCGCCACCACGCCTCCAAAATGCTACTACTGGTTGTGACACACCTCTCTCCTCCACCCCCTCCTCTTCTTCTTCCTCCAGTGCTCTGTTCTCGGAACCAGCGGTGCTCCGTAGGCGTACAAGGGGCTACGCAAGTACGCAGGCAAAAAGATGCCATGCCGTGCTTGCGCTGGTGTGTTTGGGGGACAGGAGCCACACTGGGCCAGAGGTTCTGGCAGCTCTGCAGGTGCAGGCCGAGAGGTGGTTGACGCCACGCCAGCTTAAGCCAGGAATGGTCGTTTCTGACAATGGCAACAACCTCCTCTCCGCCCTGCGACAGGGGCAGCTCACCCATGTGCCCTGTATGGCTCACGTCCTCAACCTGGTGGTGCAGCGGTTCTTGGGCAGGTTCCCAGGCTTACAGGATGTCCTGAGGCAGGCCAGGAAAGTCTGTGTGCATTTCCGCCGATCTGATAATGCCAGTGCTCGGCTGACTGAGCTGCAAAAGGAGCTGAACCTGCCCAAGAACCGCCTAATATGTGACATGCCCACCAGGTGGAACTCAACGTTGGCCATGCTGCAGTGACTGCACACGCAGCAGAGGGCCATCAATGAGTACCTTTGCGACTACGGCACCAGGACAGGGTCAGGGGAGCTTGGCTTTTTTTCCCCACGCCAGTGGAGCATGATCAGGGATGCATGCACTGTCCTCTCACCATTTGAGGAGGCCACGAGGATGGTGAGCAGTGACAGTGCATGCATCAGTGACACTGTACCTCTTGTCCACCTGTTGGATAATACGCTGCGTGGGATAATGGACAGGGCACTTGAGGCAGAACAGAGGCAGGAAGAGGAGGACTTCCTTGCCTCTCAAGGCCCCCTTTATCCAGACAGTGTTCCTTCTGTCCCACCCATCACACAGGAAGAGGATGAGGAGGAGGAGGAGGAGGAGGAGGATTGTGTGAGCATGGAGGTGGAGCCTGGCACTCAGCATCAGCAGCAGCAGTCTTTTAGGGATGATGTACAGTCCCAACAAACCAGTGGACTTGTACGTGGCTGGGAGGAGGTGGCTGGCGATCATGTCATCCTCAGTGACCCAGAAGACTCCGGACCGAATGCCTCAGCTAACCTACGCTGCATGGCCTCCCTGATCCTGCAAAGCCTGCGGAAGGATCCTCGTGTTCTTCGGATCAAGGAGAGGGACCATTACTGGCTGGCCACTCTCCTTGATCCACGGTACAAGGGTAAGGTTGCGGACCTTATCTTGCCGTCGCAGAGGGAGCAGAGGATGAGACATCTCAGGGAGGCCTTGCAGTAAGGTCTGTGCAACGCGTTCCCAGAAACTGGGAGGTTACAAACTCCTGGTCCTGGACGACGAGTTGCTGAGGCTTCGGTCAGTAGCAGAAGGAGCGGTGGGGAAGGTGGACGTCTGACCGATGCGTTCAGACAATTTTTTAGTCCGCAGCCCCAAGGTATGATCGGTTCCAGCAACCATCGCCAGCGTCTGATATACATGGTGCAGGAATACCTAGGGGCAAGGTCAGACTTGGACACCTTTCCCACCGAAAATCCTCTGGCTTACTGGGTCCTGAGGATGGATCACTGGCCAGAGCTTGCACAGTATGCAATTGAGCTACTGGCCTGTCCTGCATCCAGCGTTCTTTCCGAACGCACATTCAGTGCTGCTGGAGGATTTGTCACCGATCATAGGGTGCGCCTGTCCACCGACTCGGTTGATCGACTGACCTTCATAAAAATGAATCAGTCTTGGATCACCACCAGCTACCAGGCACCTGAAGCGGATATAACGGAATAATTTATAATGTCACATCCCTTCAAGACTGCCTATGCTGATGCTGAGTGACTGTCCTGTTATGTTCACTGACTATCCTCTTCCTCCTCCTCAATGATCCATGCCACCACACCAGTGCCTAAGGCACAATTTTTCAGCCCCTGTATAACAGGGGCGTGTACTTACAATTTTTTTTAAAAATGCTTCGCAACAGGTGTGACTGCTGTGCTCCAAGTACAGTATCTGTGAGGGGTTGCAGTGTTGTGGCACCAGCACCAGTGCCTAAGGCACAATTTTTCACCCCCTGTTGGGGCGTGTAATTACAATTTTTAGGCAATGCTTCGCAACAGGTCTCACTGCTGTGCTCCAAGTACAGTATCTGTGAGGGGTTGCAGTGTTGTGGCACCAGCACCAGTGCCTAAGGCACAATTTTTCAGCCCCTGTATAACAGGGGCGTGTAATTACATTTTTTTAAAAATGCTTTGCAACAGGTGTGATTGCTGTGCTCCAAGTACAGTATCTGTGAGGGGTTGCAGTGTTGTGGCACCAGCACCAGTGCCTAAGGCACAATTTTTCAGCCCCTGTTGGGGCGTGTAATTACAATTTTTAGGCAATGCTTTGCAACAGGTCTCATTGCTGTGCTCAGAGTACAGTATCTGTGAGGGGTTGCAGTGTTGTGGCACCAGCACCAGTGCCTAAGGCACAATTTTTCAGCCCCTGTATAACAGGGGCGTGTAATTACAATTTTTTAAAAAGATGCTTCGCAACAGGTGTGACTGCTGTGCTCCAAGTACAGTATCTGTGAGGGGTTGCAGTGTTGTGGCACCAGCACCAGTGCCTAAGGCACAATTTTTCAGCCCCTGTTGGGGCGTGTAATTACAATTTTTAGGCAATGCTTTGCAACAGGTCTCATTGCTGTGCTAAGAGTACAGTATCTGTGAGGGGTTGCAGTGTTGTGGCACCAGCACCAATGCCTAAGGCCCAATTTTTCAGCCCCTGTTTAACAGGGGCGTGTAATTACAAATCTTGATCTAATAGTTCACAGCAGGGCCCATTCCTGCGCCCACCAAGAGTAACTATGAGGGCCTACAGTCTTGTGGCAACACCGTCCACCACCACCACCGCCAAAGGCCCAATTTTTCTGCCCTGTTCAACAGGTGCATGCAATTACAAATCTTGATCTAATAACTCACAGCAGGGCCCATTCCTGCACCCACCAAGAGTAACTGTGAGGGCTTACAGTCTTGTGGCAACACCGTCCACCACCACCACCACCACCAAAGGCCCAATTTTTCTGCTCTGTTCAACAGGTGCATGCAATTACAAATCTTGATCTAATAACTCACAGCAGGGCCCATTCCTGCGCCCACCAAGAGTAACTGTGAGGGCTTACAGTCTTGTGGCAACACCGTCCACCCACCACCACCACCACCACCAAAGGCCCAATTTTTCTGCCCGGTTCAACAGGTGCATGCAAGTACAAATCTTGATCTATTAACTCACAGCAGGGCCCATTCCTGTGCCCACCAGTCTTGTGGCTACACCAACATCTAATAGGGCAAATTTCTGCAGAGTATATACGGCAGGCCCCTACTTTCAAACATCCAACTTACAAACGACTCCTACTTGCAAACGGAAAGAGAAACAGGAAGTGAGAGGAAATCTACCCCTAGGAAGGGAAATTCTATCATGTTAGATTTAATTTGGGAAAAAGGTATCTCCTCTCTACTGATGCTTTATCACCAATCCTTGTTTCAATTAAAACCCCACTTTTCCAAAAACATTTGTCATTGGGACGGAAAGTGAGGTGACATGTTCTGAACAGATGTGCAAAGACAGCAAATGTTACAGGGGTGATAACCCCTCCCTATGTTCTCCAAAAAGCTTAAAAATAGATTTTTTTGGGATGGAGCTACACTTCATAATGTACCTGTTCAGATTCTACTTAAGAACAAACCTACAGTCCGTGTCTTGTTTGCACCACCTATATACTGCTGTTCAGAGTATATAGGGTTGTAGGTATAGGGTTTTATTTTGGGTGCGGGGTCCCCCTTAATATCCATACAAGACCCAAAGGGGCTGGGGGGGGGGGGGGGGGTGATGGGGTAGCCATGCCATTTTTCTCAAGGATTTTCAGCCATATGGCGGCCAGGACAAGACATGACATTAAAGCCGCAAGTGGTTTTAAATGGCTTCTTTTTTTCCTTTACAAATGTCATTTTGTGCAAGGACAGTTCTAAACACGGGAAACACATGCCACTTCACAGGCATACTTTAGACACCCCCCAGGTACCATATTTAAAGGAAAATTTCACTTTTTTTTTTTCACTTTATGCATCATTAAAATGACTGCTCCCGAAAAAACGTTAGTTTTTTTAAAAGTTCTTTTTGCATTGATATATGTCCCCTGGGGCAGGACCCGGGTCCCCAAACCTGTTTTATGACATTAACATGCATATTGGCCGTTGTAATTAGCAATTTTGATTTCGAACGTTCGCGTCCATTATAATGAATAGGGTTCGAAAATTCGCGCAAACTTTCGGTCCGTTCGAAGGTTCTGGTGCGAACCGAACCCGGGGGTGTTCGGCTCATCCCTGTGGTGGTCCTCGATCTTGGGGATATTCAGTGAACTAAGAAAGGAGTCAATCGAGCTAGTTGGGGAATCTTTCCCTTCCATTCTATACAGGGTTCGGTAGAAGTCATGAAAAGCTTACATGATTTTCTGGGGGTTTTGGGAAAGGGAACCATTGCATAGTTTAATTTTAGGTAAGGTATGTGTCCTTATTTTAGGGGTGAGCCTAGTCGCCAGCATGGAGCTTGTCTTATCTTTTTGGTGATAAAACCGGCCACCTTCCAAACGCAAACTTTTTTAGGCTATGGCACTGAGAGCTAGATTTAAGGCTGTGCCGCTTCTAGTTTTTTCACTGATCCTGAGGAAGGGTTAAGTTTGTGTTGTTTGCTTAGAAGTAAAAATTCCCTCTCTAACTGTTCAATATTTACTTTGTGGGCTTTACATAGCCATGAGGCCATTTGGATGAATTTTCCCCTAATGGAGGCTTTGTGTGCCACCCATAAAGTGATTGGGGAAATGTTATTTATATCATTCAATAGAAAATATTCCTGTATGTCTTTTTCAATTTCACATACATGGGTAGGGTTACTAAGGATTAAGGGGTTGTACCCCTTTCAATGTTCTGCTGATCTGCTTATTATTAGGAGGAGAAAGAAGTGGTCCAACCAACCAGGCAGAGTCTTTTATGGGAGATTTAGTCACCAACTGGATATGACTTGTCAAAATAAAGAAGTGGTCTATTCTAGCAAAGGTATTGTGGGGAATAGAGAAGTGTGTATAGTCCCGTGCAGTCTGGTTAATTTCCCTCCAAACATCAACCAACCCCTGTTGGTAAATTTGTCTAGCCACATTAAGGCTCTGCCTGGTGGGACGGATACGGTTGCTTCCCTGAGGGCGGGTTTTATCTAATCCTGTATCAAAAGCTATGTTAGAGTCCCCTCCGTAGATGACCAAGCCTTCAATAAGTGGGTTTAGAGTGTGAAAAAGGGCATTCAAATTTTTTATTTACCCCTATTTGGAGCGTAGTACGAAACTAAAGAGTAGAGCTATTTGTCAATGAGACCTTTAAGTGAATGAACGAGGGGGAATAGGATTTCGGAAAATGTGTTTCTTGAAGAAACAATATGTCTATTTTTTGGTCATGGTAGTACTGGAAGATCTTCCGGCGTTTAATAGGCGAGTTAATTCCCTGAACATTGTGTGGTGCAATGCGCAATGAGGGTCTAGGTGTGTTAAGGTCAGCCATGGAGCATTCTAGGAGGGAGTGTCAATGAGCCCAAATCACCTACTGTCAGCCAGATGGTAATAGAAATAAGGGGTGACAGGTCCTCTTTATGGAGAGATCTGGGGTCAATAAGACCCCAAATCTCTCCTCTACCTTTAAAACAAAGGATCAAAAAAAATTTGATCGTTTGGTTTAAAAAAAAAAAAAATAGTTTACAGTACGTCTGCCCTGGACAGGAAGTGACGTCATGACATTGCTTTGGTCCTCCAGGACCATAGAAGTGATCAGAGACGATCTGGTCTCTGGTAACCTTTATGGCCACCCATGCGACCTGTTTGATCGTTTCTCGGGCTCGCTGGTAGAAACGGTAAGCCTGAGAAACACCGGCGAGCAGTGCAGGGGGGGATTCAGTCGCAGGCTGAAAAATAAATACCATGGTTTTGGCTGAGTTTTGCAAACTGCAACGTATATATACGTATATATACGTATTGCGGTTGACAAGTTGATAATGCACATTGTGACATTGCATATTCAGTTGCATTGATGTGTGCTAATGCACTTTCTTTACAAGAGTTGCTAAGCAATAAAAGGTACATTGGAAAGGTTGTTCCAATGCACGTCAAAGCAAGCTTTCATATGTCTCCATTAAACATATCTGCCAATAAATAGCTAGTTCTGAACACAGAATATAGCCTTAAAGTGGATGTAAACCCACTCTCATCCTTTATAAACTACTGCAATATTGGTTATCTAGAAGGATATACATGCCTCCTGCATGTATACTTATCTGTCAAATGTCTCCCCTCTGTCTGCTATGAGACCCGAAAAACTGCAGATTTTGTGGGTGGGTCTGTTTTCCATGTCTCAGTGGGTGGAGTCGTGATGTCAGTAGACTCCCCGCCCACCTCTACACTCCTCTTATCAACATGTATTTTCTCCTGTGTATTTCTTACACTGAACTTCTGCTATGATCACTAACATCAAGTCAAAACCCAGAAAAGTCCCCACATGACTTCAGCATGCCAAATCATGCTGAGGTGTGGAACAGCCAATCCTTGCAGAGCTGCTGAAGAAAGGAGTGGGGGTGGGAATTAAAAAATAATGCATGTCTTAGGCTACTGCACGAGATATGTAAATCACCTGTCAATCACAGCAAGGGGGATGATTTGACAAAGTTTTTCTCTGTTTGTCAAGATTTATCTCACTGAACAATTAAAGAGGATTGCTCAGAGCTGGATTAACTCTTTGTGGCAAGACTGGGCTCAAATGATAGGAAATCGTATACTCTACATCAGGGGTCGCAAACTGGTGGCCCTCCAGCTGTTGCAGAACTACAAGTTCCATCATGCCTCTGCCTATGGGATTTATGCTTGCAATGGTCAGCCTTGCAATGCCTCATGGGAATTGTAGTTCTGGAGGGCCACCAGTTTGAGACCCCTGCTCTACATTATGACTTAAAAAAAAAAAAAAAATTGGGGGTTTACATCCACTTTGAATTTCAGTAGGTTACATTTCAGGTAGAACTAGTGAGTCCAATCCAATGTCTATAAAGTAAATACCATCAGGAGTGGAAGAGTAAAGCTTACTGTGAACTTTCTATATAATAATAAGAACCTGTTTCAGATAAGTGGCAAGAATTTTGCTACTGTATATTTATTTTTACCTGCCTGTGATCTCTGGCAGCTCATGTATATGGTAATTGTGTGTACATAGCAGATGCCAATGTTAAGTGGGCTCAATCAGGAGCCCGCTCCATGGGATTGTGGCCGCCACGAATTTTTTCAATAAAGATGGCTAATCCTATAAAAATAAAAAAAATAAAAAAAAGAGTGAAAAGAGCGGGCTTTTCACGTGTTTCCAGGCGGGAAACATGTGTTTGCATGTGTTGGGGGGCTATATAAGCCCCCTGTGACACAGTCCGATCGCAGTTGTCCTGGATCGGCTTGGCTGAGCTTCTGCTATTTGCACCTGAGCTGTTTTACTGAGCTCGCCAAGCCGTGACAGAACATGAAATCCCTCGTGAGGCAAATATTGGAGAGGGCGGCATCCGAAGGCGGGGACGAATGGCTCCGGCGTTGCTTGTTATTGGCCGGGGAAGAACCGGCTACAGGAGCAGCGCCCGAAGGTCAGAGTACGCCCCCTGAGAGGTCCGGGGCTGAAGAAGGGAACCAGCCTGAAGAACCCACCTCACCCCCCCGCAGAACCCAGCGCAGCTTACCGGTGGAGCGACCGGCGCTCGAAGATGCGGCGCGACAGTGGGCCGAGTTCCGCCCGCCTCCAGTGTCGGAAGACCGTCCCATCGATGAGGAAGCAGAGGACGCTGCGGTGAGTCAGCGCTCAAGCCTGCGTGTCAAGAGGCGGAGGCGGGTCTTCTCTCCCTCGCCGGCCCGTACTGATAGGAGGAGACGCACTCGGCCTTCCTCGCCAGTGCTTCACTCGCCCCCCCCGCAGCTCCTGCATCTCAGCCCATAGCCAGGAAGTCTCCGCCTAGGTCAGCCCCTTCTTCCTCAGCTACGAAGTCAGCGCGCCCAACCCGTTCGCATCTGGTTGCTACAGCAACAGCTTCACAGGCGCCCAGGCCATCTAGGCTGGACGCCAGGGACATGTCACAAAATGTTAATTTTTTTCCTTCAGCTTATCCTTCTGCTACGCTTCCTTCCCCTTCATTCCAGATACCTCCCTGCCAGGAGAATGGGCCTATTGGGGCTGGTGAGTTGGATACAGCAGGTTTGTTAAGAAATGTGATTACATCCTTGAATAAGTTTAATGCTGTTTTGTCTTCTCAGCCCGTAGCCGTCTTACCTTCTCCTGCTCATGTGTGGTCTCCTGTTGAATCTCAGGAGATTCCTTTACCTGTTCCTCTTAGTGTTAATGCTTCTGTTCCGGAGGCCTCTTTTAAAGAAGTCTTACCATGTGAATTATCCCCACTGGGTTTCCATTTACCCATGTCGGTTAAAGAAAAAATTTGGAAGGGTGAATTTTTAGATTTATTATCGCTTTTACCTAATGCTAAAGAATTTTTGCATAAAAGCGATGCTAAATCTGGGGATAATGCCGACGATTACAGACGTCGCCCAGTTTCTAGATCATTTTTTAATTGGTTACAAGCCTTTTGTATTTTTTCTTCCGTATTGTGTGAGAAACATCCCCAAAAAGCGTGCGGTTTATTTCAACATTTAGAGCACATTTTAGAGGCTTATAAGAGTTTTGGCGGTATGGGCTGGTTTCATTATGACGAATCCTTCCGCCAAAAAATTGCCATCTACCCCACCCTCAGATGGGGTAATAAGGATGTTGGCTTGTGGCTCAACCTTATTACTCCTCAGAAAACTTACTTTGCTAAAGCCCAATCTCAGTCGTTGGCTGCTTCTTCTGCTTCGCCCTCGGTGTACAAAAGAGGTACGTGTTTTGCATATAATGAATCACAGTGTAAATGGTCGGCTTCTTGCCGCTATAGGCATGAATGTTCATTATGTTCTGGGAATCATCCTGTTATGAAATGTTTTAAAAGGACCACCAATCCTCCCCTCAGGGAACAGTCCAAAAGTATGCACACCGGTGAAAGTGGCCGCAATGCTTCCGTGGCTGCGTCGTTACCCAGATCAGGGGAAAGCACAACTTTTAATTAATGGTTTTTCTTTTGGTTTTAGGTTGCCTGTTTTTCAAGGCCCGGGTTGTAGTTTTGTTAACAATCTAAAATCAGTAGTAATGAATACTGACATTGTGGCAGAGAAATTATTTAAAGAGCTAGCTGCTGGCAGGATTGCTGGTCCTTTCAATTCCCCTCCTTTTCATAATTTTAGGATCTCTCCTTTGGGTTTAGTCCCAAAAAAGGAACCTCGATCATATCGGCTCATTCATCATCTTTCCTTCCCAGAAGGCAGTTCGCTGAATGATGAAATTGATTCGCTGTCCACTTCAGTCACATATGCTACGTTTGATGATGCTGTTTGCCTTATCAGACGTTTTGGCAAAGGGGCTTTATTAGCCAAAGCGGATATTCAATCAGCTTTTAGGCTTTTACCTATATCACCGGATGCATATAATTCTCTTGGTTTTCAGTTTAATGGGTATTTTTTCTATGACAAATGCCTTCCTATGGGCTGTTCTTTATCTTGCTATTACTTTGAAGTTTTTGCCTCCTTCTTGCAGTGGGTAATGATTCAAGTTTCTGGCCACTCAGGTATATTACATTATTTGGATGATTTTCTTTTTATTGGTCCTCCTAATTCGCGTATTTGTTCAGTGATTTTGCGTTTATTTTTTCTTCTTTCTGAATTTTTCGGCATCCCATTGGCAATTGATAAGACTGCTTTTCCGTCGCCAGTAATTGAATTTTTAGGTATTAAAATTGACACGATACTGCTACAATATGAATTACCTCCTCTTAAAATCTCTAGGTTGGAATCTGTGATTTCTCTGTTTTTGCGGCGCAAGAAGATCTTGCTAAAGGAAATGCAGTCTTTTCTAGGTCTTCTTGCCTTTGCGACCCGAGTGATGCCCATGGGCAGAATTTTTTCTAGACGTTTGTCTTTGGCTACGTCCGGTTTTAAATCCCCTTTTTCACATATCCGTCTTACCTCTGCCATGAAGGATGATCTACTGGTATGGTCTAATTTTTTGTTGGATTATAATGGGAGATCATTTTTTCAAGACGATTTTGTTTTTGCAGCTGATATCGATCTATTCACGGACGCGGCTGGGTCCTGTGGTTTTGCAGCCATATTTCGCACACATTGGTGTGCTGATAGTTGGCCCTCCTTTTGGATTTCCAACAATCTCACTAGGAATATAGTTTTATTGGAACTATTTCCAGTGGTGGTTGCATTGGAAATCTGGGGTGATCTGTTTTCCAATAGTCGCATTATTATCCATACGGATAATAAAGGTGTAATTTTTGCTTTAAATTGTCTTTCTTCAAAATCCAATGCTGTTATAAAATTGCTACGTTATTTAGTACTTTTATGTCTAAAGAAAAATATCTGGCTTAAAGCTAAGTTTGTGCCAGGAACTAAGAATGTTATGGCAGATGCATTATCTCGCTTCCAGATGGCTCGTTTCAGACAGCTCTTACCAGAAGCAGATACGGTTGGATTCCCCTGTCCAAATCATCTCTGGAGCCTGGTTTAGCTCCAGTTTTCGCTGCTATACAACATTCAATCGCTCCAAAAACATGGACTGAGTATTCAGTTGCATGGGATAAATGGTTGATGTTTAATACGGAAGTGGGTTTGTCTGGGTTTGCTCCCACTGAACATTCTATTTTAGCTTTCTTGTGTTCCCTAATGCAATTACAGTTCTCTTTCCACCATATTCATAAGTTATTGGCTGGAGTTTCTTTCTTTCTTAAATTATACAACCTGCCAGCATGTAATAGTTTCTTTTCTGTCAAACAGGCTCTCAAAGGTTTGCGTAAGGTTAGATGTGCTCCAGATGCACGTAGACCTGTTACTTTAAATGTCTTATCAAAACTTTGCTTAGTTACTTCAGCTGTGTGTATTTCCGAATATGAAGCGCTGCTATTTCATACTGCTTTTGTGTTAATGTTCTTTGCAGCTCTTCGCATTTGTGAAATGCTACCAAGCAATAAATATAGTCCTACAGGTCTACAGTGGTCTGATGTTTCAGTTCTCCATGATACAGTTCAGGTTTATATTAGGCGTTCTGAAACAGATCAAGCTGCTAAGGGTCATTGGCTCAATCTATATGCTTGTGGCGACTCTGTTTTTTGCCCGATTTTAGTTTTGAATAAATACCTTTCGGTTCGACCAATTTGTGATGGCCAATTTTTCATTCACCTCGATACGTCCCCTGTGACAAAATTTCAATTTGCTGCAGTTTTTAAGCGCTGCTTGGTTCAGCTCGTTTTATCGCACCTCAAGTTTTCCTCGCATTCTTTTCGTATAGGAGCCGCCACTGAAGCAGCTAGATTGGGTTTGAGTGACACTATCATTAAACAATTGGGAAGATGGGATTCACATAGGTTTAATTTGTATGTTCGTCCTAATCTATCTCTTTGATTTTTTAGGTTCCAGGTCTTATATTTGGATAATTGGGCATTCCTACATTTATTGGGCTCACAAACGAGCTTCCTTACGCTGCTATAGTCAGAATCTATCCTTACCTTCTGATCGTTTTCATATCTATTGGAAAGGTTTTCGTGGTCTCATCTGGAATGATCTTTTATCTCATCTATCTCCTTTATTCCATTCTTGGCCTCAGCCTTCTATTATAATATTTCATCTAGGTGGTAATGACATTGGTAAGAGAAAGACTCTGGATTTATTGTTCTCAATTAAGCGAGATTTATGCCTTCTAAAGTTTTATTTTCCAAATGCTTGTATTATTTTTTCTGAAATGGTCTCTCGCTTACATTGGTTGTGCTCAATGGAAGGTAAATCACTTGAAAAAATAAGACGGAGGTTAAATCATTCTATTGAAAAGTTCATGCCATCGATCGGGGGTTTCTCTTTTCGTCATGTTGACTTGGAAGGAGGTTTCCCTGGTCTTTATCGGTCAGATGGGATTCATTTATCTGATATCGGTCTGGACATTTTTAATTTAAACCTTCAGACTATGATTGAACGGGCCGCGGTGCTGGGGTAGCCTCACTTATTTGCAATAAGTTCGGTTTGTGGGGACTAATGGTTGTTTGAAACTTATTAATTTAAAGCTCGAGTTCTATGACTGAGCTAATGTTAGAGTTTGATTTTAAATAAATTATTATTATTCATTGATTATTGAGTGTCAATAAAGTTAATTAATTTAATACCAATAAAGGTGCCGCGGCCATTAAAATACCAATTTCAGTGTGGTGTATTATTATTAGTAGTTTAAGTGTGCGACCTACAATCCCATGTTAAGTGGGCTCAATCAGGAGCCCGCTCCATGGGATTGTGGCCGCCACGAATTTTTTCAATAAAGATGGCTAATCCTATAAAAATAAAAAAAATAAAAAAAAGAGTGAAAAGAGCGGGCTTTTCACGTGTTTCCAGGCGGGAAACATGTGTTTGCAGGTGTTGGGGGGCTATATAAGCCCCCTGTGACACAGTCCGATCGCAGTTGTCCTGGATCGGCTTGGCTGAGCTTCCCCTCCCACCCACCCCTTATTTCGCAGGCATCATTATGTGGTTTGTCACCCTTGAATCAAGGGGGGACTAATGGTTGTTTGAAACTTATTAATTTAAAGCTCGAGTTCTATGACTGAGCTAAAGTTATTATTATTAGTAGTATTATTATTAGTAGTTTAAGTGTGCGACCTACAATCCCATGCATAAACCTTGTGAAAGCTCAGAAGTCAGGAATGAGTTACAAAAATTATGAAGCATTACCAGCCTGTGTTTTTCCTGGCTCTGGATTTGTTTTAGTTCCACAAGCTTGGCTTGCAATGTGGCTAATGCGTGCCAGGATGCAAATATATGTGTATTGTCATATACGAAGAGCAGATTCAATGTTTCATTAGCTCCCTTAGTTTACCTAGTATTCTATTTCACAACACTTTGTAATATGTACCTTAAGTGAATGTCTGGAATGATTTTTCTGCATACAAGGAGCTTTCTTTTGATATTTTAATATTTGCCTTTTTGATTTTACGAGGAACTGAAAAAGTGAATATTTTCTACATTATAGGGAACATTTAGGTGTGTTAATTGTGTGCATGTGCAATTTGTCTGCCTTTTTTGGCCACAGCTTTCAGAGTTCAGTTACCTTTTAAGGGAATATTGCACAAAAACTGGAAATACAAAGCATTTCTTAATTCCACCTCAAATCAATAGCCAAGAACTTGCTAGCTATACATTTATGATTGTTTATTGTAACAGCCATTTGAGGAAAGAATCATATTTTTGAAAAATCAATAGGCATTTTCCATGAAGCAGTGCAAAGTACAAACATGAAGAGCAAAGTGCATTAACAATGGCAATCAGATTTCAGGTTAGTTTAGGTTAGGGAGTTAGGGAAGGTGCATTTTGTTTTTAAAGTATAAAAAATAACAAAGTTCAGGATATGGGATTTTAAAGGTACGTATCTTAAACACACAATCAATTTGTTAGTATAAAAATACAAATCATTTATTATAAAAAAAAAGAATAGATAAAAAGTAGTGACTACAGTTATATTCAAGGTCATAGGTATATACACAGAATCCCTATTCAAGACAATGATGATGCTGTATTCACACACGTATAATCCTGCATCCAAGAGCTTCTTCATGTTTCGCAGGAAAACGGCTTCATCAAGAAAAAGGGCGAGATTATTCAAAAACTTTTTTATTTAAAAGATATATATATATTCAACCTTAGGTGTATAGAGAAAAGGAAAAAATACAAATTAGTAAAGTGCCTATCAAAGTCAACTCAAAATTTAGTGTTAGAAATAACGACAACGAATCCCATCAATATCCTCCCTATTATTTTTACTAACTATAACTACCCCCCCTTTCCCCCCCCCCCCCCCCCCAAAAAAAAAAAAAACAAAAAACAAACCCAACCAGATTCCACTCTAACAGAAAGAACCCGTATGGTGCAATACTCCCTACCTCAAATGTGAGTCCGAAAGTGGGCACAGTCAGAGAGCCTGCAGGGGGTATCATCTAGCAAAATTGTGCATTCTAAGAATGGTCCCAGCCATATCGGGTCACCCGTAGGGAGGGATTAGGTAATCTTAGTTGGTATCAACAGCTATGTATGTGACAATACCTATAATATAAATAATAATAATAACTGTTTTTATGATTTATTTTTATTAATTAACCACCTGCTTACTGGGCACTTAAACCCCCCTCCTGCCCAGACCAATTTTCAGCTTTCGGCGCTGACGCACTTTGAATGATAATTGCGCGGTCATACAACACTGCACCCAAATTAAATTTTTATAATTTTTTTCCCACAAATAGAGCTTTCTTTTGGTGGTATTTAATCACAGCTGGGTTTTTATTTTTTGCTAAACAAACAAAAAAAAAAAATCATGTTTAATAGTTTGTTATAAAATTTAGCAAACAGGTAATTTTTCTGCTTCATTGATATGCGCTGATGAGGTGGCATTGGTGGGCACTGATATGCTGCACTGGTGGGCACTGATAGGCTGCACTGGTGGGCACAGATAAGGTGGCACTGGTGGGGACAGATAAGTCGGTACTGATGGGCACAGAAAAGATGGCACTGATGGGCACGGATGGGTGGCACAGATGGGTGGCACGGATGGGTGGCACGGATGGGCACTGATAGATGGCACTAATGGGCACTTAAAGGTGGCACTGATAGGTGGCACTGATGGGCACTGATAGGTGGCACTGATGGGCACTGGTAGGGGACACTGATGGGTACACTGATGGGTACTGGTAGGTGACACTGATGAGCACTGGTAGGTGACACTGATGAGCACTGGTAGGTGACACTGATGTGCAGCACTGTAAAGGCACATTGTGGGCACTGTGGGCACTGACAGATGGCACTGTGGGCCCTGACAGATGGCACTGTGGGCACTGACAGGTGGAGCTAGTGGGCACTGGAAGGGGGCACTTTTATAGGGCACCATGGACCCTGGGCACATTGCAGTGAGAGGGACTGATGTCTCTCTCACTGCAGCCGGTGATCGTCTTTTTTTTTCCCCTTGCGCTGTCAACGCGAGGAGGAAAGAAAGCCAAATACCGGCTCTGTTATTATCACATGATCAGCTGTCATTGGCTGATAGCTGATCACGTGGTAAGGTGTCAGGATCGACCCCTTACACGGATCTGTGATCCAGCAAGTCTCATTCGTGGCCGGGACGACATCAATAGACGTCGTCCCGGCATCTTAGATCTGCGCTGTAGCGGTCATTCGGCTATAGCGCGGATCTCAGGTAGTTAAAGAGAGAAAGGAAAAGGGTAGGGGAGGGTGGATCCATAGCATAAGCTAATGACAGACGCAGACTCACCGTTTTCACATTCATCTGTTGAATATTTAATGTCTATATGGGGAGCTCACGCACAAGGAGGTGGCATGAGGCACGGGATGTATCTGTAGATTTTCAAAAGTAAAAAAAAAAAAAAGGGTATATAGATGTGCCACCATTGATTAATAAAAAGTTATACCACAGGTAGGGAAGTCAGGAAAATAATCAATCCTCACCTCTGAAACAGCCGATATTGTATGGCGCCTTTATTCCACACGTCTATAATCGCAAAATGCACACCACCGTGTGTTGTCAATAGATAGTTGGTGACAATCTAATTAGAAAGATAAACACAAAAGCACACGTGGGTATTAAAAGCTAGTCTATGATAGTAAAGAGTCCAGCATATGCTGGAAAAGCTAACATTACTTATTATAGTAAAAATGTATTGTTTACCTCATACCGCCATCCATGTGAATCGTGAGCTCCACAACTGCACTGGTACATAGTGCAGTTTAAATATCCCTCCCCGTTGGTGCCAAAAGCCAGTGTGTGACGTCACGCCGACATTGGCGCCACGCGGACATCTAGAGGAGGTCCGCAAACCGCGGACTAACACCCGGAAGCCGGAAGTAGAAACCTGTCATGATGTTGGCAGCCCGAGAGCATGTAAAAGATATTAAGGGCGGACGGTGAGCATTAACAGGATGCCGTGGCCATGGAGGACCTCAAGGTGGACACACAGCGGGAGAGCTCCATCTTGGGATAGATGGGTCAAAACCCGTCGTACATCATTGGGTGTCCATACAGGGATCCCTGGATGGCCACCGACCATGATGAAATGCACAAAAAATAAATAAAATGTATTCAATTTTTTAAAAACCCCTACGAGGAACTTGATGGTTATTCCTGCAGCCATCTCTGCACAGCACCTACATCATTTAAAATGATCATACAGTCATTTGAAATGCCACATTACAAATATTCATCTACATCAATAAACATTGTGTGTCATTTTATCGTAAAGGTTTCTTCTCCGCTCAGGAACCCGCCAAGGGTCCCAATGGTCTACTCCAACCATGTTCCTGTGCCACCATGTTGTTTATAAAGGGAATTGAATGACACACAGTCCCCGTGGTAACACACGATGCCCAGCACAGACGCACAGCAGGGAACACTCAACACTTGAGTGACAAACTGAAAGTGGCTAGTAACCATTCCAGATAGGAATAAGAAGTGATCAATTTGAAGTTACAAAAAAGGTTTATAGCTAATCCCTTTATTAAGGCCTGGGTATCGAGTTGCTTCCAATAAGTATATCCATCAAGTTTCAAGCTGTAAAAGCTTGTTATCTTTATCTCCCCCTCGTTCGTGTTGGGGTAAGTGTTCAAGACTGAAGAAATTGTGGTATAGCCCTACATGCCGGCTTATTGGTTTCTCCATCTTGCGCTTAGAGATCAGGGATACATATAGATCCTGCAAAATAGTGGGCGCTTTGTTTTACCCACGTAAAACGCTCCACAGACACATTTCATTAAGTATAGAGAGCCAATTGTCTGGCAGTTTGTTCTATATTTTGGTGTCCAGTTGTTTTCATTGGGAAGTAGGATATTCCTCCCTTCTATGATGTAAGGGCAAAAGTTACACGTGCATCAAGGGTAAGTGCCAGATGTCTTTTGTTTGGATGTTTCCAATTTCTTATGATGGCTGCTCACCAATGTATCTCTTATCGATTGGGAGCATCTGTAAGTGATTTCTGTATATGGTTTGATGAACTTCAGGATCCTGTCATCAGCTGTTAACAAATGCCAAAATGTATTATATATGTTCTTTACTTTTGCATGTTGTCGATTATATTTCGTAATGATCCTTGTTGATGCTGA
Source organism: Lithobates sylvaticus (assembly GCA_028564925.1). Classification (NCBI taxonomy): domain Eukaryota; kingdom Metazoa; phylum Chordata; class Amphibia; order Anura; family Ranidae; genus Lithobates; species Lithobates sylvaticus. The sequence goes on along the minus strand of CM053036.1, from coordinate 92,784,232 downwards.
TTATTTGTCCCGCCTGGGTTAGTATAACACCATTGACCTGTCTTGGTTCTTCACTCTATTAAATGCCTTTTTGAGGCAATTTCTACTGTATCCCCTAATTAGTAAACGATCCCGCAACAAATTAGCTTCTTTCTGGAAATCAGCATATTCAGTGCAGTTCCGTTTTAGCCTTAAAAATTGACTATAGGGAATGCTGGTGATAAACTTCTGTGGATGTGAACTGTTGGCATGTAATAGGCTGTTGCCTGCCCAGGGCTTTCTATAGAGGGTAGAGCTGAGCGTTCCCATTTCGTAAAAATGTCTAAGAAAGTTATTCTTGTTTGATCGAAAGTATATGTGAATTTTAAGTTGTAAGTATTCACTTGTAGGCTATCCAAAAAGGTCATCAGATTGTCTTTTGATCCTGCCCAAATCATAAAGACATCATCTATGTATCGATGCCATGATATGAATGAATGAATGAATGAATGATTTGTATAGCGCTGCAAATGCGAACGGAATCGCCTCAAGGCGCTTGTCTGCTCTTGTTGTCCTGCGATATTAGAAGAGGTGGGTCTTGAGTTTTTTCCTGAAGGCCTGATGGTTTTCTTCCAAGCGGATGTTGTTCGGTAGAGCATTCTATAGCCGAGGTCCCTGTACTGCGAATCTTCGTTCTCCCTTCGATTTGTATCGAGCTTTGGGGATGAGAAGGCGGTTCTGGTTGTCGATCGAAGGCTGCGATTTGGTATGTATTTTTCTATTTTCTCACAAAGGTATTGAGGAGCATTTCCTTGTGTACATTTGTGGGTGAGGCAGAGGGTCTTGAATGTGATTCTATCTTTTACCGTCAGCCAATGGAGGGTCCTTAGGTATGGGGAGATGGATTCCCAGGGTTTCTTTCCGTGACTGGTCTTGCTGCTGTGTTTTGGACGGCTTGAAGGCGTGCAATCTGGTAATCCGGTAATCCTATGTAGAGGGAATTTGCGTAGTCGAGACACGAATTGATGATAGTTCCTACTACTACTGCTTTCTCCTTTTACGGAATGAATCGGATGAGTCAGCGAAGCATGCGGAGGAGATGATGGGATCTGCTGATTACTGATCCTATTTGTGCCTCCATGGTCATCTCTGAATCAAAGATGACTCCGAGGCTTTTGGCTTTGGTGCTTGGGAGGATGGTCTGACCAAGGATGGTTGGTGGTGTCCATGGGGTCTTCGTTTTTTCCTTCGGTTTGCGTCGAGGAGCAGTAGTTCTGTTTTTGATCCATTTAGTTTGAGGGAGCTAGTGGTCATCCAGTCATCTATCAATGTGAGACATTTTCCTAGTTCCTGGTATTGGTCTTTTTGTCCGGTGATACGGAAGTACAGTTGAGTGTCGTCCGCGTATAAGTGGTAGCATAGATCCGATTTGCTAATAATTTTGAAGAGTGGCCGGATGTAAATGTTGAAGAGTACTGGTGACAATGGTGATCCTTGAGGTACTCCATAAGAAATTGCCCAGGTTTCCGACTTGAAGGCTCCTAGTTTAACTTTCTGTGACCGGTTTGCTAAGAAGGAAGCGAACCATGGCAGATCTCCATCTGTAACTCCTGCCACTTCCTTGAGGCGGCTGAGAAGAGTGTTGTGGTCCACTGTGTCGAACGCCGCGCTAAGATCCAGCAGTACCAGAAGACACGATCCTCCATCATCTGCTGCTTCTAGGGCGTTATCCCATATTTTCTGAAGTGCCGTTTCTGTGCCATGGCCCGGTCGGAAGCCTGATTGTAGTGGGTCCAAGAGCTTGTGTGTGTCCAGGTGAAGTTGAAGCTGTTGTACTACTGCTTTCTCCTAAATCTTGGAAATGGTGTTCAGGCTTGTTACCGGTCTGTGATTGTTCAGATCTTTGGGGTCGAGGTTGGGTTTCTTTAACAGTGGTTTGATGGTGCCTTGCTTGAGGGAAATAGGAACCAACCCTTCTTTGAATGACTGATTTACTAGGTGTGTAATAGCGGGGGCCAGAATGTCGGAGCATTCTTTCAAGAGTTTTGTGGGAATGATGTAGTTTGGCGATGTACTGTCTCGGAGGCTCTTGATGATATTTTTGGTTTCATCCGTGGTAATCGGGTTAAGCGAAAAATGTGGTGCTTGTGCATGTGCATGTAAAATTCCTTACCTGGGTTTGGTTGAGTAGAATTGGTTGTTGTTTTTTTTTTTGTTGAATTATTTTCTGAATGTTGTCTATTTTGATTGATGTACAATCTGACTGATGTCTATTGATCTCCCTTCATCCGAAAAAAGGTCTAGTTCCCATCCCCCCAGGTACAGGTGTGCATATGAGGGTGCACATTTGGCCCCCATAGCAACCTCCTGCACCAGGTATAAACTCTAACATCTCAGTGATAAAGTTGTTATACCTTCTTGAATCCAATTCCCGTTCATTCAGGAAGTCTCGTACAACATCTACACCTCTGGTATGTGGTATGGAATTATATAAAGCCTCTATGTCTATGGCCACTAGCCAGCAATCTTGGGGCAATTCCAAACCATCCAGTGTTTTCAGTAACTCAATGGTGTCCTTAACGTAGGAAAATAATCCTTTCACGTGTGGGTATAGGTATTCGTCGATCAATTGACTTGCTTTCTCAGTCAAGGAACCACATCCTGAGATAATTGGTCGACCAGGAGGGTTTGACAAGCTTTTATGCACTTTTGGCAGTGCGTAGAATGTTGGAGTTCTGAAGTCAGTAATGTCCAAATACTTAAACGTGTTTGGATTTATGATGCCACTGTTGTATGCCTTGACTATAATGGTCTTATACAGCTTTATGTAATAACTCACATGTGATTGTGGAACTGATCTGTACCAACTGGAATTGCGAATGATATCAAGACACATTTCTTCATAATAGTCTATGTCCATTATGACCAGGTTTACACCTTTGTCTGATGGTTTCATTATGATATCTTTATTCAAATTCAACTTATGCAGGGCCTTTTTCAGATCATTAGAAAGATTTGATTGGGGTCCAGTGGACCAATTGGTGTTCTTGATCTCTTTGGCCACTTGAATTACAAAGGCCCATATGTTCGAATTGCCTTGTAAAACCGGAAAAGACTTAGATTTAGGTTTATAGGATTTAGGTTGGTCAAAATTGACACAAGGAGGTAGAGTCCATGGGGGGGGGGGGGGGGGGGGCCGGGAAACAGGCACATCAGAAGATGTTGTAACGATACCTGTTCCTGATGGGTGGTACACCCAGCCCTCCTCCTCAGGGTTACTCTCATCACACAGATCCATTAGATCTTGTAACGCTCGTAGGTCCTCAAAAGTTACATTTTCCATAATTGGATTTTGTGGTCCCTGGGTAGGGGCTATGTTAGATTCCTTATCGTATAATACCTTGTACATAAGCCTTCTGGCAAATAGGTGCAGGTCCTTAATTAATTCAAATTGGTCCGCATTTTCATCAGGACAAAATGTGAGACCTAGCTTAAATATTGCAGGTACCAAAAAAGTGTGATTATCCTGCAGGAATTCCAGTGAGCTCCTTAGTTCCGGTTGCAGGCTGACAACATTGCTTCTGTTCAAAAGAATCCCCAGCAGTGTTGTTAGTCCTGCCAAAATTCTCCCCAGCTGGCGCACAGAACTCCACCTATCTCTGTACATGAATACATTGATTTTTTTCCCCAAAAAAACAATGCTATTGCCTTGATTTCCAAGAGCCTGTCCACATACTGTTTGTAGGCAAAGGGCTCTTGGGAGATGTAGTCTTCATCAACAGGAACTATGCTACCAGGAGCTACCCAAGCAAGATTTTTAAAGTCACAGGGAGTAATTAAAGCTGTTTCTTGGTACATTAACAATGCTAAAGAAAACAAAATACTGGGATATGCTTTGGTTTATCAGGAAATGTGGGTCCTGCCTTCCCATCACCTTTAAGTTTGACTGTAAAACGATAACCCTAATACAATGCAAAGTTCTTGTATATAACACAAGAACTGCATGATTCTGCAAAATAATTAATGTTCACAAATGGTCCAATGATCTAGCAACCTTTAATTTACAAACAATTTCACTGTTCAAAGGGCATAATAAGTTTGGCCAGAAATTAGAATTATATTTTCAATGATTCATTGACTCATAGCCAGTTGCAATCAAGCCCAAGCAAAGTCACGCTAAAATATATTGTATCTTAATCAGCTGTTGGAGCCAATACAAGTTAGAGCAATGGATTAAATATATGAATATTCAACTCACAGAGTTGCGTTAACATACTTTTTTAGAGTTTAATCATCATCTCACTACTTTCCTGGAAAATCACATTTTGACTTAGTCTATATAGTAGTTATTTTTATTTCTATTTTTATTATTTATATTTATTTTTATTTTTAATTTTATATTTATTTTTATTTTTTCATTTTCACATTTTTATTTTTATTCCCACTTTTTTCATTTCATTCATTTTTACTTTTATGTAGTTTCACTCATAGTTGTCCCTTCACCTTCTACATTTCTTTTTAATTTTTACATTCCAATTATCACACATCACTTATTTATTTCATATTTCCACTCAATGCACATTTTTATATTTTCACTTAATATGTGTTCACATCACATTAATAAGATAGCGAGTTTTCTTCCCCTAAAATATGGAAGGTGTATTGCTTTCTTCTCCCCCTTCCCCCCTATGTTCACTTGTTCTTCACTCACCATGTTATGAGCATTCACGATTCACATTGTCACATGTCATAATACCCACTACGGGTTCACTGAAGTAATTCCTTATATATTCATTTATTCCTTCACTTTTTGCAATCCACACTAAGGAGACCCATTCCTCACCTTCGAATGGTCCGGGTTTCTTCTCACAGCTCACATACATGAACACTCGACCTCAACAGGCCATGTATACCCACTATTTTTAATTTCATTCTATTCATTTATCCCATTCTGTTTGCATTTTCACATGTGAATATAAAATTCCTTATACATAGGCGCTATATGCACCTAGAATCTATTTACAACTGTGGTATGTTTTTGTTAATATACCTAATTCACACGTTTCTAAGTCGAGAATTAGGTTATAAGTAATTTGCCTTTTTTTCTTTCCCATTTTTTCCGTTTTTCCCTGTGTATGGGCAACCTTTCCCACAGTTAAGATGGTTGAATGGCCACTTCCTTGCCTCTCGCAATGAGGCTTGGTAGTATAAATTCTGGTGACACACTGCGCGCCCTATCCCCATTGAAAATGTCTGTTGATGACGAAACGCGTCTGAGAGGACGCGCAGTGACGTCACCACGTTCGTGTTACAAGGAGAAAGGGTTTGATTGGATGCCGGCCGGCGCTTCTTTTTAAACAATCGTTGGATTTTTTACTGCCTATCTTATTCATTAAGAATGTGAGTAATATCTGATTTTTATTAAAGTCATTTCATTTTTTACAATATCACGCTATGGTCTGCCTTTATCATTTACATGGTAACCTTTGGATGCACCCTTGAGTGCTTTATCTATTCATCTTGATATTGGAACGTCCCCCTCCCCCCCCCCGCTTTGGAGCTCTGGTCTGAACTTACTGATCTTGGAGGACATGGTCTGAGGGGAAACCATACCTGATGTTCGGAATCCTGGGTTAAGGCTCAATCCTGAGTGCTTTTGTTTTTTGTACATCTGGTAAGGAGCCTACTTACTGGTGATGGCACTTTAATAGAAGTGGAGCACATTGGTGTAGTGGAATCAACTGTATATGAGGGCATTCATCCATTGTTTTGAAATTCATCTATCATAAGCACTCTGAGAATACCATTCTACCATTGCCCACAGTTTTATATTTGGACATTTCTTGACGAACATTTGTCTTTTATGTTGTGATAACCTGAGAATTTATTAATACTGTTTGTCTATGCCCTTTTTAAATCTGTGTGCAGACTATATTCTTTAGGTTACTAGTACCTCAAGTACTACAAATCAGATACACAGATCACACATGTGCATTGGTTTTCTTTATACTTATTGTCTATTTTTGTTTACCTGGCGCAGTTTTCCTTTTTTCCATATTTCATGTGTGTTTATCCCACCATTCTGCAGCCGGTTTAGGTTCCATTTATTTTTTTTATTTATTTATCTTTTACCCAATTATGTGATCATTTGTGTGTGTTAGGGTAGCGCGGTTTTTTGCTTTCACCTGTCTTGTTCTGATATTATTACTGCTGCTTACACCCTCCCCTCCCCCCTCCTTCTCCATTTCCTCCCTCTCTCGGGGTTTTCACACTCTGTGATGGATATTTTTGAATTCAGGGCTACTAAGGTTGTCAACATAGATGGAGTCTTTGAGGCATACAAAGACGATGAGGGTGATCTAAGTGGAATTTTCACCCGACTCAAAAATCTGATGGTTTCCGAAAACCACACCAAGTGGGATATTGCCTACTTGGAAACCTATATAAAAAACCTTATGGTACCTAGGAGTCTCCGATGGGACGTAGCACCCCAGAAGGGAGACACAGATTTAGAAGAATGGTTCAAATATTTTAATCAATCTGGTGTCTCTTTCCTCCGTTTCTTAGTGGAGAGAAAGACTGCTAAATTAGCGAAATTGGATGATGAGATTAAACTCATTAAAACCAAACTCAATTCAGCTAAAGATGGCGATGAGTATAAAGAAAAATCCAGTAGTCTTCTTAAGGTACTTGAGAAAGAGGATAGAGACCAGAGGTCTAAAAAGAAGAAAAAGTATAACAGGGATCTTGTGGACTACCAAAACAATGTAGTCTTCAATTGGCAAAAGAAAATTCTGGAGGATGCAGCCAAAGCATTCCCCACAGAAATGGACACTTCTGTGCCAGTATCCCAAATGGCTGGAGGGGGGTTGGATCAGGTCCAACCTCCCGCTCCTAAGCGCGTTCAGTCTAAACCCAGAGTAGGGGGTAATTTGGGCTATCAATTCCCTAGGAATCAGAATCCCAGGGGAGGACACCCCTATGGGAGCCAAGCATATCCCCCCAAAGCTCCCAGACCTAATCACACATCGGGTGAAGTTAAAACTCACCCCCCCCGGTCCCCCTTTTAAACAGAGGGGTTTCACCCCAAGGGGGAGAGGGTGGAACTTAGGGAACTCGAGAGGAAGGAGTAACTCTTCCGACCAGAGAGGTAGAGGTCCCTATATCGATCAATCTGATAGCTGGAGATCTAGTGTCCAGGATTACTGGGATTCACAGCCACCTAATTGGTATCAAGGAGAATCTGGGTGGGATTACAATATCCCCACACAAAACTCCTTCTATCCACTTAGAGAGTGTGATGCCATAGGGGAAGACTCCTCCTTTTCCAATGGTTTTTACCCTTTAGAACAAGGTATGGCAACCAATTATAGTGCCCCAAATAGGGTTTCCAACAGACCTTTGGGGCCACAAGGCCCTGCTACACCAAACCAACAAGGGAGCTGGGGTTTTCACAAACCCACACAAGGCCAAAAAAGGTTGGGAGAAAGAGGAGAGGAACCAGAGGGGGGAGGCGGATCAGAGCAGCACAAAAGACAGCGAATATAGTGGGACAGGGGATTTTTAATTTGAGTTCCAAGATTCTGTCCCCCTCAGAAAAAGGTCTATTGGACAAGGGTCTTAAATTTGTGCCCCCAAAGCGTCTAGACAAATTTAAGACTTTTATGGACATTCATTTGTTCATAAGAAAACTTAATATTAAAAGATATATGTCTGGAATTCCCGCAAATAGTCAAGTAAGAGCGAGTGAATTTGTTCATTCTGGATTGAGGAATGCTTCCCTCTTTAATCCCCCTGGCACATTAGCGCCTTCTCTTCGTGTGTTCAGAGATGTGCTACTTAGAGATTTGGATGCCATGGAGGTTAAGAGAGCGAGGCTGAACAAATCCCTACAGGAAGGTTTGGAATCGTTATGCCTCAATAAGGATTTGGTCGTGAGGCCTGCCGACAAGGGAGGTGGGATAGTTATTCTGGACAAGGCGGACTACATGGCTGAAATGTCCAGAATAATAGGTGATACCGCCACCTATACCCTCCTAGCGGGGGATCCCAAGCTCAAATTCACTAGGGATCTTGAAAGTTTGGTGGCAGAGGGTCATTATGAGGGTATTCTAACCATGAAGGAAAAGTTATTCCTCATTCCCATAGCCCCTCGCACTCCGACCATCTACTACCTCCCTAAACTACATAAAGATCCTATCTGCCCCCCGGGACGTCCCATTGTTAGTGGGATTGATTCCATTACGTCCCGGGTCGGCAGATATATTGACTTTTACTTACAGCCCTTGGTACGCTCCATGCCTTCGTATGTGAAGGACTCTAGGCACATTATTAATTTACTGTCCAATATGGTGCCTACCACTGGGATGTGGATGGTGACCATTGATGTGACGTCACTGTACACCATCATCCCCCATGCTTTGGGATTCAAAGCCGTTTCATTCTCGAGAGAGATTCGGACTTACCCCAAAAACAGGTCGATTTTCTGATGTCACTTTTGAAGTTCGCAGCGGCATCGAACTATTTTTGGTTCGATGGCAACTTCTATAGGCAGGACACAGGAGTGGCAATGGGGGCTAAATATGCCCCTAGCCTGGCCAATCTGTTTATGGCCAAGTGGGAGGAGGATGTCATCTACTCCCAACATGTACCTCAGGTTGCCCTTTGGGCAAGGTACATCGATGACATCCTCCTCCTATGGGATGGCCAGTATAGTGAGTTGGAGAACTTCATGAGTACCTCAATCTCAACCAAAGAGGGATCATTCTTAAGTTCGAAGCAAGCCAGTCTGAGGTCCACTATTTGGATCTGAATATATGCATTAGTGATAACTTGTTCACTACCTCCACCTTCTTTAAAGAGACTGACAGGAACTCATTCATCCCTGTCGGGAGTTGTCACTATCATCCGTGGTTGAGAGCCGTTCCGAAGAGCCAGTTTTTGAGGCTACGGAGGAACTGTTCCGACCATAAACAATTCCTGACACAGGCAGAAGTTCTGGTAGATCGTTTTATTGAAAAAGGTTACCCAGAAAATACCCTTAGAAATACTCTGCAGATGGTGAGTACCACAAAGAGAGAAGATTTGCTGATTGAGAAGAGTTCCAGGGGGGAACCTACATTCTCAACAGGGGTACCATTTGTGACCACTTATTCGGTACAGCACAGTAGCATAAAAGCACTGATCAATAAACATTGGCACATTGTGACCAACGATTCAGCCCTTGGTGATATCTTACCCCCGAAACCTAGAGTAATCTTCAGGGGGGCACAATCCCTACAAGGACAAATAGCTCCCAATGTTCTCAACCCTCCTGTTAGGAGTGTAGGTTTTTTTGATCAGCTAAGTGGTTATTATAAATGTAGGCGTTGCAGAGTGTGTCGTTTAAACTCGTGCACAATGCGACGAAATACTTCGGTTCAGTCCACTGCCACTCAGGAAACATTCAAGATCAAACCATGTATCACTTGTGCCTCCACAGGTGTGGTGTATCTTCTGCAATGTCCATGCGGCCTACAATATGTGGGCCGTACCAAACGGCCTTTGCAAATACGTCTAAACGAGCACATCACTAATATTATTTCAGGTTTTAAAAATCATTCCGTCTCTAAACACTATCTCCAATTCCATAAGAGGGATCCAGCAAATACCCTCTTTTTGGGCCTAGATACGTATAAGCCTAATTGGAGAGGGGGGCATTTAGTGAGAGAGATTTCCAAACTTGAGATGGCTTGGATACACAAACTCAAGACTTATGTCCCTTATGGGATGAATGTGGATACAGATGTGAATGCTTTTATCAACAATGCGTGATTTTATTCCAGTTTCGAAGTACATCATTTTCGATCCACAAATTTGGTATTAGTTAAGTTCAATGATTTTATATATTGTGCATTTCGGATTGTGACGTATTTTTATTAACATATTCTGTAATAGAGTTTATGTACTTCCCTTTCTCCCTATCAATGTTTGGGTTGCGACATGCAGGGATGGGCCATATTCGAGTGTACATCCTGAGGGGACCAACCCACATTCCCTCAGTGAAATATAAAAAAAAAATTTCCCCTTATGTTACATCATGTAATTTACAGGAATTTTTCCATGATACAATCTTATATTTTTTATTTTTTTCGTTTTATTTTTTCACACATATTTTTTGGATCCCGTTTCGTATATATTATTTGTTCTGTAATTTATCCATCCACATACTCCTCTTTTTCCCTCCTCCTCTTTTTTTATATTTTATATTTTCCCATTGTCCACTTTTGTTAGTGTATGTGCTAATTTCATTTTATTTTCATTTTTATTTTATTTTATTTTTATTCATTCATTTATTATTCATATTTTATTTATTTTCTATTTTTATCATTATTTTTTCTTTTTCTTTTTCTTTTTATTTTTATATTTATTTTTATTTATATTTATTTTTATTTTTTTATTTTTATTTATTTTTATTTTTATTTTTATTTTTATTTCTATTTTTATTATTTATATTTATTTTTATTTTTAATTTTATATTTATTTTTATTTTTTTCATTTTCACATTTTTATTTTTATTCCCACTTTTTTCATTTCATTCATTTTTACTTTTATGTAGTTTCACTCATAGTTGTCCCTTCACCTTCTACATTTCTTTTTAATTTTTACATTCCAATTATCACACATCACTTATTTATTTCATATTTCCACTCAATGCACATTTTTTTATTTTCACTTAATATGTGTTCACATCACATTAATAAGATAGCGAGTTTTCTTCCCCTAAAATATGGAAGGTGTATTGCTTTCTTCTCCCCCTTCCCCCCTATGTTCACTTGTTCTTCACTCACCATGTTATGAGCATTCACGATTCACATTGTCACATGTCATAATACCCACTACGGGTTCACTGAAGTAATTCCTTATATATTCATTTATTCCTTCACTTTTTGCAATCCACACTAAGGAGACCCATTCCTCACCTTCGAATGGTCCGGGTTTCTTCCCACAGCTCACATACATGAACACTCGACCTCAACAGGCCATGTATACCCACTATTTTTAATTTCATTCTATTCATTTATCCCATTCTGTTTGCATTTTCACATGTGAATATAAAATTCCTTATACATAGGCGCTATATGCACCTAGAATCTATTTACAACTGTGGTATGTTTTTGTTAATATACCTAATTCACACGTTTGTAAGTCGAGAATTAGGTTATAAGTAATTTGCCTTTTTTTCTTTCCCATTTTTTCCGTTTTTCCCTGTGTATGGGCAACCTTTCCCACAGTTAAGATGGTTGAATGGCCACTTCCTTGCCTCTCGCAATGAGGCTTGGTAGTATAAATTCTGGTGACTCACTGCGCGCCCTATCCCCATTGAAAACGTCTGTTGATGACGAAACGCGTCTGGGAGGACGCGCAGTGACGTCACCACGTTCGTGTTACAAGGAGAAAGGGTTTGATTGGATGCCGGCCGGCGCTTCTTTTTAAACAATCGTTGGATTTTTTACTGCCTATCTTGTTCATTAAGAATGTGAGTAATATCTGATTTTTATTAAAGTCATTTCATTTTTTACAATATCACGCTATGGTCTGCCTTTATCATTTACATGGTAACCTTTGGATGCACCCTTGAGTGCTTTATCTATTCATCTTGATATTGGAACGTCCCCCTCCCCCCCCCCCCCCCCCCCCCCCCGCTTTGGAGCTCTGGTCTGAACTTACTGATCTTGGAGGACATGGTCTGAGGGGAAACCATACCTGATGTTCGGAATCCTGGGTTAAGGCTCAATCCTGAGTGCTTTTGTTTTTTGTACATCTGGTAAGGAGCCTACTTACTGGTGATGGCACTTTAATAGAAGTGGAGCACATTGGTGTAGTGGAATCAACTGTATATGAGGGCATTCATCCATTGTTTTGAAATTCATCTATCATAAGCACTCTGAGAATACCATTCTACCATTGCCCACAGTTTTATATTTGGACATTTCTTGACGAACATTTGTCTTTTATGTTGTGATAACCTGAGAATTTATTAATACTGTTTGCCTATGCCCTTTTTAAATCTGTGTGCAGACTATATTCTTTAGGTTACTAGTACGTCAAGTACTACAAATCAGATACACAGATCACACATGTGCATTGGTTTTCTTTATACTTATTGTCTATTTTAAAGTCAAATAAGGCATTTTTTGTATGTACACAAAACAGACAACCTGCATCTTTTGAGATGAATTGTTACTAAGGGATCACTACACATTGTATATCATTATTTCTCCTTAAACCTTTTTTAAAATAAAAGGTAATTAGGTAATATTTCATAGGCACGGGAAATACAAAACATATAGATCAGATTTCACTGAAACGTACTGAACTATGAAGTTAGCAGAAATGCAAAGGAGATTGTTAGTCATAATACCTTAAAGCCAACCTCAGGCGGAAGTATAGGGGTCGCTGAGGTCGCCATGGTGACCGTGCCCCCTGTATACCTCGGTAGGAGGAGCAGCAAGGGCGGCTGAGACCGAGCTCCCTGATCCTCAGCCGAACTGTAAATAAGCACTGTCGGGAGCATGTCACACTGATTAGACCTAAAGTGAAAGCAGTGTGTGCTGTGCTCTTTGTCTCCCCCTACAGTGCATCCCCCCAGCATTAAGAGATAAGGTAAAGGCCGTTTTTTAAAAGGCTATCTGTATGTATGTGTGTGCATGTATGTGTGTGTGTGCATGTGTGTGTGTATGTATGTGTGTGTGCATGTGCGTGTATGTGTGTGTGTGTGTGCATGTATGTGTGTGTGTATGTGTATGTGCATGCATGTGTATGTATGTGTGTGTGCATGTGTGTATGTGTGTGTAGGTGTATGTATGTATGTGTGCATGTATGTGTGTGCATGCATGTGGGTTGCTTGCATGTGTGTGCATACATGTGTGTGTGTACATGTGTGTGTGTGCGTGTATTTATATATATGTGTGTGTGTGTATATATATATATATATATATATACATATACAGTATATGTATGTGTTTATATATGTGTGTGTGCGTACATGTGTGTTTACATTTAATGTATGCGCTTTTAATCCTGACCCTTAATCCTGACCCCCTATATGTGTACAATCAGAACTTTTTTTTCTTGCTTGTTCATAGTATCAGCAAAAAAATGCTGTTCCTCTGAAAAGTGATCCATGCTCAGATCGCTTTTCAGAGGCATTTGACAGCCAGTAAAGAGGCAATATGTTGCCTCCTGACTGCCTGTTTTAACCCCTTAAATGCATCATCACTATGCTGCAACTGCATGCAATGCACACAATTGCAGAGTGGTTGCAGTGCAGTCCCATTGACCTAGGGGTATACTTCAAGGGTGCTCTGACTGGAAAAAGATTGAGAAACACTGGCATAGAGGAACCGATCTCTCCATTTTCCTCCTGCAGCCGCTGAATGCCTGCGGGAGGGAGATGAGTAGAAGTGGGGGAAACAGAGAAATTGGTTCCTTTATATGCAGCCACCCACTTGCAACCGGGACCTGTTGTTCCGCCACCGGGCTCGGAGGAAAGGGTCCTGTCCGGGGGTCAGGGGGCCCTTCATGCTTTCTTGCGTCGTGGCTCTGAAGGTTCTAGTTAGGCCACTGCTCAGGCTAATAAAAAAGACAAAAATTAAAGCAACTAGCTTATGAAACAATAGTTATATTTATTAATTTAATGCAACTAGTGTAAATACCAGAATTCTACTTAGTATCACACTCTCGGTAGATTGAGAGACAAAACTGGGAGCTAATCAGGATTTCTGCATGCAACTTTGATAAAAGGGAACCTGCTATGGAGAGAACAGGGTCAACAGAGAGATGATCTCATTAGTCCGCCACTGCTCTTTAACTGTCCAGTAAGCAGGCTGCAGTGAAAGGAGTATACGACTGTATTTCTAAACTGTCATTTTTTTCATCTACCTAGCGGTGCTGAGTGGCAGGGCTGTTCAACTCTCAGGAGTGAATTGACAGAAATATAAAGCCTTTGGCAGGTAAAACAGGTAATTTACATGCTTTTTTCTGTGTATTTAGCCTGAAGTTCAGATTTAAGAAAAATACTTAACCCTTCAAAGTATTAGTTATCTATTCTTCTCTACATCTGTAAATTTTCATCTTATGTATATCATAGGGACCCTTTCCTTTAATATGCTGGGGTTTTTTCTACAACATTTTCTTTACTATGCTGGGGTTTTTGTCTGCAAAATTTTCTATATGTTTAAAGTATTCTTAAAAACTGTCGGTGCATGCTGTATTACATACTGTTCATACACACCCAGTCACTATGGGATTTGTTTTCTGTACTTTGCAAAAACCTGGTTGACCCTGCTGTTCACTGTCCCCCCCTCATTGTTTCAGTACCTTCTAAGCTGTTCATTTCATTCTTTTTCTTATCTATGCAGACCACGTGACACGACATGACATTGATCAAATGTAGCACTAACCCTCGAAGGAGCTGCTGGTTATTTTTGGGCTTACCATTACCTTCTTGACCTCATGTGCTTCTAGGGGTTTCCCGAGGTAGATGGCCCAAAGAACTGTAGAGATGTGACACTGGATCCGCTTTAGGGATTTTTATTTGCAGAACGTTGAACAGAACACAGTCTCTCAGTAGGAAATAGAGGGTATGGGTAGGGAAGCTCAGGTAGTCTTGGAACTGCTGACACTTGAATGTCTCTCTCTATGCAATCCAGGGAATAGCCATTCGCAACTGGATATTACAGCTATCGGATAAATCCCCTTTTGGTGAATTTAGCAACCGACAGGTGATTCGGATAAAGCAAAGTCTCTGCCACAGATTTGGTTGTAGAACTTTAGAATGAAAAGTCTCTGCCACAGACTTGGTTGAAACTGAAGGATGAAATTAGAGAACTCTCACATGGTACCAGTATCTTGCAGTCGGTCCGGCGATACCGTATGAGTGTGGATTCACCTGGTGTCCTTTCCAGCTTAGCTTCCAGGCTCTTGCGGAGTTCCCAGCCTTGTGCGTGGCCCGCTTCTGAAGAGTCCTCCCCTGGTTGCGTTTTCAGTTGCTGGGCCTCTTTAAAACCGAGACGGCACTGGACCACCTTGGAACCCTCCTTCCAGTTACTGTGCCTCGGGCTAGCTAGCCCCTAGACTCGGAAAGGGATGGATCCGCACCCCAGGTCAAGAGGGCCTCTGGGGGCTGGTCAGGAGGACCAGGACCAGGCAGTCAGAAAGATCTTCTGGACCGGAACCCCAAATCACGTGACTTCAGTACCTTAAGTACCCTTTCCCAGAACACACAGCAACACAACGCACCCACTGATTGGTTCCGAGAAAGATTGGCACCCAATGCGTCCAACCAGACTGCGTTCCGATGCCTGCCAAAGGTGACGCCGACACCTATGGCCAAGCAGAACACAATACAGTCCAGCCAAACTGATACTGCAACCATGATTTACAACAATTAACCCTAAAACCCAACTACGGTCTTAAGAACATTTACATTGACAAAAATATAGCGCATGCTCTTCAGGAGCCCGGCGCTACACACACATGTGGGCATATACACAATGGATAAATGACAGCCCAATCCCTCCCTCCTCCTCCATGTCCACTAAACAGCTAAACATAATGAGGGTGGGATTTTACATACTGATTGATGGAGACTTTACCTCCCTGTAATTCTAAGCACACGCAAACAATAAACATAGGCTGGAGAGATGTGAAACGGGCTTTGATTGGCAGAGCCTCCCCCTAGGTAGCCCACATCATGTAAAAATATTTAAATTTAAATAAAGTTCAAATACATATTTGTATGCATATTTAAAACATTTATGTGATATTAGTTATGTATTATCCTTTTGTATTTCAAGGGTTTTTTTTTTCTTTTTTTAACATGTGACTGGTAACAGAGGACTGTAAATAAAATAGTGTGTGGTTAGTATCATTTTACAGTGCCCTGAAAAAATATTCATATCCCTTGAAATTTTCCATATTTTGTCATGTTACAACCAAAAACGTAAATGTATTTTATTGGGATTTTATGTGATGGATCAATACAAAGTGGCACATAATTGTGAAGTGGAAGGAAAATTATATAAATGTGTAAAAAATTTTTTTACAAATAAATATGTGAAAAGTGTGGCGTGCATTTAAATTCAGCCCCCTTTACTCTGATACCCCTAACTATAATCTAGTGGAACCAATTGCCTTCAGAAGTCACCTAATTAGTAAATAGAGTCCACCTATGTGCAATTTAATCTCAGTATAGATACAGCTGTTCCTTGAAGCCCTCAGAGGTTTGTTAGAGAACCCTTAGTGAACAAAAAACATCATGAAGGCCAAGGAACACACCAAATAGGTCAGGGATAAGGTTGTGGAGAAGTTTAAAGCAGGGTTAGGTTTTAAAAAAATATCCCAAGCTTTGAACATCACATGGAGCACTGATCAATCCATCACCAAAAAATGGAAAGAGTATGGCACAATTGCAAATCTACCAAGACATGGCCATCCACCTAAACTGACAGGCCGGATAAGGAGAGCATTAATCAGAGAAGCAGCCAAGAGGCCCATGGTAACTCTGGAGGAGCTCCAGAGATCCACAACTCAGATTGGAGAATCTGTCCACAGGACAATTATTAGATATGCACTCCACAAATCTGGCCTTTATGGAAGATTGGCAATGAAGAAGAAGAAGAAGAGAAGAAGAGAATGCGCTGCATTAAAAGATTAAAAAAAATATTTTCAGCGTGACGAATGTGCTATCTCCATTACGAACGCTATTTTTGCCAGACCAAGCGATTCGGTCTCGTACTTGATTTAGAGCATGCGTGGAATTTTGTGTGTCGGAATTGTCTACACACGCTTGGAATTTACAAGAACGGATTTTGTTGTCGGAAAATTTGAGAACCGATACGAGTTTGTTGTCAGAAATTCCGACCGTGTGTAGGCTCTATCTGACATTTTTTGTCGGAATTTCCGACAAAAAAAATTTGAGAGCTGGTTCTCAAATTTTCCGACAACAAAATACGTTCTCTAAATCAAGTACGAGACCGAATCGATTGGTCTGGCAAAAATAGCGTTCGTAATGGAGATAGCACATTCGTCACGCTGAAAATATTTTTTTTAATATTTTAATGCAGCGCATTCTCTTCTTCTTTATAATGCTAGAATAATGAAGTTGTTTTGCTGCTGATATTCACACAGAGTTCTTACAAACTGATTTCTTTATTATTTCTCGTGATCTCCTGAATAATATTTGTTATTTTTTTCGTCAGATCTCCATAATAATGTTTATAATTTATTTTTATAGTGATCTTTTTTCCTTTTTATGAAGATCTCCATTTTTATTTTTATTTTTTTATGAAGATCTCCTGTTTATTTTTTTTTTATTTTTTTTAATCTCACAATAAAACACTCACAATTTGTGCATATAATAAGACAACAAATAATAACAACAAATGATCGATACGATCATTTGTTGTCGGAAATTCAGATCGTGTGTACGCGGCATAAGAAGAAAACCTGTTAGCCCCCGTACACACGGTCGAAAATTCCGACCACAAAATCCGTCTGATTTTTTCCGACGGATTTTGTCCAACACTGGTGTTGCATACACACGGTTGGACAAAGTTGTCGGAAAATTTGATCATTCTGAACGTGGTGACGTTCGCTGCTTACGACGGAACTACGTAGAGGCTAGTAGCCAATAGCTTTGCTCTCGTAATTTGATTTGAGCATGCGTGGCACTTTGTCCTTTTGGAATTCTCGACACGCGATCGGAAAAAGTCTGATCGGATTTTGTTGTCGGAAAATTTGAGAGCAGGATCTCAAATTTTTTCCATCGGAAATTCAGACGGAAAAGGTCCGATGGGGCCCACACACGGGCAGATTTTCCGACAACATGGTCCGATCGGACGTGTGTACGGGGGCTTAGAGTCTGCAAAAGACTTGAGACTGGGGCTGAGGTTCACCTCCCAGCAGGACAATGACCCTAAATATACAGCCAGAACTACAATAAATGGTTTAGATCAAAGCATATTCATGTGTTAGAATGGCCCAGTCAAAGTCCAGACCCAAATCCAATTGAGAATCTGTGGCAAGACGTGAAAATTGCTGTTCACAGATGCTCTCCATCCAATCTGACAGAGCTTTTGCAAAGAAGAATGGTCAAAAATGTCACTCTCTAGATGTGCTAAACTGGTAGAGACATCCCCGAAAAGACTTGCAGCCTTAATTGCAGTGAGAGGTGGTTCTACAAAGTATTGACTCCGGGGGCTGAATACAAATGCACGCCACACTTTTCACATATTTATTTGTAAAAAAAATTGAAAACCATTTATCATTTTCCTTTCACTTCACAATTATGAGTCACTTTGTGTTGGCCTATCACATAAAATCCTAATAAACGACATTTACGTTTTTGGTTGTAACATGACAAAATGTGGAAAATGTCAAGGGGTATGAATACTTTTTCAAGGCACTGTAAGTAGCATCTTATTTAATAACAGTAACCTTGTTCTATAAACTGCTGCTTGTCTACTATTCTGCTTTACATTTAGAGCGCCTGATCCAATCCAGGTATGTTAGTAAGTTATTTTATACTTTTGTTTTTCATATGCCCTTATAAAGCTGCTTATCCCATTTAAATGTGGGTGATGCTGTATAAACATAAAACATAATATAGTCAAATTGAACATTTTCATTATTGGAATGCTTTTTATGAATATTATCTACTAGTGAAAACTTGGTTTACCATGGGCCTTAGCAAATCTGAATGTGTACGGTGAGGAGGTCTTGATTATTCCAGTACTTGGCTTTAAATCACAGAGAATAACATTAACTGTGAAGGAAAGGCACTTCTAGGAAACATATTAAAGTGAGAAAGAAAATGTTTTAAATGAGCAGACACCATGCATGACTGAACAATGCGTGATGTTAATCCCTTTCATGTGCACAAATGTTAAGGGGTCACCTTGCTATCAAGCACCCTGGGACAAGACACAAATAGGTCATGTGACTGGTTAAAGAATAATTCCAAGCATCTGCATGTTATACATAGTTACATTGGTCTAGCTTGGACCAATGGTACTATGTATTTACAGTACCATACCTGACCAATGCCGATGGGGTTACTTTGGAACCATAAAGACCCTAGGGAGACTTAATGTGCCAATGAATATGATGGACACTTTTTATATACAGGTGTACACAATAATTATATATAAATTGACAGGTTGTTACCGTTTGTGGCTGTACATGCATGTGTGAACAAATTAGCATGAAGCCACTTCCCTATGATACTTATCACATTATATTTTATCATTGTAGCCAAAAAAAATTATCTGTTTTGGATAGAGTAGTGGAAAGGTTGGAACCCCTTTCAGGTTTTACTGATGTCTGTTTCCTCTATGGCAGTTTTCCGCTCACTTTGTGCCCCAGTGACTACCCTTTGTGCACTTGACATACAAGGTGTCATTGGGAAAGGAAGTGCGGGTACATATTCCCAATCCGAACACAGAAAGCAAAAAATACACAAAAGAGGTACTAAATCTTCCCCACTCCAGTAGGAAAAGTGTTTTTATTGTTGTTGATGATATATACCCTCAATAACTGCCAACGTCTGTGGTGGAGTTTAGTGAAGGTGTAATGTTCTCAATACTCATTTTGAGTTTACCGGCAACCTGGTAAGTCCCTCACAATAATTACCCTACATTTTACATTTTTTGGTAGTATTTCTTTTCTAGTGCTAATGTGGTTCTTTCCTATGCCTCATGGTTGAGATTTGAAGTCAGATGCTTGCCTATAGCTAAAAAGGGTTAGGCCGGGTTCACATATGTGTGGCTGCGGTTTGCAGTCCAGGGTCTGGTGTGTTCCTGTTCACCGGTTCAGGTGTGATTCAGGTGCAAATTTTTGCCTAAATTTGCACCTGAACTGGACTCAAAAGAGCCTAGAACCCTTTTTAAAACCTCAGCCGCCCTGGACATGTGTGAATGGCTCCATTGAGAGACAGTTACATTCACATGTAATGCGTATTGGATGCGGTTTAAAACTTAAAAAAATGGTTTCATTTTATGGTAAGTCCTCAGAGTACTTCTGTGGGTGGCACTAGGATCAATGGGTTCATTTTGGTTTCTGACTTTATTAGGCTGACTATTTGTGTTTATTCTTATGCTGTGTTCAACTTCAAAAATGCTACAGCACTTTTTTGCACTTTTCACATACGGCAGTGTCTTATAATATATGATGAGAATGTTGAGACGTGACTCTGAATGTGGAACCACATCTAAATAACAATTAAGAAAAGAAAAAACAGAAATTGGAATGTACTTTAAATTGCTAGCCACTAGTAGTCCCAAAAAAGGAAAAAGGAATACTCAATTGAATATTTTACTTTACAAAGGAAGTAATGTGAGAAAGATTGGTACATGCGACATCATCCCATATACGTTGATCCTATATGTACAAAGAAACCTGTAGGTATGCCCATAAGTATGAAGAATGTATTGCTTGTATCTTAGATGTTATTCCATATCAGGGCCCCACAGGAAATCAGAGTACCAAGGTATCACTACGCGTTTCACTTACAACTTCCTCAGGAAATCCTATTGGTACTGGGAGATGCAACATAAATTGAAATATGCAAATACATACATAATTATCAACATCAGAAAAAAAGTGTACTTTTTACCTTCTTTGAACTGAATTACACCTAATGCACTCTCACTCTGGGGTTGTCAGTGTGCTGCTCCCCTCTTATCTCCATGCTGTGGGCTGGGCATTCCATGTTTCCCATTCAAACCAGGGTAGGTACTTATGAGTACTCAAATATGTATTGCTAATATGAACACTGTCTCTCAATTTTGGAACATTGTGTCCCATGAGGAAAATATATATTTGTTCTGATATTGATTCACAATCTATTTTTGATACTAATGTATGTATTTGCATATTTTAATTTATGCCGCATCTCCCAGTACCAATAGGATCTTCCTGAGGAAGCTGTAAGCGAAAACGCGTAGTGATCCCTTGGTACTCACCACAGAAGAGGACCACTGCTAGGTTACAGGGGAGGAATCTGATGACAGTAATAAAACATGTCTGTATCTCTGCAACCTTCATTACCACATATTCCCAATGCCGTATATTATGTGCAAAACTAACCTTAGAAAGTAATAACTTTCCAAAAGTATAGTTGATGCTTGGAATAGACTTAAAGTAGAACTATAGAACTATAGGTAAGAAAGGGTTATAACCCCTGTAAGATTTATTTTTGCCATCTTTGTCCCATTGTGGAGATTTCCCTTTGCTATCTGTCCTATGGCCAAACAGAAAGTGAGGGGAACTCTTGCAAATTTAGGGACTCTCTTGGGGACCCCCATGTCACGAGAACTAGTGTCCCCTTCTATTACGTTTCTGGGGACAACCCAAAATTTGGGTTTTTTCTTTTACTTTCACTTTCAATGATAACAGTAAAAAGTACAAACAGAGAGGGTGAATCTCCCTAATAAGGACACAAACAGCATTAAAAATTGACAGGTGTTCTAATATATCTCCCCTCTACCCAAAACAAAAAAAAAAGTTTTGCCTTTAGTTATACTTTAATTCAGAAAAGGTAGTGACTCATTCAACAGTAAGTGAATTTAAACATGTGAGGGACAAACATAGATCATACATTAGACAAAAAAGTAGAAAAAGGAGAAAACAATTAAAATAAACAAATCAAAATAAGAGACAGACTCAATGAACCACTTGGTCTTTTTCTGCCAGCACTCTTCTGCGTTTCTAGTATTTTTCCAGTGCCTAGTATAAAACCAGTATATCTAGTTTAGCAAGAGACTTGAATGAAAACCAAGTCTAGTATTTGCACAGTCTTCAAAAAAATCTAACGCACATAGATCATGTGACCTGTCATCATTACATGTATACTTCATTCATAATGAACCATAAAGGCAGCTCTCCAATGCACATTGTGCTTGATATATGTTTCAGTGTTCCCATGATTTCACCTATAACATTTTTCACTTTAGGAATCTAGCTGAGGTATCCAGCTGAGGCTTCCCTTTTTAGAGTTGTACTGACATTTCGTCTGCTATTAATAATACTCTTGACCTATGAATGGTCATTTCTTGATTATTTAATATTCTGAGATAAGTCAAACATCTAAAAGATAAATGATTACTGACAAAAAATGACCTCTTCTTCTAGAAATGTGTGTGACCACCCAGTAGAGTTAATATGGAGCCCATCTATCAGTTTAACAGATTTAATTTAATTATTCAGTAATTTGCACATCAGTTGAAGTAAAAGTTCACCTTTTTTGTATTTAATTTTCTATGTTATATTTTATTATCTTTCTTTTTCTTTATTTATCTTTGTTACTTTGTTTTATCCTTCTGGCATCACCCTCTTTGTCATATTTTTCTGGTTGTCCGGGCTGGTCTGCAGGAATGGGTAAATTTGCCTGGGTTCAGTTCATGATCGCTTTTGTAAATCATGTGCGACATTTGGACAACATTAAAGACTTTTGGAAGGTGGCTCTTGTTATTCAGTTCTGGTCATTTGTAGAGCTAATAAGCAAGCTATTGTCAATCAGAAGACCTCACTATCACAGACATACTCCGATGATAAAATTCCAAGCACAATATAACACAGTATCTCTCCCTATAAAGAATTGTTAACTCTCAATACAATAACACACACTGCCAAAATGGCTGCTGTAGGCTCATTTTTTAGTTCGGGGGCTGGGTTATACATGTGAGGGGTGTACTCCCTTTGGTGAGATACTGTATATACACAGTGTATATATACAGTATATATATTTATTTATGGTCAGAGCCCTCCAACTGAGACAGACATGGAACCACATAAAGACGCCAGAAGACTCACAACATAACATAGACCTGAGGTGTGCCCTGGTCAGCTGGTCGGTATGCCAAAAAAGGTGGCAAAAATACCAGGATAGGGAAATGCTGTTTTATTGGTACACCCCCCTCAACCTGGGGGTTCAGAATGTACCGGGCAAAGCAGGCAGGTTTCCACCTGCCTAATCTTCTGAGGACGTGATCCGTAACCCCGTGCTGGGAGGTGGCCGAGGCCGCTCCGATCTGGAAGGAGTGCCCGGAAAACTGGTTAGGGCTTAGGCCTAGATTAGCCAGGAGGATGTGAACATGTCTGATGAAATGGCTAGCTGTTAGGGGGCAGGAAGGATAAGGCAACAATGGGTTGGAGCTAGACTGGCTAGGCAGGTGTGAAAACAACTGGTCCAGGACCGCTACTGGGGACCAATCGTGGGTCTGGAAGAATTTGATGTTGACCCTGGTGCTGGATTGTTGAGTTTTTGACACTGCCAGATGTAGGATACTAAAGGGAAACGCGCCTGACTTTAGGAAGCGGTAGAAGGCAAGGTAGATAGCTGCTTGGATGACCAGGCTGGGCAGCAACCCAAAGGGGGATTGTGACAGGATAGCCAACATGTCCCAGAACATTGAACGTGATATGGGCAAGCGTTTGCTACTGGCTACGGGCTGATGTTTCTGGATGCCACATAGAAAGGCTTTGACCACATGGGTCGCAAACATCAAGGGTTTTCCAGGGTCTTGTAGGGAGAGGAAATAGACAGAGTCAGATGAGTGTGGCAGTAGGACACAAAGGACAGGACGTACTTGATGTCCCCTGTCCCCGACCCAGGGCATGTGGCTAGGAATTTACAGTAGACCTTCCAGGCAGTGTGGTAGGCCTTCAGTGTGTTGTGTGACAGTGACAAGTTTATGACCAGGGTAGCGTTGTGAAGGTGGTCTCTTAGCCCATCGTTGGCTGTGACCAAGGTGGGATAGGAAATGAGGTTAGGTTGGCTTCAGGTCTCTATAAGAAATATAAAGGAATTATTGTGGCGTCTGATGCGAGATTGCACTTGCCAGGTATGTAGGTACAGTGCACATTAAAATTATAGTGAAGAGATATCTGCACCAGTCTGCGTAGGAAGGACATGATGGCCAGGGTATTGGACCTGCCTTTGTTGAAAAACTCAGCCATGGCTAAGTTGTCAATGAAGAAGACCACGGTCTGCCCCACCCAGGTGTGTCCCCAGACCTGAGCTGCTGTGACGATAGGGTAAAGCTCGAGCAATGAGAACGTCTGGCTGAACCCAGGGAGCAGGAGGATTTCCTGCGGCCATGGATCTGCAAACCAATGGGTGCCAAAAATGGCAGCGAAGCCTGTGGAGGTTGCTGCATCTGTTATTATGTGATGTGAGGAGGCTGAAGCTGTTGGTGTGAACATGGACACGCCGTTCCAGTTTTTAAGGAAGTTGTCCCACACTGCCAAGTCCGCGGCAGCTGCCTAGTCTAGCCTGAGGGTTTGATGGGGGTCCCGTGTGTGGGAAAGGAAGAGAAGGAGGCCTGAGGGACAATCCTCATGGCAAAGTTCAGCCTACCTAACAGGGACTGCAGCTGTCTCCTGGTGCAACTTCATGAGGTGGTGAAGGCGTTAATGACCGCCGTAATCCGGGACAATTTGTATCACCCTTGTGGCCTGCATAGAGCAGGTGTCAAGGGTGATACCTAGTAAGGTGATGGACTGCGCCAGACCTTCCACTTTATGCTCCGCTATGGGCACGTTGAGGTTGCTGAACACTACCCTTAACTTGTCTAAATCTGAGGGGGGCTCGTCCAGCCGTTTGATCAGCAGGAAGTCGTCCAGGTAATGGGTGACTTTCTGGTACTGCACCTGGTTAGGATCCAGGTGAGGGATTAAGCGAATGCATCGAAGAGCGAAGTAGTATGAACCTCTCCATTAGATGCCGTGCCACTGCTACAAGGAGGGCATGAGGGGGAAGAGCTTGAAAGCATCTGAAATGTCGGCTTCGGACAGCCATGTGTCCGTGCCTATGCTAATGATGGACTGCATTAGGGATGAGCCGAACACCCCCGGGTTCGGTTCGCACCAGAACCTGCGAACGGACCTAAAGTTCGCGCAAACATTCAAACCCTATTAATTACAATGGACGCGAACGTTCAAAATCAAAAGTGCTAATTTTAAAGGCTAATATGCATGTTATTGTCATAAAAAAGTGTTTGGGGACCTGGGTCCTGCCCCAGGGGACATGTATCAATGCAAATTTTTTTTTTTAAAACGGACGTTTATTCAGGAGCAGTGATTTTAATAATGCTTAATGTGAAACAATAAAAGTGTAATATTTTCATTTAAATTTCGTACCTGGGGGGTGTGTATAGTATGCCTGTGAAGGGGCGCATGTTTCCCGTGCTTAGAACTGTCCCTGCACAAAGTGTAATTTTTACAGGAAAAAAAGCTATTTAAAATCACTCGCGGCTAATGAGTTGCCAGGTCCCGAAACACAGAGAACAGTCATTCATTGAAAGTCATTGATAAAAAAAAAGTCATTGATAAAAAAAAAAAAAGCGTGGGGTTTCCCCCAAATTCAATTACCAGGCCCTTCAGGTCTGCTATGGATATTAAGGGGAACCCCGCTTCAAATTTAAAAAAAAATGAAGTAGGGGGTCCCCCTAAATACCCATCCCAGACCCTTCAGGTCTGGGATGGATTTTAAGGGGAACCCCGGACAAAAAATAAATAAATGGCGTGGGGTCCCCCTCAAAATCCATACCAGACCCTTATCCGAGCACGCAACCTGGCAGGCCGCAGGAAAAGAGGGGGGGACGAGAGCGCCCCCCCTCCCTCCTGAACCGTACCAGGCCACATGCCCTCAACATTGGGAGGGTGCTTTTGGGGGTGTCCCTACAACCCTGGCCATTGGTTGTGGGGGTCTGCGGGCAGGGGGCTTATTGGAATCTGGAAGACCCGTTTACAAGGGGACCCCCAGATCCCGCCCCCCCTGTGTGAAATGGTAAGGGTGTACAAAAGTACCCCTACCATTTCACCAAAAAAGTGACAAAAATGTTAAAAATGACAGGAGACGGTCTTTGACAATTCCTTTATTAAAATCTTCTTTATTCTGGTCTTCCTTCTTCCTTTCTTCATCCTTCGGTTTATTCATCTTCTTCTTCTTCCATCTTCTTCTTCCTCCGATCCGCTTCTTCTTGCTCTGGTCTTCTCGTCCGGCATCTTCTTCCACGGCGTTGGTGTCTCTTCTTGGGCCACTCCGCGCAATGGGAGGCTCCCACTGTGTGAGGCTTCGCTGCGTCTGACAGGTCTTTTATAACGGAGGGCGGGGCCACCTGGTGACCCTGCCCCCCTTTGACGTCATGGGGAAAGCCATAGGGAAGTCCCCATGTGCGTCAGAGGGGGGCGGGCAGGGTCATCAGTTGGCCCCGCCCTCCAGTATAAAGACCTGTCAGACACTGCGAAGCCTCACATAGCGGGAGCCTCCCATTGCGCGGAGCGGCCCAAGAAGAGACACCAACGCCGTGGAAGAAGCTGCCGGACGAGAAGACCAGAGCAAGAAGAAGCGGATCGGAGGAAGAAGAAGATGGAAGAAGAAGATGGAAGAAGATGGTAGAAGATAGAAGAAGAAGAAGAAGAAGATGAAGAAACCGAAGGATGAAGAAAGGAAGAAGGAAGACCAGAAGAAAGAAGATTTTAATAAAGGAATTGTCAAAGACCGTCTCCTGTCATTTTTAAAATTTCTGTCACTTTTTTGGTGAAATGGTAGGGGTACTTTTGTTGCTAACGCCGGAACACACTACATGAGGCCGCCAGTGCGGCGGCCTTATATAGTGTGGGGCGTGTACTAAACCCCCTGAGCTATAATTGGCCACAGGCATCCTGCCTGTGGCCAATTATTGCTCTCCTCGCCGCTGGCTCTATGATTGGCCAAGCATGCGGGGTCACAGTGCATGCTTGGCCAATCATCAGCCAGCAATGCACTGCGACGAATTTGATACGAACGGCCCACATAGTTCTGGGCTCGACGAGCGGACGAACGGCCGATGTTCGATTCGAACATGGGTTCGAATCGAACACCGGGCCCATCCCTAGACTGCATGACTAAGTCAACGGAAACATACTTGAGGGAGAACTCTTCGGAAAGAATCAGTGAGTTAAGACTGGGGATGTGGGAAGAATGAGGCGCGGACAAGTCGTACATCAAACAAAGATTATTTGAGAACTTGCCCTTGACAAGTCCAATAGGGCTAACTCTCCATGTGTCAAATGGTGATGAGAAAAGGGGCCGATGATGAATCCCCAGTCCAGCTCAGTCTGCAACCGATTGTCAATAGCTTGCTCATTGGTGGAGGCTGAGAGGAGGTTCCTGCACTCCTGGGTGGTGTGGGTTAGGGTGATGACCCCTGTGTGGAATCTGGAGGTAAACCCATGCACCAGGAATAGTGCGAATGCGGGTGACGTGTGAGAAGAAAGGTAGAATCCCAACCATCGTACGTTGAACCAGCTCAATCATAATGAATTGGGATGCTTAAGGGTGCATGTGATTTTGGGATGAGCCAAAGTCAACCACGCCATGGAAGTACAAATCCAGATATTTCTTTCTGCCGGGGTTGGCTGAGCACAAACTGTCCCTAAACATGCAGAAGGCCAGCACAAACTCGGTGACCAACAGTCTGCGATTGTGTCTGGGGTCTTTGGACTTCAGAACCACGGATACATCCCCCTAGGCATAGGACTTATTCTCGGCCAGATTGTGGACCAATATGAGGAAGAAGGCCGGGTTAACATCCTTTCCCTCCAGGATGTCCTTCCTGATGCCGGCTGGGACATGGTGTGCAGGAAAAATGGTGGAACTCATGTCCGGCATACCTGTGGGTGGCAGTGCCAAGACGAGAGTTGCGACCATGTCTAGAGGGCTCACCACTGGGCGCAACTCTAGGACTCCCACTCTCACCTGCACGTCGGAGACTGCCGTGGTTAGCGTGTCGATCATGGTAGGCAGCTGGGCGAGAGCCGAGGAGATGGACTGCAGGGATGCCTGCTGGGTGCCAGGTCCAGCTGCTGCTGGTGATGAGAACAGTAGCCTGAACAACTCGGCTTTCCTGGCTGTGGCGGGGTAGGGAATGGCCCTACGCTGCAGCTCTGCCATGAGCCTGGGAATAGTTTATCCTCTGAGGGACTGATCACTGCCTAGCTCTGAGCCCGCGGAGGGTGACAAAGGGGCAGAGGCAAGGTCCTCGCTGCCAGACCGCGACATAACTCCAGCTATAAGACAAGTGGGGGTGTATGTTAAGAAGAGTTTGGAAAAGTAAGAACAGCGGAGGAGAGATGGAGTACGTAAGAATAAGTAAGAAGCAAGGGGAAGGAAAAACAGGAAAAGGAACGACAGATGTAGTCAAGAACATGATGCGTTCCGGCGAACGCTGGAGAGTGTGAATTTAGAAAACTTTAAGAGTGCGGGGCAATCGAGGTTAGCCAGGAGGTGACTGGCCAAATAACCGATGGCTCGGGTGCCTGTAAAACCAAAGCCCCAGGGCATACTGGCGTGAGAAGCTGAAGTCTATTTAAGTAGGAATGTTGCGTTTTGTAGAAGGTGACGTATACTTGGAATGCTAATGCCTGCACTGTCAGCAAGCAACTGTTTAGCAACCGTGTCTGCCTAGTTTGAAGGCGATGTCCTTCAGAAAATAGTTGAGAAAGAAAATGTGACAGTATCTAAGCACCAGACAGGCATTTCAGTTTGTGTATGTTAGGTATTGAGATGAAAAAGGTGCTGTAGGGTGATGTGAGAGTGTAAGGTAAGGCTGACCGCGTGTTTGTAGGAGGAGTCAGGCTGCATAAAGCCTGCCCTCCCTTGCCTCCTCCTCTCGCGGTCGGAGGCTCTCGTGTGAGCCGACGCGTCATTTCCGGGTCAGGACAGGTGACGTCGCCACTTCCGGTTCAGAGCAGCAGCGCGGTCGGCTGTTGAAACTTGCCGGTTCTCTCTCCCGGTGGTCGTGGTTCAGGTAGGCGTGGGCGGGTGGCATCTACGAAGGACCCGCTGCGGATGCCACCCGTCCCGCTCAGGTACCGGCCCGGGCTTGGGGGGGGTGCAGTCCGTTCACATGGGGCATGGTTGCCCGGGAGGAGCAGTCTGTTCACAGGGGGCATGGTGGCTGGGGGACAGCATGTTCACATGGAGGCATGGTGGCTGGGGGAGGGGGGCAGCATGTTCACAGGGGGGGGCAGTCTGTTCGCATAGGGGCTTGGTGGCTCGGGGGGGGCATCCTGGTGGGTTTGCAAGCTGTTACTGTCATTGGCGTCTTTGCCTGTCAGTACTCTGACGGTGCAGCCATCACACAGCCCATTCGCCCCCCCTCATGTAAGACTGCGGATGGGGGTGTCCGTGGTAGTACGTTTAGCAGTCAGGGCGGCCCACGGTGTGCTGCCGTTTCACCTGTTTGGGGCCACGCTGTTAGTACCCTGTCACATGGTAAGTATGGGTTTTCAGAGGTTAATTCAGGCTGCGGGATTGCCATGACAATTGCTCATCACCTGTCATCTCATTGTCTCTTCAGGGGCTGCATGGTTTTAGAACATTTCTCATGCAATTTTTCTCATGCAATTTCACGTTTCTCATGCAAATGTTACGTTTCTCATGCAAATGTTACGTTTCTCATGCAATTTGACGTTTCTCATGCAAATTTTACGTTTCTCTTGCAATTTCACGTTTTCCCATGTTTCTTACGTTTCCCATGTTTCTTACGTTTCCCATGTTTCTCATGTTCTTATGTTTCTCGCGTTCTTATGTTTCTCACGTTCTTATGTTTCTCACGTTCTTATGTTTCTCACGTTTCTTATGTTTCTCACGTTCTTATGTTTCTCAAGTTCTTATGTTTCTCACGTTTCTTATGTTTCTCACGTTCTTATGTTTCTCACGTTTCTTACGTTTCTCACGTTTCTTACGTTGCTTGCGTGTCTCATGTTGCTTGCGTGTCTCACGTTTCTTGCGTGTCTCACGTTTTCTGCGTGTCTCACGTTTCCCATGTTTCCCACGTTTCCCATGTTTCTCACGTTTCTTACGTGTCCCTCGTTTTTTGCGTGTCTCACGTTTCTTGCGTGTCTCACGTTTCTTGCGTGTCTCACGTTTCCCATGTTTCTTATGTTTCTCACGTTCTTATGTTTCTCACGTTCGTATGTTTCTCACGTTCGTATGTTTCTCACGTTCGTATGTTTCTCACGTTCGTATGTTTCTCACGTTTCGTATGTTTCTCACGTTTCTTGCGTGTCTCACGTTTCTTGCTGGTCTCACGTTTCCCATGTTTCATGTCATATGCCTTTTCATGTCATTATCTTTCGTTCGCTGCATTGCCGTTAGTTTGGGCTTACATCCAGGATCTGTCACGTCTACAGATCCATACGGGCTGAGGTTTCGTTTTTAATTGATTGTCGTCCCACAATCTTCTCGCCTGTAGTCCATACGTCATACATGCACGTTCACCATTACTACTACCCACCACGGTCTGTGGGTACCTTAGCCCTGAGTGTTCGGTTTTAATTTCCTGTCTTGGCGCTGCAGGTTGCTCGGGCTCGCTTACTGCATACGGTAGGGTGGGGTGGTCAGTAGGTTCACATTCATGCGCTGATTGGTCTTGTCATTTCTGCACCCACATCCTTATACTTGTCAGGTACCAGGGGTATTGTTATGTCATGGGCTGGTTGTCTGTTATGTTCTCTGTTTTTTTTTTTTTTACACAGCTGGGTTGTCCATATTCTTTCCACTGCAGGTTACCCATCACGTCTATGGGTGTAACAGATTGAGGTGATCGTTTTTAATTGGCTTGTTTCGTGGCAAGTCTCCTCATCTGTTCTTGCGCTGCTCACACATTTCGTACAAAACTCACGTTTCTCAGACAATTTACGTTTCTCAGACAATTTACGTTTCTCAGGCAATTTATGTTTCTCAGGCAATTTACGTTTCTCAGGCAATTTACGTTTCTCATGCAATTGTTTCTGTGCCAACTCACGTTTCATGTTTTCTCTCGTTTTCCCAGGTTTTCTCTCGTTTTGCATCAGTTCACGTTCTCGTGCAACCAGCGTTTCTTTTGCAGGTTGCTTTTTTCTTGCTGCCTTGGTTCTTAGGCTGCTCACGGTTTCGTCAGATCGCGCTACTCCTCCAGTCATGTTCCTTCATACAGCTTACGTTCCTGTCACAGGTTCTCAGTCAGCTCACGTTTCTCTCACAATTTATGTTCCTGACCCAGTTGTGTGTCATTTTCACGCTACCTTCAATTTCCTAGCTCTGTCTGGCCAGGAGTTGCGCAATAATATGGAACTATTGGCAAGTCAGCCTATTGCAGCTCCAGCAGCTTCCACTGGCTTAGGGGCTTTAGTGGATTCCGGAACCCTCTCTGTGCCTGGGCCGGTATCAGTAGGCCCAGGTCTCGGACACAGATGCCGGCGTCACGCCTTCTCTTCGGTTTCCAGCATTGGTGATGGATCAGGTTTCCTTTGGGCTGACACAACAGCCTTGATCGACAAAATCTTTGTTTTGTATTCCAGGTAGGCTCGTGACATGGGATGTTTTCCAGGCTTTCCGGTCTAGGTTTCTTAGTCCTGATGGTTGACATCCAGTTCCTATTTTGCTTTGCTGTTTGTTTGTTTTTTGCCTCTTCCAACTCGTAACGGCCTACAGCACTATCGGTGCGCATCTGGTGGAGACTCAGCATTTCATGTTGTTGGCATACCCCGATAGGCCTTTCTTCATTGTCTGCGCACTCTATTCAAGCCATCCTCAGGGATCCAGAAGAGTTGCCCTCCTGCTGTACTCGGCAGTCTTCCCATCGTTTGTTAAATTCTTCATGACATATCCGACATGGTCTCCTTTTCGTTGTGAACCGGCTTGATGCTTAAGGCAGCGCTGTATCTGACCTTTATGGTTCCTAAGGCCAGGGGAGTTGCGCTTCTGGCCCAGGGTCTCGCATACTTTTGGTCAATCAACTGGTTTGGCACCCCGGTCTTTTCCGTTACATCTGCATGCTCGCAAGACGCAGCATTCGGGAGGCAGCACGTCATCAGGATTCTTGGAGCCTGGCAAGGCGTGGGCCCGGTTTTGGTTTTAAACCAGCCAGTCAGTGCCACTTCTGATATACCCAGGGGGGTCCCTGGTTGCCTTTTCCTAATGCTCCCCTCTCTGCAGCCCTATGCATACTTCATTACCGTCCCCTTTTGGATAAATCAGGTTCTGGACCCTAAAGCATACTTTGGCTATTTCATTCAGGATAGGAGCAGCTTCCGTGCCTTTGCGCCAGGGGGTCCCGATCATTATCATTTGGGTAGGTGGAGGTCGTCTTGTTTTCTCTGGGTACGTCCCAGAGCCACTTTGGAGGTGTCATAAGCGTTTTTCAATTTCAGCAGATTGAACGGCAATTCTGTTGGTAAGCTTTCATCCTACTGTGGTTATGTTTGCCCCCTTTTAGGCATACTGACCACGTGACCCCTGGCACACCACAGGTCAATGTTCTCATTTGCTCTTTGTTCCTTTCCCATACTATCCACAGATTGACTCTGAGTACAAAGGTAAGGCTGACCGCAGGTCAGCCTGTGTTTGTAGGAGGAGTCAGGCTGCATAAAGCCTGCCCTCCTTTGCCTCCTCCTCTCGTGGTCGGAGGTTCTCGTGTCCCACCCACCCATTCCCTTTTTCTTTCATTCCATTTCATTTCCTACTTGGGTATGCCCCCTTTTAGGCATACTGACCACGTGACCCCTGGCACACCACAGGTCAATGTTCTCATTTGCTCTTTGTTCCTTTCCCATACTATCCACAGATTGACTCTGAGTACAAACCCATGTACTACACACCTGACTTGTGCCCTGATAGAACGAAGGTCCTGTTTGTGGCCAAGACTACTCTGGCGACCAGGAACCTGTAAAAGATAACATGGAGGTTCAGGTTTAACCTGGCGTGAAGGAGACCCCTAACCCGCCCCCTCCCCTTTAAATGTAACAGACCTCCCCCCCTGGGTAGGAATTCATGAGAACCCCAGCGTGTATGTACGTATATCATATTACCTGTGAGAAAAACGTCCAACCTTGTGCAAGATGGAACAACCTGACCTCACTGACCTATGGAGAATGACAGACAAGAAAACGTGAGTGACGGGGTTGAGTGCCACTGGAGATGGTGAGTGGCCGGGACGTGTGCCACTGGAAAAAGTGCTTGCAACGCGTGTTGCAAGAAAGTAGACTCAGGGGAAGGTGAAAAACTAGCAGTAGAGAAAAAAAACATGTGTGGGGATAACTAAGGCCATGCTAACCGAGTGACGTAAATTAATGTCGTGACACTGAAATGAGGCGTGCTGATCCATGTCGGCGTTTGCAACCTGGGAAGTTACATGAGTTGTGAGTGTGAACGGGTAAACAAGTGGTGTGAGTAGCGACTGGGAGCTTGTGGCAGAAACCTTGAAGGAGAGGGTGTGCTGCAGAAGCTTGTGGTGCCTGTGAATGGGTAAATGAGTGGTATGAGTGGTGACTGAGAGCTTGTGGCAGGAACCTCGAAGGGGAGGCCATGTTGCAGAAGCTCGGTGCCTGTTTGAACAACGTATTTGTTTAGCCATAGATTCGAATCGCTGTGCCGGCGACGCGACCGGGATTCAAAACGGGCAGGTGTGGAGTTTGTGTAGGGTAGACCTGCTAGCTGTAGCAAGACCTACGCACTGAACAGAAAGTGATGTAACAGTGACAGCCAGTGTGTCACTGTAAATAACGAACCATGTGTATGAATGGTAGCTACGAATTAGTGATGCCTGTACCGGGTGATGTCGGACAACGGCCAAACGACAACTCAGAGACGTTTGAAACTACGAATGAGTTGTATGTTTGTATGACAAAATGAGTAATAATACTATGGAACCTGCGAAACAATGATGTCTGTGCCAGGTGATGTCGGACGACAGCTGATGACAATTCGGAGGCTATACGAAACTACGAATAATTTTGTACCTTTTCAAGATGAAAGGGTAAAAGACTATGAACCTTCAAATCAGTGACGCCTGTCCTGTGTGATTTCGGACAACAGCCGACGAAAACTCGGAGCTTGCAAAACTACTAGTGAGTCATATGTTTGTACCATGGGTGAACCATTAGGCTGAGGGAACCTACGAAACTGCGAAGCCTGTGCTGAGAAATAATGGGATATGACCGACAACCACTCAGGGCTTGCGAAACTACAAATAAAACTAATTTAACGGGGTAGAAAACCAAACAAAATCGCAACATCGTTTATGGTACGAAAAGGAGATTCAAATCCTACCTGTGACAGCGAGCGAGAAGCCGACAAAGACCACGAACAAAGAAGCCGCAACACCTGGGTAATCGGAAAACACAGACTTACCAACCACGCAGTGAGTTGGGAAGAGCTGGCCTAGTGACATAACGAATCACGCACTGGAACCGTCAAGGAACATAGGTGAGTGGGCTGCTTAAATACCCCCCCGGGCTCCTCCCAAAAATTCAGGCCACCATACTGGCCTTATAATATATATATATATATATATATATATATATATGTCATTTTTTTGTTGATGGAAAAAGGAATGCTAAAAGCCCCTGTGAGGGAAACCTATGTTGTTTGCTGTTATGTCCCTTCGACACAGGGTCTCTCAGGGTGTTGCTAGCAATGCTGCCAGTATCTGCTCAGCAAGTTACACACAGGCTGGATGCACTTCTTAACCAGGGAAGGGTTTATTACTCACTCAGAAAGCGATGTACATTCTTACATGGAGGAGTCATATACAACAGATCTCCCTTTAAGTATCATGCTGCGGCTTCCAGTCCCACAGACACTGTGACTGACTTCCTGGTACAGCCCCTCCCCCAGCATGCATCAGGAGAAAGGGGTTAAGGGTCACAGTGATTCTGTATAAACATTACACCTCCTCTTTTTCTCGAAGAAAAAAAAAAAAATAAAAAAAAAAAATAATATATAACAAGAGAACAAATACACAACACATAAAGAACAAGGCAAACAGGATCAGTTCAGCAAGTAGTATCTGCAACTCAGTTATGTGGCTTCCACAGCACTTCAGGAGCCCTTTTTCTCTGTTTCCTGTCCCATAAGATTTCAGTGCCTTGCCAAAAAGGAGTTTTATGTCTTTGGCGGGCAGACTTACGAAGTGGCACAGCACTGGAAGGGATAGAGTCGGTCAAGGGTTCTGGAGATGTCAGTGGGTGTCCAACAGACCAATCAGTCTCTGCGACTCCAGGCACATGTCCGGACTCCTCAGGAATATGGTCACCAACCTTTTCAGGGGTTGGTTGTAAACTTGTGGAATCATGCCAGACACCATGCCATATGTCACCAGTAGAGCCCTGAGTAGACTCTGGTGGTTGGTTAGAAAGAGGGGTCGAGTTTGTCTCTAGTGGTCGGCAAATGCTCTTCCTCAATTGCGAAAGGTGTCGTCGAACATAAACGCCATTCTCCAGGTGAACAAGGTACATTCTTCTTCTAAGAGGTCCATCAATTATGCCAGGAAGCCAATGAGGCAAAACTATGTAATTCCGAAACCATACAAGATTACTGGCACGGAATCCAGGATGGCCTGGTGGAGGAGGTGTTGGTGACTGTTCCTGTGGACGGACTAAATCCAGTTTGGTGCGGAGATGCCTGCCAAACATAAGAAAAGCAGGGGACAGCCCAGTAGTAGCATGTTTTGTGTTTCGGTACATGGTCAAGAAGTCCAGCAGCTTCTCCTCTGACAGTCCGATCTGGTCCAGAGTGGACAGTAAGTGCTTCTTAAACGTCTGCACAAACCGCTCTGCCAGCCCATTCGAGGCTGGGTGATAAGGAGCTGTTTTGTAGTGTTGGATGCTCAAGCCACTGAGGAAGGATTGAAACTCATGCAATGTAAATTGAGTTCCATTGTCCGAGACTATGGCTGTTGGCAAGCCATTCTGAGCAAAGAGCTTCCTTAAGACTAGAATGTTAACAGCTGAGGTAGTAGAAGGCATTTGAAATACCTCCGGCCATTTTGAATGTGCATCTACCAATCAATCTATCGATCAAATACATTTTTCCCTGGATTGGGCCAGCAAAATCAAGATGGAGTCTTGACCACAGTTCTGTCGGCCATGGCCAAGGTAGCAGGGTTCCTTTCTTTTGGGGTCGTGATCTTGACAGCACCCAGGACATTGAGCCACATAATCTTCAATTGCTTTATCCATTTGTGGCCACCAAACATACCTACAGGCTTGCTGCATCATGCGCACCACGCCAGGATGACCCTCATGCAGTATCCTTAGCATTGTTGGTTGTAAATACTAAGGTATAATCACTCTATTGCCCCACTGTAGGCAACCAGCATTAGTCACAAGCTCACATTTTCAGATAAAGTACAGACGAAATTCACCTGGGACTTTCTCTTGCCATCCAGCCTGAACATACGAGAATATCTGAGACAGGAAGGGATCTGTGGCTGTATGTCTGGCAATTAGGGAGGTGGACCGTGGCCTGTGTACTTCCACTATGCGTATGTCTCTAGGTGGGTGGTCTCCAATTGGCAATCTGGAAAATGCATCTGCATTGCCATGGGCCTCGTGGGAGCTGTATCTGATAGAATAAGTATAAGCTCCCAAGAATAAAGCGTACCTTTGTAAGCGAGGTGCGGTTGTTGTAGAAATTCCTTTCTGAGGATTCAGTATGGACAACAGAGGTTTGTGGTCAGTGATAAGTGTGAACTCCCGTCCATAGATGTACGTGTGAAATTTTTTTGTGGCCCATACAATGGCCAAAGCTTCCTTGTCTATCTGGGAGTAGTTTTGTTCTGCTGAGGTTAAAGACCTGGAGGCAAAAGAAATGGGGCGCTCCGTGACATCTGGCATGACATGGGAAAGCACAGGACCCAGTCCATAAGGTGAGGCATCACAAGCCAAGGTGACGTGTTTCTTTAAATCGTGGTGGACCAGAGCCTGAGAAGACAGAATGAGCTCTTTAGAAAGCCAGAAAGCTTCTTTACATTTGTCTGTCCATATCCATTTAGCTCTTGCATCCAGTAAGCGATGTAACGGGTAGAGCTGGTGTGCTAGGTTCGGCAAGAAACGGTGGTAGTAATTTAGGAGGCCACGGTAGGACCTGAGCTGTGTGACATTCTGGGGAGTAGGGGCATGGGTAAGGGCTTTAACCTTTTCTTCAGTAGTGTGTAACCCATGTCGGTCCACAGTGTGGGAACAAAATTCCAGTCGAGACTTGAGAAATTTGCATTTTGAAAGATTGACACGTAAATCATACCTTTTGGAGTCTCTCTAGCACAGCTTCAACATTCTTTCTGTGTTCTTCTTCAGTGGGACCGGTGATGAGCATGTCATATAGTAGACATTGGGTGAAAGGTATGCCTGCCAGATGGCTGGAGATAGGGCTATATCAAAAATCATGCGGTTATATTGGAATAATCCTTTATAGGTGTTAATGGTCAACAAATGACGTGAATCTGGGTATACTTGCAGTTGCAGGTAAGCTTGCTTTAAGTCTATTTTTGTAAACTTTTGCCATCCAGCCAGTGAGCCAAATAGATCTTCAAGTCGAGGCAATGGGTATTGATCCACAAGAAGTTGGTTGTTCAGGGAAACCCTGAAATCCCCACAAATTCTAATGTCTCCATTCTTTTTCTTGACAGGCACAATTGGCGATGCCCATTCACTACTATCAACTTTAGTTATGATCTTTTCAGCCAATAGATGGTCCAGCTCTGCTTCCACTTTCTTCTGCAAGGCAAAGGGCACTGATCTTGCCTTACAAAAACTAGGTGTAGTGCCAGGCTTTAACATAAGGTGGGCCATTTTTCCTTTTACCGAGCCCAAAGAGTCCTCAAAGACCTCCTTAAAGCGTAACTTCAGGGATTCCACCCAATGGTCTACCTCAGAAAGCAATGTACATTGGGCATTGGCAAGAGGGGGCATGCCCAGGGCTTTGATCCAGTCCCTACCATACAGCAGAGGACCTCCTTTACTTACAACATAAAGGCGTAGAGTTTCACTGCGCTTGCCTAATGTCACAATGGGTTTCACATTACCTAAGGGCTGTAGCAGTGCCTTGCTGTAGGTTTGTAGTTTGAGATTTGTAGGTTGGAGTGGTAGGGACAGGCCTGATGCCTTTAAATCAGTCCATGAAATGACGGACACAGCCACCCCTGTATTAACATCCATGGAGACAGGACAGCCATTGAGTGTGACATCCACTTTTATCGCAGGAGTGTTCCCAGCTACCCGAAACAGTCCAACATGCTGGACACAGGTCTCCTCATCAGAGCTGGAGCCGTTATTGTCAGTATCCACATGAAATGTCTGTTTACGTCTACCTTTTGTGGTAGTGTTCGGGGAGTGTGAGCTGCGGCAAACACGCCCAATATGACCAGTCTTTCCACAAAGAAAACAAATGACATCCTTGAACTTGCAAGCAGGTGCACTGTGAGAAGTGTTACCACAACGGTAGCAAGTTGTTATCCTAGAGACAGAAGAGTTAGGGTGGCAAGGTTTAGGTTTATATGGCGACGGCCGTCGTGGGTGTCGGGTGATAGCAGTGTGGAATATTTCCTCTCCCTGGCTTGCAGGAGGTTCAGGTGGCGCCTTCAGTAGGGTGGCGTCCCGTGTAGCCAACTCCATGACCGTAGCAAGGTCCGTGGCTTTCGTCAGAGTCAAGTCAGGTTCTTTGAGTAAATGTTTCTGTATGGCCCGGTCTCAGAGTCCCATGACAAACATGTTGCGGAGAGCCGCCTGCAGGTAGTCTCCAAACTGACAAGTGGCAGCTAGTTTACGTAAAGCAATGATATAAATCTTTTATATCCTCCCCAGCATGCTGCCTCCTACTGTAGGATTTAAACCGCTATGCTATTTCTAACGGCTTTGGGTTGTAGTGCTCATGTAGCCTCTGAATTAACTCAGGCAGGGGCTTAGAGGCCGGCTTGTCTGGAGAAATTAAGTCTCTGAGAGTGCCATATGCAGCTTGTGAGGAAAACTGCAACTTTCTTTTCTACAGCCACACTATTTGCTTCCATATACTGCTCCAGCCTCTCCGCCCAGGAGCTCCATAATTCAGCAGCAGGATCAAATGGTTGAATAAACCCTATGAAAGCAATGTGTGCTAAAATCCACAATCCTCGTCGCCACTGTTATGTCCCTTCGACACAGAGTCTCTCAGGGTGTTGCTAGCAAAGCTGCCAGTATCTGCTCAGCAAGTTACACACAGGCTGGATGCACTTCTTAACTAGGAAAGGGTTTATTACTCACTCAGAAAGCGATGTACATTCTTACATGGAGGAGTCATATACAACAGATCTCCCTCTAAGTATCATGCTGCTGCTTCCAGTCCCACACACATTGTGACTGACTTCCTGGTACAGCCCCTCCCCCAGCATTCATCAGGAGAAAGGGGTTAAGGATCACAGTGATTCTGCATAAACATTACAAAAATGTATTAAAGCATTCTTCTCATATTATGCTGTTGTCATGTAAACATTGTTTGCCTTCCAGAAACTAGATACGGTGGAACCTCGGATTACGAGCATAATCCGTTCCAGGAGAATGCTCGTAATCCAAAGTGCTTGCATATCAAAGTGAGTTTCCCTATTGAAGTCAATGGAAATTTAAATAATTAGTTCTGCATTGACTTCAATGGCATACAATACCGCATGTGGCCAGAGGTGGGGGGGGGCGCTGGAAAGCCTCGGACACCTCGCCTGACCTCGGCAAACATCGGAAAGACTGCGTTCCCGATGTTTGCCAAGGTCAGCCGAGCTGTCCTCTGGCCTTTCTGTCCATTTCCGAATGGCGCCGATCTGCTGCAATCAGCGCCACTGAGCTCCGGTGCCCCCCCCCCCACCTCAAGCCAAACGTGATATTGCACACGCTTTGGCCTGAATCGTGCTCGTTTTGCGAGACAACACTCGCAAACCGAGTTACGGTTTTTAAAAATGCAGTTAACCGCATTACTCGCAATCCAAGGTTCCACTGTACTCCTCTTCCTCCTGCCCTAAGTACTTCCATATTAATTATTCTGAATTCTAGTGGGCTAACTTTAGAAAAAAGAAATGTAGTGTATTGATCGCCTTCAAGAAAAGTGTACCCTTTATCTGCAGTTGGTAAATTGTAAATCCAACTGGAAGATATATTATACTACAAGGATCTATATTTGATATCAATCATACACTAGTTTCTTACTGTACATCAAACACACATTAAATCAGGTTCCCCTGCATCTGTTCAAAACTGTTAAGCTGGCCACATATGGATCGAAATTTGTCCGGTTCAGTTGATTGACTTATGTATAACCAGCCTGTCAGGTTTTTCCTGAAAGATTAGTGCTTCCGGATGTAGCCAGAAACACTAATCATTGTGTTCTGCCATCCCCGCCAGCAGAACACAATAGCGCTGATGGAGGGATTCCCCCATCAACATAGTCAGTATGTGGTTTTCATTACAGAAAGTACATTCATTCCACAATCAAATGTTAAGACCCCTTTCACACTGAGGTGCTTGAAAATTGCCTATAAAATGCCGGGTGCTTTTGCAGCGCTTTTGCATCGCTTTTGAGGCACTTTGCAAGTGCTTTTCAAGAGCTTTTGAGGCGTTAGCGGAGCGCTTTTTACGAACATCAAAATTCACACAGGTATGTCTTCCCACGCATAGGGTTCTCACCATCACTGCAAAAACATACATTCAGCCTCCTGGCTCTCTTGTGGCAGCTTTACTGCTCCAAGTACCTCTTCAGGGTTCCTCCTGAACTTTAGTGTTCAGTCTACTCGACCATGAAACATGTCCCAGTGTTTATGTACAGATGCTGCACCTCAGCTCTGCATCTTCCTTACAGCTTCCTAGCGGTTTGTGTACTTCTTGGACTATCTCTGTACAGCTCCATAGCTGGTTCTCTGTCCCACATGGACAGAAGTAACATACAACATCATGATGAGTTTGTACATGATCTCCTCCAGATTATCACATATTAATCCCAATTGGTTGTTTAGTGACTGGTCATGCCCCTTTACCATACCTTTCTGGTCAAAGGTCTTCCATCTGCTAAGATCTCTGTTCTATATAGTCATTTCCAAAATCCTTGGCAAACAGCACCAAATTCTAACAGCAGCTCAGTTTACCAGCACTAGAAATTGGAAAAAACAACACATCCAAATAACATTTTGAACAAACAGAATACATTTCTATGTATACGGGTGCCATGTGTAGCACTTAACCCTACTGAGTCGCTAATATTTGGGTTCCCTTGTTACTGGTAAAAAGGACCCTTCAGGGAGTACTGCACCTTCTGAGACACCAAGGCTGAAATGTGAAAAGCAGGTTCCTCAAGGGTGGGATTTTAACGGACCATAAACAGTGATTAAACCCATAAAAAAAATCAGCACTGCTGGTGTTAAGAGATAATTGTTGAAAACCAGGATAGGGGGATGCTGACGTGAGACGCCAGCACTAGGGGAGGGGCCTGACGCCGACACCTTGTGGGACGCTGAGAGCGGTCGGATCGAGCCAGTGGGAAACGGCGTGGAAGTGTGAGCCCGCACTGTCCCGACGCATGACCGCCCCCCGGGCTCCTCTCCCTCCCCTCCCGCAGTTCGAGAGCAGAAGCCGGGCCGCCCCTTCGGGATTAGCGGGGTGACCACCCAACACCCGCGCACATCTTGTTCCGGGAGAGACGGCCGGCTCCATCTGGCAGCGGGTCCCTGGTGGTCTATTGGACTCGGCTGGCTCTCTTGCTTGGATCCCCCGGTCCATTACCTACCTAAAAGAAAAGCGTCCCTCAGTTTATGTTTTTTTTTTCCAGTCTCCCTGTCTTCTAAAAATGCCAACACCGAAATGCTTGTTTTAAACTCTGAAAATGCAATGCCATGAAAATGGACATAAAGGTCCAAGAATTTGAGGTGATGTTTGTGTTGGCAAAAGGAAAGGAAAAGGGTGACCCTAATACTCCTGGACTATGTTGAAGTTCCCTGTTTTCTCTTCTCCTCTTCCGGGACATTTCTAGTCAGTAGCATACAGAGATACAGAGGCAATTTGGGGTCGGTGTGGTAGAGGGCTCGGCAGGCTGAGGGGTCTTGGCGGGCCCGGGGGGGCTCCCCCCCTCCCCCCAGTCTCTTGGAGGGGGAGCCTGATGGGCGCCTTAGGGTCAGAGCTCCACCCTAGTATAAATGGCAGACAGGGGGAGTTCGATGCGGACTCCCCAAAGTTTGCATAGGGCCGGAATTCGGCCGGGGGGAGGGAGGGTGGGGGAAGGAGGAGGGAGGGGGGAGGGGAGGGAGGGTGGGGGAAGGAGAGGGAGGGGAGGGGAGGGAGGTTGGAGGGGGTGGGGTGGGAATTTGGGGGGGAGGGGGGAAACTCCTTGCTTAAAAGGGTAAGAGGTAAAACCAACTGCTTCCGACAACGTTTCCGCTAGGAAATGGTTAATAACGAATTAAAGTTCCTGACATACAACGTGAGAGGCATGAATTCAGTGGTGAAAAGATATAAAATTTTGAGGGAGCTTCAGAGGCTCCAGGCTGACATTGTTTTCTTGCAGGAAACACACCTGAGTCATGAGGGCAATATTAAGATCTATTCCAGAGATTTCCCGGTGTGGTTTTACAGCGACTCTTCCACTAAGGGATCCAAGGGGGTGGCCATTGGGTTCGCGGACAATATTAAATTTAAACTGACAGATAGATTGGTGGACCCGGATGGCTGGTTCCTCTTTTTGAAGGGAAGCATAGGAGAGAGCCTTTTTACATTTGTTAATGTGTACTGCTCAAACAACAATCCGATCAAATTCATGAGGCAGATATTGGGGCGTTTGTCTGGTTTCAAGGCGGGAGGGGTAATCCTAGCGGGGGATCTTAATTTTTGTTTGGACCCCCCCTATGATAGTACATCACGGGCGAGGGGACCAAGTTATGCACAGCTGAAAAAATGTAAGGATAAATTGTACCATTCCCAATTGGTAGATGTTTGGCGTGTGTTGCACGCTAAATTGAAGGACTACACCTACTTTTCCCCAGTACATGGGACGCACTCCCGTTTAGATTACTTCATCATAGATCATAGATTGCTGGAGCAAGTAAAGACAACGCAGATAGAGGTTACGACCTTGTCGGATCATGCCCCTGTTTCGTTGGGGATGGGGATCCCTGAGACCCAGAGACAACCATTCACTTGACTCAATGAATATTTAATTATGGACGTTGAGTCATCTGAGATAGTAAGGCGGGAAATTGAATCTTTCTTTGCGAACAATGAAACAGGTGATGTTTCTCCAGCGGTACTTTGGGAGGCCCATAAAACCTATGTCAGGGGGATTCTCATCTCCATCGGAGCAGGGAAAAAAAAGGAAAGACGGGCTAGGATTCAGGACCTCACGGGTGAACTTTTCACCTTGGAACAGGAACATAAAAGGGAGGCGCCCCAAAAGCAAGAAACATACCATAGATTGATTATTAAAAGGGAAGAGATGCAAGGGGCCATGGAGCAGGAGTCCTCAAAGTGGTTTCATAAAATTGCGAGAGAGAGAGAGGCATCAGTGGGGTAACAGG
Source organism: Lithobates sylvaticus (assembly GCA_028564925.1). Classification (NCBI taxonomy): domain Eukaryota; kingdom Metazoa; phylum Chordata; class Amphibia; order Anura; family Ranidae; genus Lithobates; species Lithobates sylvaticus. The sequence continues at coordinate 92,740,907 of CM053036.1, read as the reverse complement.
TCAGGAAAATACTTAGCGAATATGCTTAAAAAGAAAAGAGAAAGGAACTTTATCGAGAAAATACAAAATAAAACAGGGACTTTGGTAAATTCCACTAAAGTAATAGTAAATTAATTTAAGGCCTATTATGAAGAACTGTATGATGTTAGACAAAAGGGACAGCATACCCTTGCGGGTGGGGAGAGGGAGCAGGATTTTTTGAAGGGGTGTGCCCTCCCGACACTTTCTGATATTGACAGGCTTGATTTGGACAGAGCTATAACTGAGGAAGAAATTTATAAGGCATTGTGTGGCTCCCCGACAGGGAAGAGTCCAGGCCCCAACAGCTTTACTTTAGCATACTTTAAAAAATATAAAGAAATCCTGGTTCCAAAACTGTGTCAATACTGGAATAAACTAGGGACTGATTGTTCCATGGGGAGGGAGGCTCTCTTGGCAGCTATTACATTAATACCGAAGGAAGGCAAGGACAGGACTCTGTGCTCTAGCTATCGCCCAATCGCGTTATTGAATGTAGACACCAAACTATACGCAAAAGTACTGGCTAATAGGCTGAAAGAGAAGATGATTAAATTGGTGCACCCTGATCAGGTCGGGTTTGTCACTGGGAGGGAAGGACGTGATAATGGGGTTCGGGCCCTTCTCTTGCTTGAGGTCGCCAAAACTGGGAATGTCCCCAGTCTGCTCTTGTCAATCGACGCTGAGAAAGCGTTTGACAGAGTAGACTGGGGACACATGATGGGAACGCTGGAGGCAATGGGGTTTGGCCCCAGAATGTTAAAATGGATTGGAACCTTATATCAGCAGCCTCAGGCTTCGGTGAGGGTCAATGGGACGTCCTCTGCATCGTTCACTATGAGGAATGGAACGAGGCAGGGGTGTCCCCTGTCACCCCTACTGTTTGTCTTGTCCCTGGAACCCTTGCTGTCCAAGGTACACGATAGTTTAGATATAACAGGAATAGGAGTTGGCAGGGAAGAGCACAAATTGGCGGCTTTTGCCAACGACGTTCTTTTCTTCATATCCAACCCCAGGATCACGCTACCTAATTTGCTGAAGGTGTTAAAATCATTCGGTATGGTATCAAACCTGAAAATAAATCTTAGTAAGTCTGAAATTCTAAATATCAACATCAACAAGAAGGAGGCAGATTTGCTTTCAAAAGAATTTAATTTTCCCTGGCGTGAAAACATCAAATATCTAGGGGTTACACTGGCAGATACAAGTAAAAAAATGTATCTATTAAATTATATCCCCCTACTTAATGAGATTAAAAAAGAACTTCACATAATGGGATCTCGGCCTCTCTCTTGGATAGGTCGAATCAACGCAGTAAAAATGATAGTGGCCCCTAAAATTAACTACAAGTTCCAGATGCTCCCACTCGCGATACCCCAAGTATTCTTTAAAACCCTTAAACAAATCATCTCACGATTTATCTGGTCAAATAAAAAACCTCGCATTTCAGCTAAGATCTTGTGTAGGGAAAAAAAACAGGGAGGGCTTGCTGTCCCGGATTTTGAAAAGTATTTCACTGCGGTAGCTATATCAAGGGTAATGGAATGGGTGAAGGGAGGGGATAAGAGATGGAGCAGCCTAGAGAACATAGTAAGTAACAGGCACTTGGGACATTAAATTTGGAACCCACCAAAAGCTAGAACACTAGGGAGTAAAGCACATGAAATAACACGGGTAACACTTGATCTATGGGATAACATATATAGAAGACACAAGTGGAAATACAATTCACCTTTAATTTTTTTTAAAGATAATACACCTTTTGAACCAGGCAGAAGGGAGGTGGGGGGAAATTGGATAAAACAAGATGGGGCGCAATTGAGAGATATTATAAAAAATGGGAAAATATGTACATTCCACGAATTGAGTTTAAACACAGAGTTAATGGCCATTGACATCTGGAGGTACACACAGCTAAAACACTTTGTAGGGAGCCTTCCCCAACCTATCCGCTACGGAGATGATTTTAATCAGTTGGAGAGACTCTGCTTACGGGAGTCAACTAAGAACAATATATCTCGGATATATAAAATATTAATAAGTGAAGAAGCATTGGCTGTACCTCCATATGTCATGAAACGGGAGGAATAGTTAGGTTCACATTGTAATCAAAATAAGTTAGGTAAAATTTTTGAGATTATTCATAGTTCGACGTTCTCTGTGAAAACTGTTGAAACGAACTTTGAATGCCTCTCTAGGTGGTATCTCACCCCTGATAGGCTTAGTAGGATCCATGGGGGGTCCCCCTCCGAGTGTTGGCGAGGATGCAAAACCAAGGGAACGATGGCACATATCTGGTGGGGGTGCCCCGTAATCAAAAAATTCTGGAAAGAAATAATAGAGCTAATCCGTATTATAACCAAGGAAGACATTTCAGGAGATCCTTGGACGGTACTTTTCCATGGGACTGGGACCCCAGGGAGACAATATAAAGCATGTTTAATCCCTATTCTCTTGAACGAAGCCAAAAATCTGATACCGAAGAGGTGGCGGGAACCTGGTTGCCCGGCAATACGAGACTGGATTTTTGGAGTAAATGCGAATCAAAGGGTAGAATGTGTTGAAACAGATGATGGGGGGAGGGGGAAAAATTTAGATCAGAGGAACAAGTGGACAGATTGGAATGAATTTAAAAACTCATGGAGATATTACGTTGAGGTTACCAGATAGAGGGCTTCACACGTTGTATGTCAGGACTACTAGGTCGAAAGCGGGAGCGCTGGTATGTAGCCTCAATATAATGTTAAGCAAGGAGGGGGGGGGGGCTGGGGAGGGTTATAAATGGGTCTTGACTTGAAATACTAAAGGGAAATTTCCTTTTGTTCTTATTGTATTATGTTTATGTCATGGAAAAAATCAATTAAATAAAGATTTAAAAAAAAACAAAAAAAAAACCCGTAAAAATACAAATTTATTAATACAAAAAATATGATAATACACAATACAAAAATGGAATAAAACCAAACACATGGTGGGAGGAGCAGCAAAGAACAGAATGCTGGAACGGCCCAATTCAACTGTCGAAGGGACAGGAAAAGTCCAACGCGTTTCAACAATTAAGGTAGAAGTCTTCTCCAGGGCCAATGGGCTGAAGAGTTCAAGATATGTAGTTTTAGTCTACAATTTAAAATTGCACATAATTACAAACAGGATCAAAATGCAAAAAAAATCATACACTGATCATATTGGAAAACATTCACAAACATAGGCAAAAAGCATATAAATAAATAAAGAAGGCTGAAGATACCGACCCCATGTGACTAACCAAGGGAGATCATAGCTCAAAAAGTAAGAAGGAACTGAAATACCAAAGCACTGCCATGCAGCCAGAACAGAAGAAAGATGGAAAATGTCAAACAGGACCCTAGTATCAGGATGTGCCCACCCAAAAGGGGGCCGGAGCAATTGAAGAGACCAGGCCACAAGAGTCTGGATGGATAGAAATAGTTGATCAGTTGATTAATATAAGTATATAAATTATTTGACAGCAGTGAGCATTTTGTATGAATATTTTAATATTAAACATACCTATGTCTCAGACATTATAACGAATCAGTGAGTACAGGAATTTTGTGAAAAATGCTTGTCCGGAAAGTCCGTCCGGTTTGAAATGATCACAGAATCTATCCGCAGCTACATTACCCAAATGGTCATAAAGAGATACCTATGCGCTAATGCTGAAATACAGGTCTAAAATGTCTGGCTGAAAGGACCAAGTAGATCTGTAAGCAGACAGTAAACAAATATGTTACAATGGGAGAAGTATCCCATCTGTGTAACAGGAATTTGGTACCAATTGGCACCAAGTGCGTAATATTCTGTCATACGTTATTGGTGCAGTTTAGACAGCGATTCTTCTGTCTCCCAGGTGAAGCGGAGAACAGGACTGGCGCTGGCATTTTTATATCTCTAAACCATGATAAACTGTGTGTGGCCATTGGTGACGTCACGAGGCGATCCTCCAATCGCATTCCCAAATTTACCTCCCTGAGCCGACGGCGCACCATGCCATGCCACCGATACAGGTGTCAATGATCAAGGTCATACTGGGAGCCGTCATCGCCCATGAGTGACATCACCCAAAGTGACAGCAGACCCAATCACATGATGGCGTTGCGCGGCGTTGTGCGGCGTTGTGCGTCATCTTCTCACTGACTCACTTTTGGGTCCCAAGTCCCATGGCAACTGGGAAGAAGTTCTCATGGCGCTAGACCCTGAATTGGCTGGCATAGCTGCCCAAAAGGGCGACCAAGCAAGGCCTACGTGTGCCAGATAGGAAGGGACAAACCAGACAGGGGAAGGGTGGACATGATAATCACTGTCAGGAAAGGCTGAAAAAAAGGCTATTTGTTTGAGCAATACACCCAGCAAAACAAAGAACAAAAACAATCATTACAAACAATAGTGAGCAAAAGCAAATAACATTCACACCAACAACAGCTTTCGAATAATAACAAAAAAACTGCGCCAAAAAATAAAGATGAAGAAAATGTAGAAAATAAATTAAATATAAAATGAAACACAATAATAATGATAAATGTCCAGCATGGAATGAGAGGAGAAATCCTATACAATCCAATGGAAATCACAATATATTATATGTGCTGAAATGAACACCGGCTAAACTGTAGTTTTCTCAGTTCATAAATATGGGGATGGTAGTACACTGAAGTGAACAGGCTCTTGATATGCCAAAATCCTCATTAAACCACCGCTGTGCTCCACATCTATAGTAAGTGCCACCACCGATATAAAAGCGGCTTACCAGATGATAAAATTTAAACAGCACTCATATGAACCCAGCCACGATCTTTACACATGGGGAATGGACACACACCACAACCTCCTCCAGATAAATGCGGACCGCAGTTATACTGCGCCAGGTTGGCACAGCTGTGCAAATTTCCGTAGCTATACGTAGCTACACGACGGGGGGCTTATCGGAACCTGGAAGCCCCCTTTAACAAGGGGACCCCCAGATCCTGGCCCCCCCTGTGTGAAATGGTAACGGGGTACAAATTATTGCCGGGACTGACAATTCATTATAGCTGCGAGTACTTTTAAATGACTTTTTTTCCTTTAGAAAGTAATTTTGCTCTCGGACTGATCTAAACACAGGAAACATGCGCCACTTTACAGGCATACTATAGACACCCCTATGTAATGTAAATTAATTTTACACTTTTATTGTTTCACTTTAAGCATTATTAAAATCGCTGCTCCCTAAAAAACTTCAGTTTTTAAAACTTTTTTTGCATCGATACATGCCCCCTGGGGCAGGACCCAGGTCCCCAAACACTTTTTATGACAATACCATGCATATAAGCCTTTAAAATTAGCACTTTTGATTTCTCACATAGACTTTTAAAGGGTGTTCAGGCGAGGCATGAAAGAAGTTACCCTGATCCTACAATCAGCACAGATTCGCTACAGGTGGGGATTCCCCTTCAAGCTGATTATTCCCCACAACGGCACCACCTACCTGGCCACCTCATTACTCGAAGGGCAGGAGATCCTAGTAAAGTTAGGCCTTCTGGACGCTGCCGTAATACGCCGACTCCCTTCTACTCCCAGACCAGCACCGATCTGGCAGACGCCTCCACCCAGGAGAGACAGACGGAGGATCCGCTACGACGCCGGAGAACCCCAAGATGACCGCCCGAACTGAACCGCACTATGAGTCACACCGCAGATCCTTCTACACTGTAGTATGTATGCCAGCATTGCTTCCACTGACTTACCTTAAGTTTTAGCATCAGAGTTTGTCCCTCGGTGCTGCAGCATGCTTTCCCCACCCAGCAGTACCCTCTGATTTAACTTTTCCGACCACTTGGATGCACGGTCGGCTTAGCTGGGTACGAGACCGAGTTGTCTCGATGTTCACATCTTTTGTTTCAGGTATAAATCCCTATATCCTACCTGACCATTTGTGGCGATCAATTTTGCAGATTGCCTACCTCTGTTTTTTGCTGACTTTTTTTCGGCATTTGTCTTTTAATTTTGACTCTTTTTTTCCTACTTTTTTCTTTTTTTTTGATGCATCGACTTTTTATTTCAAAATATACAACCATGATATATGTATCTTCCTTGCAGGTTGGGTCACGAGTCCTTATAACTTAACTTCTGTATATCCATTCAGCATGTTTGTTTTTTGCGGGTATGTTTTTTGGCACTTCTTGAAGGGATGGCTGCCCCCCCTACTGGCGGATAATGTTTCAGCTCGATCTGTTAAGTACTTCCAATATAAATGGCAGTAACATGTATTTCCCATAATGTTAACGGATTCAATTCCCCTATCAAAAGACGCAAAGCCTTTGACCTTTATAAAAAAATCGGAGCCAAAGTTCTCCTACTACAGGAGACACACTTTGCTCACTCCTCTCACCCCAAATTTCTACATAGAAATTACCCACAATCATTTTTTTCATTACACTCGTCCAAAAGTAGGGGCGCAGCCATTCTTCTTCACTCCTCCTTCCCTATGGAGGTTAAACGGGTATGCAAAGATAAAGATAGCAGATATGTAATCATAAAGGGGGTAATTCATAATAGAGAACTCACGATAGCTAGTATTTACGCTCCTAACGACACCCCTGCTTCCTTTTTCAGTCAATTTTTTATTAAACTGACCGAATTTCATTCCCCACATATGATAGTGGGGGGGGATTTGAATATGGTCGCCAACCCTACCCTAGATCGCTCCTCACCCACACCCTCTACTAGAGCCTTCCCGAAATCCCTGACTACAGGCCTCTATACTAACCAACTAGTAGATACATGGCGAGCACACAACACAGGCACAAGAGGATATACTTTTTTTTCCCATCCACACAATAGCTATGCTAGACTGGACTATATCTACACCACACCAGTTATATTGGCTAACTCATCAGAGGCTGAGATTCATCCATGTGTATGGTCCGACCATCATGTTATCTCCTTCACCACGGAGTATATTCGACTAGCCCCTTCCCCATTCACATGGAGATTGAATGAGTCAATGCTTTCGGACTTAGCCACTGAATCACTAGTCGCACAATCGATAGAGGAATACTTCTCCATTAATGCACATCCGGATATCTCCCCCCCACTGTTATGGACGGCTCACAAGGCGGTCATAAGGGGAAAATTAATCGGCATTTCCGCCTCACACAATAAATTGAACAGGCAAAAAATCCTTGACCTCACTAAAGAACTTGACCTTCTGTATAAAGATACCCCCAAGCTCCACTTAGTAGATACTAGACGTCTTATCAATCAAAAACGCCTAGAATTAGACTCCCTCCTCTCTACCAAAGTTGAAAAGGCCCTCAGATGGTCAAAGGCCAAATTTTTATTACACAACAACTCCTCCTCTACCCTTTTCGCTAGGAAATTGAATCAGACCACTCGCCCATCACATGTATACAAACTCTCCAACCCGGACGGCACTGTTACCACACACCCGAAAGAGGTCCTGAAAATATTCGAGAAATTCTACTCCAATTTACTCGCAGCTGACAATGGGATCTCCCCTTTAGCAGAGGATTCCTGGTTTCAGAACATTCCCCTACCCTCCCTTACACCTTCACAAGTAGACTCCTTGAATGCCCCTATTACTACCTCAGAACTTCTAAGAGTCATTAAGGCCTTAAAGCTAGGATCCGCCCCAGGCCCTGATGGGTTCTCCTCCATCTACTATAAAAAATTCCATGAAATCCTGGCCCCGAGACTGATTAATCTATTTAATGGTATTTTACAGGGAGGTAGTTTCCCTGAGGAGATGTTATTAGCAAACATGTCCTTGATTCCCAAACCCAACAAAAACCACGCCCTCCCTCAAAACTATAGGCCTATTTCAGTTATTAATAATGATCTAAAGATTTTTAGTAGAATCCTTGCTGACAGGTTAGCACACATTATCCCTTCCCTTATCTCCCCGTATCAAGCAGGCTTCATCCCTCACAGGTTAATAACAGATAACATACGCTTGGCCACAAACATAATCCAAGATGCTAATCTATCTTCCCGTAAACTACTTTTGCTCAGCCTAGATATACAAAAAGCATTTGACAGTGTCTCCTGGAATTATATCAGTGCGCTCCTACAGAGTATGGGCTTCCATGGAGAATTTTTAAATGCATTTCAGGCCCTCTACCGTCATCCCAAGACACGTATTAGAATCCCTGGCTGTAACTCAGAGTTCTTTCAGTTAGGCAAGGGCACCAGACAGGGTTGCCCCCTCTCACCCCTAATTTTCGCTCTGGCCCTTGAACCCCTTGCAATCGCGCTATTAAATAACCCGGATATTTCAGGTTATACAAAAGGTCCCTCCTCATACAAATTCTGTATGTACGCCGACGACGTATTAATGTTTATCACCAATCCCCTGATATCCCTTCCTAATCTTTTTCAAACCCTTTCTAACTTTGCCAAGGTCTCCGGCCTCTCAGTCAACGTCTCCAAAACGACAGCTCTCCCGGTAGGTTTTAGTCAAGAGGAACTAGCCCATTTAACACAAACCTTTTCCTTCGCATGGTCTCACACCCATCTCTCATACCTGGGTATAGAATTATCTAATGATTTTAACAAACTCTTTGCACTTAATTTCCCCCCGTTGGTCATCAGACTTAAAAAAACACTAAAACAATGGTCATCTCTCCATATCCCCTTTATAGGCAAGATTACGGCCCTGAAGATGGTCATCCTCCCTAGGCTATTGTACCTTTTTCGCTCCCTTCCCATTAGACTTACAAAATCTTACCTCTCAGGGATTCAAACACATCTCAATCGTTTTGCCTGGTCCGACAAACCCTCCAGATTCTCGAGAACGGTCTTATACCGCTCCTCTAAAAGAGGGGGCCTCGGAGTACCACAGTTGTGGCTCTATTTCCTGTCATGCAGATTCACACAACAGGCACAATGGAACATTAGACAATCCAGGGTGCCCTGGGTCAAATTTGAATCCGAGTCAATCGCCCCCTTACACCTCCCTGGACTAATGTGGTCCTCCCTCCCCTCTTATCCTGAGCTGGAGAGGAAGAACAACATAGTAGCAATAGGCTTACGTCTATGGAATAAGTACAAATTTAAGTATGACCTTACCTCCCCTGCCCCCCTGGGAGCCTCGTTCCTGGGGGACCCCAGATTCCCCTCCCCACTCCAGGATCCTGAATCATTCCACATTTGGACGGACTACAACCTGACTAAACTGGGCGACTTCTATGTAGGAGGGAAATCGATCTCATTCCACAACATGCAGGCCCTTCACCATATCCCTGATTCGGAATACTTCCATTACCTACAGATCAGACATTTTTTCCTCTCCCATTATAATGTCTCCCAGGCTTCGAACAACACCCCCTTTGAGGACATGTGCCACACTGGCCCCCGTCAGAAAGGCCTAATATCAGGGGTCTACAAAGCCTTGGAGGCACTGCAAGAATCCCTCCCCTTGAAATATAGGACTGACTGGGAACAAGAGCTTAACACTGATAATGAGGTGATAGACTGGGAAAAAGGCTGGACCAATTTGAGGAAATGCACCATATCGCTTACGATCAGGGAAACGGCCATCAAACTCACCACTAGATGGTACTATACTCCCTCTCGCCTGCACAAGTTTTACCCCCTTACCTCACCCAACTGCTATAGAGGGTGCAATATTTTAGGTACATTCAGGCACCTGTTTTGGGATTGCCCCATCGCCCAAGGGACTTGGTCGGAAGTATTCAAACTGATTGACAAAGTTGCGGGTAGTTCAATCACTTTATCTCCACACCACTGTATTCTGTTCCAGTCCCCCCCAGATACTGCTAAACCCTTGATAAGACTGATACACTCAATATGCACAGCAGTCCACTGGACAATAGCCCTCCACTGGAAAACCCCGGTAGTCCCACTAGCACAGGTTATCACACGTATTGACCACACGATGCTGGCTGAAAAGATATTTCATACATTACATGATACAATTCCTGTTTTTGACGCAAAATGGAACCCATGGATGGTTCTTAGACTCCAAGAATGACCGAACTGCTCTACCAATTTCACTTATCTCCCTCCCTCCCCCCTCTTTTTATTTTTCTTCACTTTTTCTCTCTCTCGTTTTCTTTGTTATTTCTCTCCCTTTCTGTTTATTTATTATTTTTTTATTTTTTTTTTTTTTTCTTCTCTCTCCTCCCTCATACGGGTCATATCCTATTGGTAGTACTTCACCTTAGACTTACTGCCTCGGAGATTTCTCCGGCTTATTCATCCTTCACATGACTTGGTTATAGCACACATTTGAAGTTGATATACTGCTGTTTATAGTACCATATGATATGACAATGACACTGTGTAACGTGTTTAATATCTATGTTTGTACACTTTGTTTTTTCTTTGATTAATAAAAACGTTTTGAAAACAAAAAAAAAGGCCACATGCCCTCAACATTGGGAGGATGCTTTGGGGGTCTAAGACCCCTAAAGCACCTTGTCCCCATGTTGATTAGGACAAGGGCCTCTTCCCCACAACCCTGGCCGGTGGTTGTGGGGGTCTGCGGCGGGGGGCTTATCGGAATCTGGAAGCCCCCTTTAACAAGGGGACCCCCAGATCCCGGCCCCCCCCCTGTGTGAAATGGTAAGGGGGTACTTGTACCCCTACCATTTCACCAAAAAAGTGGCAAAAATGGTAAAAAGGACAGGAGACAGTCTTTGACAATTCCTTTATTAAAATCTTCTTTCTTCTTTCTTCATCCTTCGGTTTCTTCATCTTCTCCTTCCTTCATCTTCTTCCATCTTCTTCTTCCATTTTCTTCTTCCTCCGATCCGCTTCTTCTTGCGCTGGTCTTCTCGTCCTTCTCGTCCGGCATCTTCTTCCGTCGGCGTCGGCGTCGGTGTCTCTGTCTCTTCTTGGGCCGCTCCGCGCAATGGGAGGCTCCCGCTGTGTGAGGCTCCGCTCCGTCTGACAGGTCTTTTATAATGGAGGGCACCTGGTGACCCCGCCCCCTCTGACGCACAGGGACGTCATGGGGAATTCCATGATGGCTTTCCCCATGATGTCAGAGGGGGGCGGGGTCACCAGGTGCCCTCCGTTTTAAAAGACCTGTCAGATGGAGCGGAGCCTCACACAGCGGGAGCCTCCCATTGCGCGGAGCGGCCCAAGAAGACACCGACACCGACGCCGACGCCGACGCCGACGGAAGAAGATGCCGGACGAGAAGGACGAGAAGACCAGCGCAAGAAGAAGCGGATCGGAGGAAGAAGAAAATGGAAGAAGAAGATGGAAGAAGATGAAGGAAGGAGAAGATGAAGAATCCGAAGGATGAAGAAAGAAGAAAGAAGATTTTAATAAAGGAATTGTCAAAGACTGTCTCCTGTCCTTTTTACCATTTTTGCCACTTTTTTGGTGAAATGGTAGGGGTACTTTTGTACCCCCTTACCATTTCACACAGGGGGGGGCCGGGATCTGGGGGTCCCCTTGTTAAAGGGGGCTTCCAGATTCCGATAAGCCCCCCGCCCGCAGACCCCCACAACCACCGGCCAGGGTTGTGGGGAAGAGGCCCTTGTCCTAATCAACATGGGGACAAGGTGCTTTTGGGGTCTTAGACCCCCAAAGCATCCTCCCAATGTTGAGGGCATGTGGCCTGGTACGGTTCAGGCGAGAGGGGGGGCCGCTCTCGTCCCCCCCTCTTTTCCTGCGGCCTGCCAGGTTGCGTGCTCGGATAAGGGTCTGGTATGGTTTTTGAGGGGGACCCCACGCCATTTTTTTTGGCTAGGTTCCCCTTAAAATCCATACCAGACCTCAAGGGTCTGGTATGGATTTTGAGGGGGACCCTACGCCATTTTTTTTTATTTTTTTTGGCTGGGATCCCCCTTAATATCCATCCCAGACCTGAAGGCCTGGTTATTGAATTTGGGGGGACCCCTACGCTTTTTTTGTTTTTTTTTTTCATTTTTTTTTTTTTTTATCAATGACTTTTTTTTATGAATGAGTTTCAATGAATCACTGTTCTCTGTGTTACGGGAGCCGTGAATTAACATTAGCCGCGAGTGATTTTAAATAGCTTTTTTACTTTCAAAAATGACACTTTGCGCAGAGACAGTTCTAAACACGGGAAACATGCGCCCCTTTACAGGCATACTATAGACACCCCCCAGGTACGAAATTTAAAGGAATATTACACTTTTATTGTTTCAATTTAAGCATTATTAAAATCACTGCTCCTGAAAAAACGGCCGTTTTTAAAAAAAATTTTTGCATTGATACATGTCCCCTGGGGCAGGACCCAGGTCCCCAAACACTTTTTATGACATTAACATGCATATTAGCCTTTAAAATGAGCACTTTTAATTTCGAACGTTCGCATCCATTATAACTAATAGGGTTCTAAAGCTCGCACGGACTTTAGGTCCGTTCGCGGGTTCTGGTGCGAGCCGAACGGGGGGTGTTCGGCTCATCCCTACCAGAGACACTCCTTCATACCCGAACTAGAAGGACACGCCGTCCTTATCTACTCAGTGACTCTTCCTCTGGAATCGTCCCAGCTCGACCAGGGAGCCCATGGAGCTCTCTCCCCCCCTCATATCTCCTGGTGGGATGGGGGGGGGGTGACGAGCAGGGATCTTAGGGTTATTTGAACCACCCTTATGACTACATTAGTTTCCTACATGTTTTGGTAGAAATTTTATGATCCCCTCGACCCCATGTAATAGGCTTAATCAATAGTTAACTTTTTGTTTTTAGATTTCTCCCCATTCCAAGGTGCCCTGGTCTGGTGTGGCACACATGTGCCTCCTCCTATCCCTTTGACTCCTCATGGTTTCTGAGGGATAGGACCTCCAGGCCTCGTTTGGCATGGAGCTTTTTGTTATTGAAATATCTCTCACTTCTACGTGTGAGAGGTACTCTAGGCTCCTTTTCTCCGCCCTGGGTTCCTACTCACCCAGGGGGAGAAAACTCCCTCCTCATCTATCCCTCTTCCCGTTCCTTCTCTCTTACCCTTCTTCTTTGGAGCATCAACTAATCTTCCTCTACCTTTTAGTATGGATAATCGCCTGGCCCACACATCCTGTGACACCTAATCGGAGCAGACCAGAAGTCCCATTCCTTCCCTCCGGCTGGAACAGGCTCCCAGAGGTAAGTGGCGGTGAGCATGTTTACACCCCTCATCTATGGTTCCATGGCTGACCACACACGAAATGCTTTAAAGATAGCCACTCACAATGTCCAGGGCATGAATTCCCCTCTCAAAAGGAGAAAGCTCTTCCAAGCTGGACACTGTCATGCTTCAGGAAACTCACTTTCCGGTTCGGTATAGTCCCAAATTCATCCACTCTTACTTCCCTAATTTTTTCCTAGCTAGTGCAGAAAATAAAACTAAAGGGGGTGGCCAATATCTTTGCAAAATCCTGTAACTTTAACTGGATCTCAGACACAAAAGACCCAGAGGGTAGATTTATCCTAGTTAAAGGAATGATCGAAGGTCATCTTTTGAGTAATATCTTACTACGCCCCCAACAAGGGTCAAGCTGCCTTTTTATTTATTTATTTATTTATTTTTTAAGTTTAAAATATTTTTAGTGGAAAAGAATTAGCATACATAGTAAATATAGTTATATCTAACAGTGTAAAATACGTTAGGTCGTACAAAAGTCCAGTTTATCTGCAATAAAGTGAATATTGATAACAATACTTATTTATAACTGGCAAAGTGAACAAAAGGAAATATAAAAATAAACCATTCATTTGTGTAATCCATATATAAGGTCAGGACTGTCAGGGAATCGGTATCAGAGAGACCTATCGCTATGAGAATAAAGAATCCCCAGGAGGTGGTCGCCGGACAACCCAAAAGGCCCCATACACACCACCCCCTTGGGAGCTCTCTGTGGTTATGCACGGAATCCCCCCGGGGCCAACGACCAAACCCCCAACTGGGATCTCTATTGACCGAATGGTAAGGCTATAAAAGTGGACACTCCAGGTCAATGATCAAAGTCATGGTGGTTGATTGTCAACAGATCAGTGCTGAGAACGAACCCACCCTGACAGCCTGACCAATTACAACTGAAATATCCCCATAGGGGTAACTTCAGGCCTTTCTTAGCATTAGGTGAGGGAGGGAGTAGATTGTCCCTGAAAGGAGGGATAGGAAACATGTGAAAGGAAAGGAGTTAAGTGAAGGAATGGGTCAAAGAGGAGAGGGAGCGTTCCTGGTTCAAGCCATCATTCCAGGAAGGAGAGGTATGTTGCAGAATGTAGCCCAAGTTTCCCAGGTGGCATTAAATCTCTAAGTTTTGTCATTAAGTTTTGCTACGATTTGTTCTTGAGCCATAATCCAGGAAATCTTCCTCCTGGATCCCTGGAAGGAAACAGTGGGTCTCTTCCAGGCTTTGGAAGGAAACAGTGGGTCTCTTCCAGGCTTTGGCTATTGTGATTTTAGCTCCTAACAGAAGGAAGAAAGAGAGAACCTGTAGGTGCTTAGGTAGTTTAGGGATGTAGTGATTTAGTAGGGCTATGTTGGGGTTAGGTGACACCATTTTATTTGTTAATGAGCTAATGGTATGGAAGATTTTCTGCCAGAAGGCTCTGATGCGAGGACAAGTCTACCATATATAGAGCATTGTACCCTCTAGCTCACACCCTCTGAAGAATAGTGGCGAGGTCCCTGGGTAAATCAACGCTAGTCTGGAGGGAACATAATACTACCTGGTCAGAACCTTTAGACTAGCTTCAATGAGTGATACATTGCAAACACCTTTATAAGAAAGTTTCGAAGCATGGAACCACTGCGATGTACTCCACGTAATACCCGTGTCCTCCTCCCAGGCCCGAGCGTAAGTCGGCTTGTCCAAGTTCATCATAAGTGCTGCAAAAATCAATGAGATGCCTCCCCTCTGATCCACAGTATTTGAGCACCAATGCTCATAGGGGGTTATTGTGGGGGGTTCCATTTTGTTAGTCTAGATTAGGGATGAGCCGAACACCCCCCCGTTCGGCTCGCACCAGAACCCGCGAACGGACCTAAAGTCCGTGCGAGCTTTAGAACCCTATTAGTTACAATGGATGCGAACGTTCAAAATCAAAAGTGCTAATTTTAAAGGCTAATATGCATGTTATTGTCATAAAAAGTTTTTGGGGACCTGGGTCCTGCCCCAGGGGACATGTATCAATGCAAATTTTTTTTTAAAAACGGCAGTTTTTTCAGGAGTAGTGATTTTAATAATGCTTAAATTGAAACAATAAAAGTGTAATATTCCTTTAAATTTCGTACCTGGGGGGTGTCTATAGTATGCCTGTGAAGGGGCGCATGTTTCCTGTACTTAGAACTGTCCACAGAGAACAGTCATTCATTGAAAGTCATTCATAAAAAAAAAGTCATTGATAAAAAAAAATAAAAAAAAAAAAAAAAAAAGCGTGGGGGTCCCCCCAAATTCAATAACCAGGCCCTTCAGGTCTGGGATGGATATTAAGGGGGACCCCAGCCAAAAAAAAAAATAAAAAAATGGCGTAGGGTCCCCCTCAAAATCCATACCAGACCCGGAGCGAAGCCTCACACAGCGGGAGCCTCCCATTGCGAGGTGCGGCCCGAGAACAGACGCCAAAGCCAAAGCCATGGAAGAAGATGCCGGACGAGAAGGACGAGAAGACCAGCGCAAGAAGAAGCGGATCGGAGGAAGAAGAAGATGGAAGAAGAAGATGGAAGAAGATGACGGAAGGAGAAGATGAAGAAACCGAAGGATGAAGAAAGAAGAAAGAAGATTTTAATAAAGGAATTGTCAAAGACCGTCTCCTGTCATTTTTACAATTTTTGACACTTTTTTGGTGAAATGGTAGGGGTACTTTTGTACCCCCTTACCATTTCACACAGGGGGGGGGGCAGGATCTGGGGGTCCCCTTGTTAAAGGGGGCTTCCAGATTCCGATAAGCCCCCCGCCCGCAGACCCCCACAACCACCGGCCAGGGTTGTGGGGAAGAGGCCCTTGTCCTCATCAACATGGGGACAAGGTGCTTTGGGGGTCTCAGACCCCCAAAGCATCCTCCCAATGTTGAGGGCATGTGGCCTGGTACGGTTCAGGCGGGAGGGGGGGCCGCTCTCGTCCCCCCTCTTTTCCTGCGGCCTGCCAGGTTGCGTGCTCGGATAAGGGTCTGGTATGGATTTTGAGGGGGACCCCACGCCATTTTTTTTGGCTGGGGTTCCCCTTAAAATCCATACCAGACCTCAATGGTCTGGTATGGATTTTGAGGGGGGCCCTACGCCATTTTTTTTGTTTTTGGCTGGGGTCCCCCTTAATATCCATCCCAGACCTGAAGGGCCTGGTTATTGAATTTGGGGGGACCCCCACGCTTTTTTTTTATCAATGAATGACAGTTCTCTGTGTTACGGGAGCCATCAATTCATTAGCCGCGAGTGCTTTTAAATAGCTTTTTTCCCTGCAAAAATGACACTTTTTGCAGGGACAGTTCTAAGCACAGGAAACCTGCCCCCCTTCACAGGCAACCTATAGACACCCCCCAGATGTGATACTGCAATGCTGTACTAACAGCACGCACACACAAATCCCCAGAAATAGAGCACATATTCTCAGCAGTCAGCAGCACACTGACACGCTGACACTGAAACACAATATCACAATATGCGAGGCCGCCGCCAGCATTGCACTGCGACTGGCACAATGCATTGCGGGCCGCTCGCATCACACAAATTTGATGCGAGCGGCCCAAATAGTTCTGGGCTCGCCGAATGGGCGAACGCCCGATGTTCGATTCGAACATGGGTTCGAATCGAACACCGGGCCCATCCCTAGTCTAGATGGAGTTTAAAAAATAGGAGATTTGGGAAAATGTGAATATTTCCATGTCGGGCATATCCAGTTTCTTCCTGCAGTGGGACAAGGAAAGCGGACCTGCTGGGGAAAGGAAGTGGCCTATGCGGTAGAGACCCTTATCCATCCACCATCGGAACGCTTTTATATTTAGGTCCGCAGGGAAGTTCGCATTATGAAATAAATGAGCTAGTGGTTTCAAGGGGGATATCAAGGTGTGTTGTGTGTAAAGCTTGCAGCATAGTGCAATGGAGTGCGAGAGGGTGGGGGACATTATGGCTGGCCTAGTCTTTGGGTCACACCATAATAGAAAATCAATGGTGTTCAAGGCTTTTCATTCCATAGAGAGCCAATCAGGTTTCGGGCTCCTAGAGAAGACCATTGAAATTTGTGTTAGTTGTGCTGCCTGGAAGTAGCCCCAGAAGTCCTGTAAACCCAGACCTCCCTGGGATTTCAGGCGAAAAAGGGTTCTAGATGGGCACCTATACCTCTTGTTACCCCAGACAAAGTGTACTACTTCTGACTGGAATTTACTGAGGAATTCGTGAGTGGGATTGGGAGGGAGCGAAATAGGTATAGAAGACGGGGGAGAAGGGTCATCTTTACTGATCCAGTGGAAAGTAACCCAGAGAAAAGGTTGAGACTGACACTGAATCCTCTTTCAGGGTTTTTATTCAGAAAAATAGAACACAGTCTCTTGATAAAGGGTAGAGGGTTTAGGGGTGAGTTCAGGCACCTAGATTGCAGGGTGAAGATATCAGACAAATCCAGAGAATAAACTGTTTCACACTGGATTCAGCACGCCCGGATAGGTCTCTCTCACTAGGCCTAGCAGCCAGTAGGATACTCGGTACAGTTTCTGCCACAGACTTGTAGTTACACTTTAACGTCACTGAGGTATTAGATGAATTTTATATAACTGTCATACGGTACCAGGTTCTTTCAGCCGATCCAGCGATACCATATGAGGAACAATCCAGGTCGCGTCCTTCAACTAAGCCTCCAGGCTCCTTCAGAGAAACCAGCCTTGCGCATGGCCTTCTCCTGAAGAGTCCTCCCCTGGGGTTCATCAGTTGCTGGGCCTCTCAAATCCGATTAGAAGGCACCGGACCTTCCTTGGATCAGTAGGCTCCGAAAGTCACTCGGGCTTACCCCTGCAGTTACATTGCCTCGGGCCAGCAAGCCCTGAGATGCAGGATGCATGGTTCGCACCCCAGGCCAGGAGGGCCATGAGGCTGGGTCAGGAGGACCACCAGAACCACACACAGGACAGGAAAAACGTATTTTTGTCACATGGTGTCGTCGGTCCCTTAAATACCCCCCCCCCCCAGAATGCACAGCGAGAGAAAATTCCCACTGGGCTGGTTCTGAGAGGTAGGTGGCATTTAATGCATCCAGCTAGACTGCTTTCTACTCTTGCCGGCGGTGACAGCGACACATTCGGTCAAGGAGAACCCAGTTAGACTGGTACCGAAACCACAAATTTTAGAAGAATTATCCTGAAGCCCAACTGTGGTTTCAGGCAACATAATTTTCAAAAACAATAGCGCCTGCTCGTCAGGAGCCAGCGCTACATATAGTTTCAGTCCTCCAAACAAACTGGGCAGGGGGCCCCAAACAATCAAGCATGCTCCTCTCACTTGACCTTCAAAAGGCCTTTGACTCTGTCTCTTGGTCATACATTTTTGTGATCCTTGAGCGTTGGGGTTTTGGCAACAGATTTAAGGGCCTGATGCATGCTCTTTACTCAACTCCTAAAGCTTACATCAGGCTCCAAGGATATTACTCTAAGCCAATATCGATAGCTAAGGCTGTCCACTATCTCTGCTTTTTGCGATAGCAATTGAGACACTTGCCATTTCCATTTGCCAAAACCCTAATATACAAGGAGTTACTTGTGGCTCTCAGATCCATAAATATGGCCACTTTGCGTATGACATTCTTCTATTCCTCACCTCCCCTATAACCTCCCTCCCCAACCCGTGCACCTCCTTAAATGAATTTGCCAAGATTTCAGGTCTCCAGGTAAACCACTCCCAAGTCTCAAGCCCTTAACATATCCCTTCAGTCTGACACCGTTGCACTCTTCCAAAAAACTTTAAATTCGAATGGTGTGACTCCTCCGTTAGATACCTGGCAATTAACCTCACGGCAAAGACTGAGGCTCTCTATGACGGTAACTATCCCCCCATGTATCGAAAGATGGAGTCATATCTCACATCCTGGTCCAAGAACAACCTATCATGGCTTGGGAGAGTTAATTCTGTAAAGACGACGCTGCTTCCCAAGCTGCTATACCTGTTTCTTTCTCTTCCAATACCAATTAAAAAAGACCATATTAAATAATTTCAAAGCAAAATACTCAAATTTACTTGGGGAAAGGCGGGCTATAGAATCCCTCAACAAACCCTATATTAACAAAGAAAAAAGGGGGGACTGGGTGTTACCCCACCTACACAAATATTACCTGGCAGCCAGAATAGCCCAAATGTCAGTGATTTACTCCAGTGATTTACTCCAGATACGAGAAACCGGACTGGGTGCAAATAGAAAAACAGGCAGTTTAACCTAGACTACCTGCTCTAGAGCTCCCCGAAAACCCGCCCCCGATTATGGCCTCTACCCTTTCTCATACTCTTGCATCCTTGGACTCTTTGCGTTCTAACTCCTCTCTAGTGTCAGCATGTAAACCGTTGACCCACAACTTTAACAACCCAGACTTCCCTCCAGGAGGGAATATCCTGGCATTTAAATGGTGCTTGGATAAGGGACTATATCGAATCAGACACTTCTTTATGGCTGCAGGTCCTATCACCTCAGAAAGATTTAGGTTCGGACAGATTTCTCATTTCTTAAACATGATTTGGAAGGACAAACCCCTACCTCCCCAGTTCACTGATTATGAGCTATGGTGTGGTCAGGCCATGGACCACAAGGGGGGGTCTCGATAGTCTACTCGTCACTTACCTCTCCATCTGCTAAATTGTCCTATATGCAATCCTGGGAGTTTGACTTCAGATTTCAGTGGGACCTGGGGGTCTGGCAGAAGGCAAGCTTCAATTCCTTCAAAGGCATCTTGAATACTACCATAATAGAAGCAAGTCTAAAAGTTATCTCTAGATGGTACTATACCCACTCAAGACTTGCCTCAATTTTTCCTGCAGCTGATCCTCTGTGTTTCAGAGGATGCAAAGTTATAGGCACGATGCCCCACATCTGGTGGGAGTGCCCCAGAATACGATCCTTCTGGAAAAAAATTATTCAACTTGATTGACAAGCTTGTGGGAAGTCAGATCCCCAGAACCCCATTGGTCGCCCTCAATGCTTACATCCCGCAGGCTAATTCACTTCATTCTTCTAGGGGCTAAACTTACTGTGGCAAAAGCCTGGAAAAACACGAAAATCTCCTTTCCAGCGTTTATTAGAAAGGTCTCCTGGATAATGTCGCAGGAGAATCTCTCCAGCATACTTTTAATTACTGTCAACAAATTTGAGTCCACCTGGGAACCCTGGGCTGAGCATGTGGGAACCCCACTGACCACTAACTCACTATCAATAGGGATGAGCTTCAAGTTCGACTCGAACATTGCCTGTTCGCCTGTTCAGCGAACAGCGAACAATTTGGGGTGTTCGTGGCAAATTCGAAAAGCTGCGAGCACCCTGTAAAAGTCTATGGGAGAAATCTCAAGTGCTAATTTTAAAAGCCTATATGCAAGTTATTGTCCTAAAAAGTGTCTGGGGACCTGGGTCCTGCCTCAGGGGACATGTATCAATGCAAAAAAAAAGTTTTAAAAACTGCCGTTTTTTCAGGAGCAGTGATTTTAATAATGCTTAAAGTGAAACAATAAAAGTGTAATATTCCTTTAAATTTCGTACCTGGGGGGTGTGTATAGTATGCATGTAAAGGGGCGCATGTTTCCCGTGCTTAGAACTGTCCCTGCACAAAGTGTCATTTTTGCTGGAAAAAAAGCTATTTAAATCACTTGCGGCTATAATGAATTGCCGGCTCCCGTAATACAGAGAACTGTCATTCATTGAAAGTCATTGATAAATTTCCCCCAAAGTCAATTACCAGGCCCTTCAGGTCTGCTATGGATATTAAGGGGAACCCTGCGTCAAATTTAAAAAAAAAATGACGTGGGGTCCCCCCTAAATATCCATACCAGACCCTTCATGTTGATGGGGACAAGGGCCTCATCCCCACAACCCTGGCCATTGGTTGTGGGAGTCTGCGGGCGGGGGCTTATCGGAACCTGGAAGCCCCCTTTAACAAGGGGACCCCCAGATCCCGGCCTCCCCCCCTGTGTGAAATGGTAAGGGGGTACAAAAGTACCCCTACCATTTCACCAAAAAAGTGACAAAAATGTTAAAAATGACAGGAGACGGTCTTTGACAATTCCTTTATTAAATTATTTTTTCATCTTCTTTCTTCTGGTCTTCTTCCTTTCTTCATCCGTTGGTTTCTTCATCTTCTTCTTCCATCTTCTTCTTCCATCTTCTTCTTCCTCCGATCCGCTTCTTCTTGCTCTGGTCTTCTCGTCCGGCATCTTCTTCCACGGCGTCGGCGTCTCTTCCTCTGTGTCGGGCCGCTCCACGCAATGGGAGGCTCCCGCTGTCTGAGGCTTCGCTCCGTCTGACAGTTCTTTTATAACGGAGGGCGGGGCCACCTGGTGACCCAGCCCCCCTCTGACGCACGGGGATGTCATGGGGACTTCCCTATGGCTTTCCCCATGACGTCAGAGGGGGGCGGGGACTCCAGGTGGCCCCGCCCTCCATTATAAAAGAACTGTCAGACGGAGCGAAGCCTCACACAGTGGGAGCCTCCCATTGCGCAGAGCGTCCCGACACAGAAGAAGAGACGCCGACGCCGTGGAAGAAGATGCCGGATGAGAAGACCAACGCAAGAAGAAGCAGATCAGAGGAAGAAGAAGATGGAAGAAGAAGATGGAAGAAGAAGATGAAGAAACCGAAGGATGAAGAAAGGAAGAAGACCTGAAGGGTCTGGTATGGATATTTAGGGGGTACCCCACGTCATTTTTTTTTAAAATTTGACCCAGGGTTCCCCTTAATATCCATAGCAGACCTGAAGGGCCTGGCCTGGTAACGTTTTTTTTTAAATTTATTTTTCTATTTTTATTTTTTTATCAATGACTTTCAATGAATGACAGTTCTCTGTATTACGGGAGCCGGCAATTCATTATAGCCGCAAGTGATTTTAAATAGCTTTTTTTCCTGCAAAAATGACACTTTGTGCAGGGACAGTTATAAGCACGGGAAACATGCGCCCTTTTACAGGCATACTATAGACACCCCCCAGGTACAGAATTTAAAGGAATATTACACTTTTATTGTTTCACTTTAAGCATTAATAAAATCACTGCTCCTGAAAAAAATGCAGTTTTTAAAACTTTTTTTTGCATTGATACATGTCCCCTGGGGCAGGACCCAGGTCCCCAAACACTTTTTATGACAATAACATGCATATTAGCCTTTAAAATTAGCACTTGCTTTGATTTTGAACGTTCGAGTCCCATAGACTTTAATAGGGTTCTAAAGTTCACACAAGCTTTAGGTCTGTTCGCAGGTTCTGGTGCGAACCGAACAGGGGGGTGTTCGACTCATCCCTAACTATCAACTTAATTTCAAATAAGATCTAGAATCGATGCTCCTTTCTTTCTCTTTCCCTGTCTCTTTTCTCTCTCCCAGCTTTCCTCCCCTCATTTCCTCCCTTCCTCTCCCACCCCCCCCCCCCCATGTTACAAAGTTTAAAGAAGAACACGACAGGTTGCCTTATACTAATCCTTCATTGAGAAGTTTATTTTGGGTAACATAGACCATGGTAATTTCCTCTCCCTACTTTACATCAGGGATCCTCCTCCTGACTGTCTGAGAAGTTTCCTATTGCCTTAGTTTTCCCATGTTCGTCTAGTCTCAGGTTTTCTAATATTGTTCTTGTTTATTACAACCAATTATTTTTCATTCTGCTCAGCTACAGTGTTTTTTTTTTTTTTTTTTACATAATCGTCATATCTAATGTCGTTTTCAAATGTATTCATCTTGTTTCTCAAAATAAAATACTTTGAAATTAAAAAGATGCACCCTCACATTCTGTTCCACTGACAAAAGCCAGAAAGTGAGGAAAATCTGAAACAGGGACACAAACAGAAATAGAAATCTGACAGGGTTTTACCCTTTTCCTATTCTACCAAAGATAAGCATTTTTATTTCTGTCTGTTGCTTTTGGAGAGTTCTTCTCACTTCCTGTCTGGCAAAGGGTTGTCAGCAGTTTTCCAAAATTAAAAAAAAAAAGTTTTGGTTGGACATTTGATGGTAATATAGATTTTTGAAACACCTAAACCTGCATAAGGAGAGGGTACTTTTAGGGTGTAATTAAAGTAGAACTACAGGCATTTTTTTTTCATTTTGGAAAGCGCAAGGGAGGGTTATAACCCCTGTCAGATTTTTTGTCGCCATCTGTGTCCCATTGTGGAGATTTCCTTTCACTTCCTGTTCCATAACCAAACAGGAAGTGAGAAGAAATCCCTGAAAATTAAGGGAATTCTTTGGGGCCCCCCCAGGTCACTAGAACTAGTGTCCCCATTGG
Organism: Lithobates sylvaticus; assembly: GCA_028564925.1. Taxonomy (NCBI): domain Eukaryota; kingdom Metazoa; phylum Chordata; class Amphibia; order Anura; family Ranidae; genus Lithobates; species Lithobates sylvaticus. Next base: position 92,717,495 of record CM053036.1, on the reverse strand, counting down.
AACATTTCCCTTCTATTACTTTTCTGAGGACAACCCAAAATATGTAAGTTTCTTTTACTTTCACTTTCAACGATAATGGTAAACAGGACAAATAGAGAGGGTGAATTTCCTTAACAGGGCACAGACAGCCATGAAAACTGACAAGCTTTCTAATCCCTCTCCCCTCTATCCAAAACAAACAAAAAAAGGTTTTGCCTTTAAATTATACATTACGATTACACGCATAAATAAAAATATAAAGCAAATATTGTATTATTAGAGATTAAAAGTAGCATGTACAAGTTAAAAAGCACTAGCTACAGCACATGAACACAATAAACCTATAATACATAAGTCATAGACTAGTTATCTGAAATAGATATGTTAAAAAAATTGTTAAAAAGGTGTGTTTAGGTCATAGATGTGTGTTTTATGCCACAAACATTTTATGCACGTTTGTCATTGCTGCCCTCTTCTGCTTTTCTGGATTTTGTTTGGTGTACAGAAAACATCATGTGAGTGAGTGAGTGACTATGTGGTGTGATGGCAAAGAGGTACTCACATGACAATGACAGACTAAAAGTAAACTGTTGAATTTCTGGTCTGGGAATACATGAATATGAATAATCATTATAGGGTGTAAAATAACAGCAAGGGGGTACCGGCGCCAACTCCTATATTAGCTTTTATCTGTGAAGGCTGCAGTCTCGAAAAGTAAGAGGACTGTTTGTTCAGTTACTAGTTACTAGTCAATCATTATAGGGTGTCATGGCTCTCCAGTCCTCTATCTTTATCTAAAGAGGCACTTGGAGTAGATCACACATTCAAAAGAATACATAGCATGCAGCTTTTTATCCTCAAAACAATCCACATTAAAGCATATACTTCATATATCACAGAAAAAAAAACAAAGGAATATTATACAGACACCCTAGACAGTATTTAAACCCTTTGTAGAAGGCCTCATTTGCAAAAGGACACACAGCTTGCACCTTTTTATGCAGTACTTCACAATAAAGTGCACATATTGCACAGACAAAGCAAGAAATATTGTAAGACTTTATAGACAGTAATTAAACACTTGTAGAATGCTGCATTTTCAACAGAAGGAAAAACAATCCGCTTTTAAACCACAAAATCATCATTAGAGTGTATTTATTTCACATACAAAGGCCAGCTAAATATTGTAGAGACAATATACACAGCATTTAAACCATTATAGTGGGACACATTTTGAACATGAGAGACAGCAGCCAGCCACTAATTCAAAAATCAACACTGGAGTGTATTTATTTCACATAAAAAGCCTAATACTTTACAGACTACATACCCAGTATTTAAGCACCTCTAGTAGGTCACATTTTGAACTGAAGAGACTATCAGAATCAGAGATTATCAGAAAAAAAAAAAAACACTAAATATTGTAGTGAATCCATGCACAGTATTTATATACTTGTACTTGGCCTTATTTCACACAAGAGAAACAACATTCAGCTTTTATTGAAAAAAAAAAAATCAACATTATAGTGTATTTATCTAACTGAAAAAAGCACAGTATATAAGCAATTTCACTCACCACATTCTTAAGAACAAGAGACGTCAGTCAGCTTTTAATAAAAAAAATCAACTTTAGTGTGTTTTCGTTTCACAGAGAAAAGGCAACAAAATATTGTACAGATTCTATACACAGTATTTAAGCAATTTTAGCAGGCCACATTTTGAACAGGAGGGACAGCAGTCAGCTTGCAGTCAAAAAAATTACTTAAGAGGGCTTTTTTCACTGATGAAAACATGCAAAATATTGTATTGACTATACGCAGTATTTAACCACTTGCTTACTGTCCACTTATACCCCCTTCTTGAGCAGGCCAATTATCAGCTTTTAGTGCTGTTGCACTATGAATGACAATTGAGCCGTCATGCAACACTGTACTCATATGACATTTTTTTAGCATTTTGTTGAGACAGATAGGATGTGTGAATGGAACTTTACCACGATCTGTGGTCGGCTGTGTCCAAAGGACAAAGTGTCTACAGAGCATGCTGAATTCACACCGCTGGAGGCGTGTAAGGGGCGTGGTTCTGGGAAGATGTCCATGGAGCAGTGCTGTAGCTATCTTTTGGCTATTGCATGGTAAGGAAGTGGTTAAGCTATTTTAGTAGGCTGCATTTTGAACAAGAGGGACAGAAGTCAGTTTTTAATCCATAAATCAACACTAGAGTCTTTTGGTTTCACAGAGGAAAGCCAGCAAAATATTGTACTGACTATATGTAGAGTATGTAAGCACTCTTACCAGGCTGCAGTTTAACAGGGACAAACCAGGCAGATTTTAATGAAGAAATTACAGTAAAGCCCCATACACACGGTCGGACTTTTTCATGGATTCTGTCCGATCGGACAATGTTGTTAAAAAATCAGACCGTGTGTATGCACCATCGGACAGTGTTCGTCGGTTTGTCCGACGGACAAAGTCTTATCTCCTGCTGGAAAGATTTGCCGTCAACCCGGTCCGATCACACCAAACCCGATCGTGTGTACGGTTGTCCGACCGGACAAAGTGCTACGCATGCTCAGATCACATTACAAGACCAAAGCTATTGGCTACTAGCCTCTACGTTGTCCCGTCGTAGGCAACAAACGTCACCACGTTCAGAATGATCGGATTTTCCGACAACTTTGTCCGACCGTGTGTACGCAAAACCAACATCGGACAAAGTACGACGGACATGATCCGACGGACCTGGTCCGCGGATTGTCCGACCGTGTGTATGGGGCTTTAGAGTACACTATTTGAGAAAGACAATAACTACAAATATATTTGATTGCTGTGGCAATGGAATTGGCTGCAAACTAGGAGACACACAGCATGATATACTCTGCAGAAAACACTTTAAATTTTGCATCTGCAGAAACGTTATGTACGGCTTATTTACAGTGACCAATCACCAGAATGGCCTTGGAACATTCAGGTGCAAAACATTGACTGACCATAAAAAAAAAAAAAAAAAAAAAATTGCAGTTAAGAAACAGCCTCAAAATAATTATGTTGGGCACCTTTACTGTGCCAGAGGACTGGAATAGGGCAGTAGAGGCAGATGGCAAAGATGGGAGGAGATGGTAATGGTGGCAGGCAAACAGCAGTGCAGGAAATGATAATAGTGGCAGTTCATCACTGTTGGAAGCACCTGGTAATGGGAACAGGCCAGCAGTGGTTGAAGAAGTTTGTAATGATGATAGACCAGCAGTGTTGACAGAAGCTGGTAATGGTGTCAGGCCAGCAATGTTGGAAGGAGCTGGTAATGGTGGTAGGAGCTGGTAATCGTGACAGGCCAGCAGTGGTGGAAGGAAATGGCAATGGTGTAAGGTGTAATTTTATATTGTAGACAGATTCCATGCAATAGTTTAGTCATTAGCATGGGCTGCAGTGAATTTGTAATATTTGCTGATCCAGGACTAGGTAATTTTTATAAAAGTGAGCTGTTGTCAGCAGAGTGGGTTTAGGAGACTTATGTCATGGTTCAAGCCTAACCTTGTCCCTGCTCTGCATGGCCACATGCTAGCCCTCTTCCCAGCTTGATGTGCCATAAGGTAAACTTGTCCCCTTGTCAGACTTGCATCCCTATTGCTTGAAGCCACAGATATTGCAGAAGATGTAGATGGAAATTCCTGTGGAGTAGGAAGAAAGGTGGAAAGGGAGGAGGAGGAGGCGGAGTGTGGGACTTATGCTTCCAACTAATATCATTAATGTACTCCTCTCAAGAATCATATGTCTCCAAATAACTGGTGCATTTACCATACTTGATATGCTGCAGGAAGTGGCTGCAAGCCACTACGGTGCTGCCAGGAGCGTCTGCTCCCTTGGCTCCTCTGCAAGCTGCCTCTGGATGACATCCTGTTTGCTGATGCTGTGCTTCTCCCTCACATTCCTCATCTTGCCGCCATTACTAGAAAAAAAAAAAAAATAATATTAAAAAAAATCCCATAGTTTGTAGACGCTATAACTTTTGCGCAAACCAATCAATATCTGCTTAGTAGGATTTTTTCTTACCAAAAATATGTAGCAGAATACATATTGGCCTAAATTGAAGAAAATTAAGAAATTAGATTTTTTTCAATGTTTTTATTGGATATGTTTTAAAGCAGAAATAGTGCAAAAAATAAAAGCGGCAGAAGGTGATCAAATACCATATTATTTATTTATATATAAGGAAATAAAAAATTCTGCATATAATTGTATTCTATCTTGTATGCATTGTACACTGCAGTTATTGTGCATGCGACACTAATAATGTTTTCATTACGTTTGCATACTTTCAAGTCCTGATTAGAATTAGCCTGCCTATGTTACGCCCCTTGTTACCATAAAAGTACAATTGTAATAATAATGTAATACTTATGTAAACATGTGTATAAAAAACTTCAATTGTGTCGAATAAACAGAACAGTTATTTGGAAAGATGCTGAGTATATCTTTTGTGTCTGTTCCCCACTGCAGTAGTTATTAATTTGGAACCATTAATCAATATGAGGATAGGAGTTGCCTAACTATAACATTTTTAGAACAGTGACAACAGTGAAAAGAGCCCAAATGTGTACAAGGTAAAATTAGAATTAGAACAACTCCTACCTGATTGCATTTTCCAGTCATACATACTGTAGTGCAGCTCACAGCAGCCTCGGAAGCTGTACACACAGTTAATCAGAGGCCTTTTGTAAATTTATTCCAACCAACATAATACCTTGAGAAAACTTTAGGGAATTGTGTGAGGAATTAAAATGATAGCTTAATAAATGTGTTTGAGCAAAAAGGGGGTGTAAAGATCATATTTGATATAACTTCATATTGAGATGTTAGGTGATACTTGAAAAGAATACAGCTTTCGTTCTGAAAATGCTGAGATTGTAATTTGACAAACATGCCAAAGCTGTCTGCTTTATAACAAAGCCATGCATATTTTCTTAAATTACTGAGTGCAAAATAATCCCACCATCTCAAGTAAAGCTACTTTTTAATGCCTAGTACTCCTGAGGCTTTATTCCTCTCTCTCCTGTCAAATCGTATTTGTTACTGATGCCAATCCTGCTGTAACTGAATCACCACTAAGTGAACCAGCAGATGTCGGAGACCTGAGAGGGGGCTGAGGAAGATAAGAAAGTACAGCTTTATTTTATCATGCACAATTCAATGGCTGCTGGTGAAATTGGCCTCAGTCTATTCTAAGAATATCAAAATGTTGTTAGGCCACTTTTAACTGTTGAAGAAAATACCTGCACATTTGTATTCTGACCCCCTATTGTTTTAAATATAATGAATTAAAAAAAATGCATTATATTTTGCTTGGGAATTTCCCATATTGTTTTGCTGTCTAGTTAACTTCTTTTACAAAGGAAAAAGGCTCTGCCTTAGGCAGATGCAAAGATACATCTTTTGCTTCTGAGGCGTTGGAATATCAAAAATAGTAAATACTAAATAGTCAAAGAGATGTTCTATAGTTCTGTACACTGAATAGAAAGGAGAGGAACCTGTCTCCATATTCTCTTAGCTGGACATGGACAACTTTCACACTTTTGTGCCGATTTCAAAAGTGACAGCTGCTACCGGGGACAAGAACCTCCACATGCTGTTACTGGTGGGGCATTTTGGGGGTGAGGTTTGGAGTGTCCAGTTTACACCATGTTACACCCTAAATACATGTGTAACATGGTGAAAAAGGTGGAGTAAGTCTCTAAATGTTGTCAACTTCTTTCTGGGTGGTATGTTATAGCAAGAGATTTTTCAAAAGAGTGACTGGGGTTAACACTTCTGCCTTGCAGGACTGGGGTCCTTGGTTCAAATCCCATCCAGGAAGCTATCTGAATGGAGAATCTGAATGGACTACACAATCTTTCTGTGTTTGTGTGGATTTCCTGTAAGTTTTCTACCCCCCCCCATCCAAAGATATTTTGGTAGGTTCATTGGTTCCTGTTTAAATTTGCCCTAATGTGTTTGTATATTTGTCTGCATTTAAAGGCTAACTCCACCTTGTGACAGTGGGGGTTTGCTCGCACAGCTGTGTCATTCAGAGATTGCAGCACATGGACTTGTAGTTATCAACAATCACATGTGCGGCAATTAGCTACACTTGTAATCCATTGACACTTCCTCCAGCTCCAGGGTTGGAGGAAGAGTTGGCAGTAGTCTGACATTGCACCTATAATCCACTGATTGTGGTACAGTGGATCCTCGGATTACGAGCATAATCCGTTCCAGGAGTATGCTCATAATCCAAAGTACTTGCATATCAAAGCGAGTTTTCCTATTGAAGTCAATGGAAACGAAAATAATTTGTTCCGCATTGACTTCAATGGGATGCAATACCGCATGCGGTGCTGCACACTGCTTTTGGCCTGAATCCTGCTCGTTTTGTGAGACAACACTCGCAAACTGAGTTAGGATTTTTAGAAATACAGTGCTCGTTTTGTAAAAGGCTCATTAACCGCGTTACTCGCAAACCGAGGTTCCACTGTATATGCTTTTTATATTTTTTCCTTAAAGGGATACTAAACCCAGGACCCTGCATTCACTACAAAATACAGAACATGGAAATAATTATTTTAGTAAATATAATCTGTTAAATACCTTTTCTCATCAGCAGTATATAGTAGTCTTGTGACTTCTATAAGTGTCTGGTTAAAGCTTGTAGGAGGAGTTTTCATTCTGCACTGACTGTCCTATCAGGATTCAGGACCCCTGAGTATGTTCAGCCTGTCCCCTGGCTCTGTATTATCAGGAAATATATTGGGGACAATTGAAGGAGGGGAGGATCAGAGAAGACAGGATCAAACATCTTTTTTACACAATGCAGAGGACTAACCCCTTAGGTTCCACAGTCAGTATACCAAGCATGCTTTACTGCATATACAGACTGATTTTACTGTTGTGAGTTTAGTAACACTTTAAATCTCAACTTAGCTTTAAAGATAGGGGCCATCAATTGTAAGCTTCTTAACTGCAGGGACTGTGAATGTACAGTATGTAAAGTACTGTTTAAATAACTTTTTTTCCCCCGGTTTTATCGATGTTAAAAACTTTATTCATTTTATTTTCTAAAGCCCATTTTAAGACAAATTGTAAATCCTTGTAAATTGTGTAAATTGAATGGTGTAGATTTGTTGGAAATATAAAGTGTAGAGAAATTTGATTGCATGTTTTGACTGTAGAAATTCAACTAGATATGATTTAGGCGATATAGACCTGTGCAAATTATGTTAAAGTAGTACTAAAGACAAAATTAAAAATGGCACATATGATTCAGTCTGTCACTAGCTTTAACACAGCAGTCTTTGTTTTTCTGAGCTCCTCCTAGTAATATAGCTTTATCTGTTGATCCTGTCAGTAAGCCTGTTATTTTTCTTACTTTAACAGACCAATCTGTTCAGCAAAAGTGGAAACAAGTGGACTGAGACAAACAATTTAAAGCGGTATTAAAGTATGTAAGTACTTTAAGTATTTAAATAACAATAATGTTATACTTACCTCCTTTGTGCAGTGGTTTTGCACAGAGCAGTCCATATCTTCCTCTTCTCACGTCCCATGCTGGCGCTCCTGGCCCCTCCCTCCTGCCGGGTGCCCCCACAGCAAACAGCTTGCTGTGGGGGCACTCAAGCAGGCGCGCTCCATTCACACACAGAGCCGTGGCTCGGCTCCAGCCCTTCATCTCCTGATTGGTTCACTGGCTGTGATTGACAGCAGCGGTAGCCAATGGCTCGCTCCTAGTGTCGAATGAATGATGTCACACAGGAGGGTGAAATGTGAACAGCCCCACTGCCTTGTTACACTGATCAGAGGTAGCTCTCTACTTATCAAACTCCTCCCACTAGTGTGACATCATTAATTAATTACTAGGAGATAGGCAGGGTCACTCCCTGTACCTACAGCAACAGCTGGAAAGTGTGTAGGCATATTGTAGTAGAGAGAAGGTGAGCAGATTGTGGCCTGGATGATCTTTTGGGACGGTGAGGATGTGAGAGCCCTCTTCTTGAATCACTTAAAGCGGAGTTCCGCCAAAAATACTGCAGCTGCTGACTTTTAATATATTGACACTTACCTGTCCTGGGCGCCTGGGATGTCGGCACCAGAAGCCGATCTTGACCCTCGGCTCCCGAGTGGAGGCACCACCATCTTCGGTAAGGGAATCAGGAAGTGAAGCCTTGCGGCTTCACTTCCTGGTTCCCTACTGCGCATGTGCAAGTCGCGCTGCGTGATTCCACTGGTCCCTGCTTTCTTCTGGGACCTGTGTGTCTCCCAGAAGACAGCGGGGGACAAAGTAGGCGCCAGACGTGGCATAGGTCACCGCGGTAATCTATGCCAGGAAGTGGGAGAAAATACCTGTATTACACAGGTAATTGCTCTCTCCTCCCCCCTGAAAGGTGTCAAATGTCACACGAGAGGGGGGGGGGGGGGATTCCAAAAAGCGGAAGTTCCATTTTTGGGTGAAACTCTGCTTTAAAATACAGAACCACTAGCAGAAAAGTGTCTGCCTGTTCTTTCCTTTTTATTGTGTATCTCAGTCTTCTGAAAGGTGATATAATAATAATTGTTTATTACATATGAGCATAAATACACATAAAGCAGTAGAAAAAAATATATATAATAGGTCTCAATAAATATCATCTAGATAATTCATAAATGTGTACATAATTGTTACAACATGATCTACATTATAATGGACCTAAAGTGTGTATACCCAGAGTAAACAAACATGGTAACATGTACACATGATATTATTAATGGGAATGGTTCATTATAATAAAATGATAAAAGTGAAATATTGCACATGGTTACTGTGGAGTAGCATCATAGGAAAGCTCTACGAGTTTTATGGACATATTTCCACTTATCAGGAGCAGATGCAGATTGGACGTATCTATAATAGAATAAAAATGTCAAAATAGTATAATGGTAGATAAAAAGGGGGAAGAAAAAAGGAAAAAAGGGGGACAACAATGGATCCCAAATGCTCTTACCTGACCGTAGTATGTGAATAAAAAATTGACGATAACAATGGCTGGAGGCACTGTAGGAGACGTCATCACCGGGAGCTGAGGTAGTAATAACTGTGGCAAAACAGTGGCACCAACACCAGTGAGTAAACATGGAATGAACTCTCCAGTTATTGGCTGTGATATAGAATTGGTGCTGTATATAATTCCAAAGAGTTTCTGTGAAAAGTATATTGTATCAATAAAGTGATAACACAACTGATAAACTATAGAGAAGAAAAATAAAAAAGAAGGAAAAAAGAATAGTAAGCCAAAAAGCCACGTAGCAATGGTAAGAAGGCCAAGTAATTAGAAAAGAAATAGTATATCTCACGAGAATATGTGATGAAAGAAAGGTGGCAGTGTAGAAATTGGTAAGAGGGTAAAATAGACCACGGGGTACCTTAAGCGTCAGATTGAGGAATGCACCAGAAAAGTGCAACAGTGTCTCGAGAATCAAAACAAGCCAAAGTGTCAGCTCAGTGTGTGGTTTAAATACCAGCAATCAGCCACAGGTCACTACCAACGTCACGCAACGTTTTGTACATTAAATACTCCTGCCTCTGCATTATGTACTTCTGGCCCTTCCTGACACCCCACTCTGTGCCTTCCTCACCCTACTCTTTACCCCCCCTTCACTCCACCTATTCCTTTACCATCCCATCCCCCCTGCACTCTCCCCAACACCCCCCTCCACACTTATAAAACCGTTCAAGCCATCAGCAACCACAGCGGGTGTGGCACTACTCATCAGAAAGGTAAGTGTCAAATGATATTTTGTAAATATGTTATGCCAAATGTGTTTGTAGTGTAATTGGAATTCATCACTATATTGTTTGCAAGAACTGTTTTACCCTGCTTTAAAGTGGCGTTTCCACCAAAAAAAAAAAAATTGCTTAAAAATCATAAAAAAAATAAATAAAAATATAATTGGAAAAAATTCACCTCTAAATGCCTGTTGAAAGGGGGTCCCTCGTAGTCTGCCACCTTCAGTGCCCGGGCACTGACATCACTTCCCTTCGCGCATGCGCAGTGGGTGCCCGGCTGTAAAGCCCCAGCTGGGTGCCCACAGTAAGAATGCCGGTGCCGCGAGCGGAGCGGGGAACAAGGGGGGGCTTTATTACCCTGCATCGCTGGACCCTGGGACAGGTAAGTGTCCGATTATTAAAAGTCAGCAGCTGCAGTATTTGTAGCTGCTGACTTTTAAATTTTTTTTTTTTAGGGTGCACCCAACTTTAAATAGACTGTACAGAGTAAAAGTTGTAGCTAGCTAAACAAATAAATAAATAATTGTGCTAATAAATGTTACCTCTTGGCTGTCTTTCTGGACATATTATAAATCTTTGTGTATATGCTTGCAGAACCAAGCCTATTTTAAACGGAGTGCCCCGCCCATAATTAAAAAAAATTCTTAGAAATGCTGGCAACTATATGTGCTGGAATTAGGCCAAAAAGGGATACTAAACAGAGAAGTTTTAATTGCCATGATTCATTCACATAAATCGTATATTTCACGCCAGTTTTTATTTTATTTTTTATCCTCTAACTACCTTATTCCTGCAGCACTGTTGTGTGGTCACATGATCTTGCCCTGTTCTTTGGAATTTGCTGAGAAAGATCCTTGGGAGGAGCTTCTATTACCCTGTTGATGTATGTTCTCTACAGTGTGAGTCTGTGCCTGGCCAGCCCTGATTGGTGCTGTGTTGGTCATGGTCACATGACAAAAAAAGCTGTTTCAGAACAGCAATTCAAATAAATTCTAAATATGAAAAAAAGGTTTCTCCCCCTATAAATCTTTATTGAACATCAAATGTGTATTTTTGTGCATTAATATGATGTAGGCAATGATGGTTGACACTAGCTTTCATTTTCATGTTAAGACGGCCTCTGCATCATATAAATATATAACCATAAGCATTTCTGTGAGTTTCTTAGTGAATGTAATCAATCAGTGTACTATATCACATCCCTATAGTGTTTAGCAATAGGAGGATGAAGAGAGGGAGGGGAATGTCCCTTACCACTGTGTATATGTGGTCCTTCCTGATGACGCTGTGGACAGCGAAACACGTTGAGACGGGAACATGTTACGCCTGACATCACATCCGGTCACAGAGTTTTGGGACAGTGGAATGCACACCCATCCGCTATCTTGGAGAGGGAGAGAGTACTCTGGGAGACAGTATACTACTGGAATCTGCTAGTGCCAGCTCAGACACTCATACAAGTGATTTTAATAATAATTTTAAAGGGTACCTTATCTCAAAAAACGTTGGGAAACACTGCTCTATATGCCGCCCCACCACCCCTCCTATCCAGGGGTACAGGGGTGAGGCATGGCCCCCCTGGAGCATGGGGTTGGGATGAGTGGATGTAGCGGTGGTGAGGGGGGTGGGATCAGTGGCAGTGGTGGTGAGGGGGGTAGGATCAGTGGCAGCGGTGGTTGTGGTGAGAGGGGTGGGATCAGTGGCAGTGGTGGTTGTGGTGAGGGGGTGGGATCAGTGGCAGCTGTGGTGGTGGTGGTCAGGGGGGGGTGGGATCAGTGGCAGTGGAGGTGAGAGGGGTGGGGATCAGTGGCAGCGGTGGTGGTATTAAGGGGGGTGGGATCAGTGGCAGCGGTAGTGGTGTTGAGGGGGGTGGGATCAGTGGCAGCGGTGGTGAAGGGGGGGGTGGTGAAGGGGGTGGGATCAGTGGCAGCAGTGGTTGTGGTGAGGGGGGTGGGATCAGTGGCAGCGGTGGTTGTGGTGAGGGGGTGGGATCAGTGGCAGCCATGGTAGTGGTCGGGGGGATCAGTGGCAGTGGTGGTGAGGGGGGTGGGGATCAGTGCCAGCGGTGGTGGTGTTGAGGGGGTGGGATCAGTGGCAGCGATAGTGGTGTTGAGGGGGGTGGGATCAGTGTCAGCAGTAGTGGTGTTGAGGGGGGTGGGATCAGTGACAGCGGTGGTGGAGGTGAGGGGGGTGGGATCAGTGGCAGCGTGTGTGGTGGTGGGAGCAGTGGTGAGGGGGTGGGATCAGTGGTAAAGGTGGTGGTGAGGGTGGGTGGAATTAGTGGCAGCGGTGATGGTGGTGGGGATGGGATCAATGGCAGCGGTGGTGGTGAAGGGGGATGGGATAAATGGCAGTGGTGATGGTGGTGAAGGGGGGTGGGATTAGTGGCAGCGGTGGTACCATCCTTCCCCACCACCACCTCTGCCTCTTACTGATCACATCCCTCCACCACCACAGATCTCATCCCTAAAGGAATGAGATCTGTGATGGTAAGGGGGGGGGGGGGTGAGATCAGTAAGAGGCAGCAGTAGTGGAGGATGGGATCAGTTGCACTGGCAATCAGTCGATTTCCCCTTCAGTATTCACATGCCTCCAGGGATGCCTCCTGTGTCATGGGGTCTCCTCCCCCTTCACTCTATTGGTTGTCAGCTGGTCAGCTTACTTTCTCTTTCAGTGTCCGCTTCCCTACATGGCTGGGAAGTGATAGTGCTCAGCCTAACCTCATCGGCGGAACGAACGGACGGGTGGGCCCCTCACATTGGCAGAGCCAGAACGGGCGGGCAGACCCTTCAGGCTGCATTCACACTATAGCGTTTTGAATTGCGATCAGATCTGCCGCGGATCTACCCGTGATTTGATAGCGCTGATGTGTGAATGACAAAACGCGGAATTCGCATTTGAGATGCCATTCATTTGAATGATAATACGTGCTGCAATCACGGCAACCCACATCGCGGGACACATGTCTTCCCAAAGTAGCTCCTAAACTATATTTGGGTCCTGAGATGCGGGTTGCCGTGACTGCAGCACGTTTTATCGCGCGACAGTCGCGGCAGACCAGCACCGCGATTTGAGGTGTGATTCAAATGAATGGTATCTCAAATGCAAGTTTTGCCTTTTGTCATTCACACATCAAAGTGGTCAAATCGTTGGCAGATCCACAGCAGATCTGCCCGCGATTCAAAACGCTGTAGTGTGAATGCAGCCTCACAGTGGCACAGCCAGAAGGGGAGGGTCTCAGAGTGCCAGAACGGCCCACTCCCCACAGTGGAGGAACTCCAGGGCTCAGTCGCAAGTGTGACTGCTGCGACCCTGGTAGTTCTGCCACTGGTAAGGCCATAAAGCACTTATATATCCAATCCAATAAACCGCTATCTTCTCAGTACAATGTGATTCCTTGTTCCTATCAGGCTCATAGCTAGGAAAGCGTACGGGAACCGAACAAGCTTTCACATGACTCTCTGCTACATCCTTTCTCTCCTAGGTACACAATTCTCCTCCCTTCTAGGCTCTATCTATATCTGGGGTTCTGCAAGAAGGGCAGGAACAACAGGTCACATCCCATTAAAGAGCAAGTTCACCTCTTCTTCACCTCTTCCTACATGACTGACACAGTGACCGAGGGTTTTTCCGCGTACACACGTACCGATGGAAACAGTCCGATGGGAGCCTTTCATCGGATTTTCCGACCGTGTGTATGCCCATCTGTCTTTTTCTGTCGGAATTTCCGACGGACTTTGGATTGAGAACCTGTTCTTAATTTTTCAGACGGAAAACCTTTCTATCGGAATTTCCGATCGTGTGTATGCAATTCCGACACGCAAAATTCCGACGCATGCTCGGAAACAACTCGACACATGCTCGGAAGCATTAAACTTCCCTTTTATAGTGCTGTCGAACGTGTTGTATGCAGTGTTATTGACCGTCGGAATTTGGTGTGACCGCGTGTAGGCAAGACAGTTTGAGCGAAATTCCGTCGGAATTCCGACGGGAAAACCATCAGAGCTTTTTCCGACGAGAATTCCGACCATGTATACGCAGCATTTGAGTGGTTGAGATGACAAACCTTCATAAAATAATACACTGCCTTCTCTAATGTCCATTTTGAGAATGCATAATGAAGGCTGAAATTTAACTAAGCATATTGACTTTTCTTCCTAAGCTGACATCATTTTATTTGGTTTGAATGAAGGAACAGGGCCACACACATGGATTAGAATTGATTACCAAGAAAATCTTGTTAACATGTCAGGTTTCAAACTCACACAGAGACCAATTAACACTTGTCTTCCTTTTCTTCATGAGTGTGGGATAGTTACCTTGAACAACCTGCACACACCATGTTTTTTTGCTGCATTCACTGCAAGAATTATGCTTATGTGAAAAGGTAAACCGATTACCTTTCAGGCGCATACTGTATAAACACTTCAAATCCCCACTAGAGACCATAATAGATGATTGCTCACAATAGCTGCACAAAGATTTTTTTCTGCAAATAGATGATTTGAGCCAGGGTTATGATGACGCTAGGACTAATAATATTGCTTCAGCGTAAAATTATGAGGTAACAGCACTCACTTCTATGATATTGTTTAAAGCGTGACTTTCCCCATAGCAACTTGATAAAAAATAATGTTCTTTAGCAAGGAACATACATTCCACATTCATAATTATGCTACCAAAATTAGTGTGTGCTGTAAATTGCCTCCAGCATTGTTCCTGTTTCTTCCTGCTGGAGGCTGCCATTTTGAAGCCCAGACCCCTTCAACAGCAGTGAATCATACATAAAGTGGAATTAAACCCATCGATTTAACAGTTTCAGAAAACAGATACATTCCTGGAATGCCAGGATCTCTAACTGTCACATTTGCTTGTGTCTTCAACCAAACTGTCAAACCATCAAATGGCTGTTGTCATAACTGATGAAATGTTGCAGTTGCAGGTCAAACAGAAGCAGCTTCCTTGGCTGTAAAGGATAGGAGGGTTTAATTCCGCAGATTGGTCTAAAAATTCAACAGTGCCTAAAAATGGAGATCAACTGAGCATGTGCGCTATAAGACAGTGTATTACTGGATTTTAAACAGTATAGGCACTTATTTTTTATTTTTTTACATACCTGCAAAAGGGGCCAGCCTGAAGTGATCTTCCAGAACTGAATTTTCTGACTAAAGTTCCACTTTAAATGAAGACTTCAGTCAGAATAAGGAATTAAAAGGAAACTTGAATATTTCCTAGGACAGTTTTAGAATTGCTGCATGGAAATTGCTAGGGGCAGACTGCCCTTCAATTGCAGCAGCAGCCAATCAGCTTACTTCTGGCTCTCCCTGCACTTGTTCTTCAAATAGCATAGGGAAGGGAGTAACAGTCCACAGGGGTATATAACATTTAAATTGGTGGTTTAAAGGGGGCCATTGACCCTGCAGGTGCTAAATTTTCAATGACTTATGCTCTGTACACACGATAGGATTTTCCGATGGAAAATGTGTGATAGGACCTTGTTGTCGGAAATTTCGACCGTGTGTAGGCTCCATCACATATTTTCCATAGGAATTTCCGTCACACAAAGTTTGAGATCTGGTTCTCAAATTTTCCGACAACAAAATCTGTTGTTGGAAATTCCGATCGTGTGTACACAATTCTGATGCACAAAGTGCCACGCATGCTCGGAACAAGCAGAAGAGCAGCACTGGCTAATGAACTTAATTTTTCTCGGCTCGTCGTATGTCGTGTTCTTGACGTTCGGAATTTTCCGACCAACTTTGTGTGACCGTGTGTATGCAAGACAAGTTTTAGCCAACATCCGTCGGAAAAAATCCCATGGATTTTGTGTTTCGGAAAATCCTATCATGTGTACAGGGCATTACTGTCACAATTTAGCCTGCAGTTTTCCTGCCTGTGTAATACTTACATCCTTGCTGCAGTGCTTCTCCTAGTCCTCTGATTCCTTTCACATGTTTGTGCTTTTCTTCTCACTTATGGACATCACCTGCTATTCTCTGGGTTTATTTTTCCTTTCCCTTCCATCACTTTCTGGCCTTTCTCCCAGTTTGCCTCTCTACATATACATATGCTCAGTCCAGCCCTCATTGCCTGAGCAACTTCACAGTTCTCTGAGCTCCTGTCTGCTTACTATTTTGTGTATCCTGTGTCTAATTACCCATGTACAATCCTGGCTTTGCCTACTGCGTGTGCTTGGCTTGTTTCTTGGTTTTCCTTCAGTCTCGTGCTGTTGTACTCTGCATATGTTAATGGTCTCCTGGTTCATCCCCACCATCAGGGGCCCCGGTGAATAAGCAGGCTGGGGCTTGGACTTTGCACCCTTGGAAACCCCGAGTTGGTGAACTACATGGGCTCACTATCATAGGCTCCTGATAATAACAATGTTTTATGTGTCTATTTTATTAGTTATAGTGCTATGTGACTGCATTGTGTGAGGCAGGTTAAAATTATCAGCTTGGTAACAGAATTCCTCCTGAAAATTTTAATAAAATGTTGGCAAATATGTTATCTTCTGTAAAGCCTTGGGTCTGTTTTTACAATGTGTCTAAAGCCAATCCTTTTTGTATAGTACTAAACAGGGCTTTTTTTCTCAGAAAATAGGTGCTAGAACTCACCCTCCCCAGCCAAAACTCCGCCCAGCCATGTATTTTTCTTTTAACTTAAAATCTGTTAAAATAATTTTTTTTACAATATAAAATCTTTGTTTTTCAAACGATAGTTCATGCAGAATTATCAGTGCACTATGGGTTATCCAAACAGCACAGTAGTAATCTAATTTTAAACATGCTGTCTCTGATTGAAACCTCATAAAGCACCATGGTGGGGAGGAGGGAAGGTGGGTGAGTGCCTGCTTTGGATTATACACTTGTGCGCAAACTTCAGCTAGAGCTATTGAATTCTGTAAACAACAGGTGTTTTACAAAGTAGAGGCTAAGGTGTTATTGGAGAACATGTCAAAGGAGTAGAGAGCTCTACTTGCTGGCTGCATATGAAAGTACAAAATATTAATATGCAATGTTTCATTATCACCTGACAATAAAGAGAAACATTTCTTATATTTTATTTTTTAGTCATGTCCTTAATAAATAAAGCAAGAAAATATATACAAAGCCACTATTCATATCCTTTAATTTATTGTCTGGAACCCACAGAAGCAAAACATTGTTTAGGGCTCATTTCCTGTTTCAGACCAAAAAATGTAAAGCCATTTTTTTCCCTTCAAATGATTAATTGAAAACTAAATTGAAGATACAAATTTAACGTGGCCTGTCCTGGCCTCGCCCCCCGTACTCCCGGAGTCTATGGGTGGCTATCCAGGCAGATGACCTTTTTCTGCACACACACTAATGAACTGCCATTTCTTGTCTGTGTCTTTTATTGGCACGTTGCAGATTTTAATATACGTGTGAATGACACATGTGATATGCGGTAAAACTGAAAACAACAAGAATAATATAACATTACAATACAATAGTAAAGATTACATAAAGTAATAACTGAAATGACTAATTCCTTTCCCTAATAGCCTGTGGTGGAGGGAAAGAGAAGATTGCTTACCTCCGATGCCATGGATGGGGAGAGGTAGCATCTAGGCTACTGCCATGAGATTGAACATGCTAATTCCTCTGGCTGTTTCACTTCCTGACTAAAGAGGATGTGATGATTTTTACATCACATCCTTAAGTGGCTGGATGGCTTAGTTATAAACTATATTAATGTTTGGCCAGTAGGTGGCGCAAGCGTAACAGCTAAACTGGAACAAACATATTTTATAGCTTAATAATGCAACAACACAATATACAAATTTAATGACAAGGTGAATTCTCTTTTCAGTTCACTGTCTCTTGAGTCAAGAGAGAGAGAGATATCCTGAAGACACTCCCCGTCTGGCGTTAACCAATGGCACTAACAGCGTCATTGGACACTAGTAAAATCAAGTCCGATATGGGTCTGAGAAATGACTTTATTTCACCCTGTTTGGAAGTCTTAACTTCGACCTTCCTGACATGTCCATCTTTGCTTGGGAATGTCTGTATGATAAGTCCCAAAGGCCAGTCATTCTTGTGTGCTTGGCGTCTTTAACGAGCATCTCCTGACTTCAGGTCCGGTTTGTTAACTTGCTACTTATTTCTAAGTTGTAGGGTTTGGATGTAATATCTCCTCCATCTGTCCCAGAAAGTGTTGGCTAGACATTGCACCTGTCTCCATTGACATCTGAAAAGTTCTTTATCAGTAAACTCTCCATTTGAAGCACTGACCGTGTTCGTTTTTTGAGTGAGTAGAGTTGCAGGTGTCAGCAATATAGGGTCCTCTGGATTGTTAGTAACTGGGATCAGAGGTCTAGCATTTATAATGGCTGAGACCTCAGCCATGAAGGTGGACAAACACTCATGTGTGAGTCTGGCATTCCCCATTTGAAGGAAAATAGAATCCAAGATCTTGCGGGCTACACCTATCATCCTTTCCCAAACACCACCCATATAGGAAGAATGAGGAGGATTAAATGTCCAGATACATCCCTGTTCGTTGAAATACCTTTCCACACTGTTGTTGTCTAGATTGGAAAGCATCTGAAGTTCCTTGACCGCTCCAACAAAGTTGGTGCCCCTATCAGAGCGGATGCTCTTAACGGGACCTCTAATGGCAATGAAGCGCCTGAGAGCGTTGCTAAAGCTGGAAGTGTCCATTGATTCAATGAACTCTAGGTGAACAGCTCGAACAGTCATACAAGTAAAAATAACTGCCCAGCATTTACTGCTGGTGTGACCTTCCCTGGTTTGGTGAGTGGTAACAGACCAAGGATCGAATATGCAAGGCCCACACTTGTAAAAGGAGCATCTGAGTTAAGTCTGTCAGGTGGAAGGTCAGCCAACTTTTGGGTTTGTTAGAGTCCACGGAGCTTGTGGCAAGTAACGCAATTAAAAAAAACACTCGCTGACACATCTTTTTGCTCCTATTATCCACAGTCCAGCAGCCCTCAAAGCTCCTTCAGTGAATAGCCGGGCTTGGTGTTTAACTTGACTGTGATAGTGTTGTACAAGCAGGGCAGTGACGTGGTGTTGAGCTGGGAGAATGAGAGGATGCCTCTCTTTTCTCGGGGGGAAGTGGATCATCCCAGTTCACTGTCTCCTGAGTCAGGTCTCTGAAAGGTGCTTTACCCTCAATGATGACTGGAGGGTCATACAGACAGTTTATAGTTGACAGAACACCTCTGCGTGTAAAGGGCTTTTCTTCCCTACTAACCTGGAAGGTGAAGGTGTCTGATCTTAAGTCCCAGAGTAGTCCAAGGCTACATTGCATTGGCAGAGAGTCGGAACCTAAGTCTAAGTCTTTGAACTCACCAGAGTTTTCTTGAGAGGGGAATGCCTTCATCGGTCCTACGCTGTTAGATGCGATCTTGTGGAGCTTCAAATTAGAACAGGCTAGCATCTCCTGCGTTCTCCTAAGGAGACTGATGGCTGTTTCGGGGGTGGGTAGAGATTTTAAGCAATTATCTACATAAAATTATTTTTCTATTGTTTCACGTCAGACCCGTAGATGGACTCACCTTCGCGAGCCGAGCGCCTATGCCCGTAAATGGCAACTGCGGGGGAAGGGCTGTTCCCAAATATGTATACTATGTATACTTCTTGCGGTACTCTACGATTTCTTTGGAAGGGTTGTTATCTTTAAACCAGAAAAGTCTCAAAAAGTTCCTGTGTTCCTTCTTAACGAAAAAACTGTGAAACATCTGCTGGATGTCTGCCATAAATGCCACGGAGTCTTTGCAGAGTCTTTGCGGAATCGGAGGAGTACCCCAATGCAGGGTTTCTCAACTCCAGTCCTCAAGGCGCCCCAACAGGTCATGTTTTCAGGCTTTCCATTATTTTCACAGGTAATTTGATCAGTTTCACTGCCTTAGTAATTACCACAGCCATTTCATCTGAGGGAAATCCTGAAAACATGACCTGTTGGGGTGCCTTGAGGACTGGAGTTGAGAAACCCTGCCCCAATGAGTCTGTTGTTCAGATCAGGCCCTGAGAGAAGAACATCATTTAACAACACACCTTCTTCTCTAGAGCTGGAGTTAAACACCACTGTAATCTGACCTGGTTTCTTGGGGTGGTACACTCCAAATATAGGTAAGTACCAGCACTCCTCGTTGTCTTTAAGGGTGGGAGCTAACTCTGCGTGATTATTCTTAAATATCGTACCCATAAAGGTAAATAAGTGATCTGCCATGTCTGGTTTTCTCTGGAAATCAGGGAGGCAAAGCGTTTAAGGACTTGTTCCTTGTTGTTAGGTAGACGCTGTCTATGGGGTCTAAATGGGAGAGGTGCGACCCACTTGTTTGTCTCTTCCTTGGCTGTCTCCTTTTCCATTATTTGCAAGAAAAGTGTATCCTCAAAGGACATTGCTACCTGCTGGTCTTCCTTTGTTCTATGAAAGACTGTACACCCTAGATGGTCTGGGTCACTGTCACAAGCGTGGTCATCTGTGTCTGGGTCTACAGAAGAACAAGGTATGTGAGTACTACCTGGAAGCTCTTTTGTGATGACGCTGTTGTGACATGGTTGAAAGGAGGAAGGACGTCCTTTGTCAAATATGTTAGTGAACATGCTATTGAACGTGGTGGGTCTGTGCACAGTCTTTAGGCAGACGTCCCCTACGATGACCCACCCCAGGTCAAGTCTTTGGGCAAAGGGAGCATTGCAGGGACCATTGATCCATTCCCTTACTTTATGAACCTGCAAAATGTCTCTTCCCAGGAGCAGCATTAACCGAGCCTGCTCATCATATTCTGGTAGGAGATAGGTCATGCATTTTAGATGAGGCTGGTGAATTGCTGCATCTGGTGTAGCGATTTCTGAACGGTTGTCTGGAATCTGGTTGCACTCGATTATGGTGGGTAAAGGTATGCAAGTCTATGGACTCTACACAGAAGGCAGTGGCTCTTCTCCCCACCGTTTCAACAGTACCCGCACAAGTCTTTAGTGAGTAAGAGGAGCTCGAACCCCTAACACCGAAGGTGTCCAAGAATGTGGATTTAGCCATAGAGTGGTTGCTTTGGTCATCTAGAAGTGCATACATCTTGACAGCTTTGTTTCTGTGACCCATTGGATCCGCTCTAATAAGACAGATCTTTGAACAAGACCTACTGCCTGCAGGATCTCTGCATACCTCAGTACACTGTGAGGTAACCACTGAGATGTTTGAACCAGTGTTCTCTTGCTCCCTGCCATGCTTGTGGTGTCACCAGCTCGCTGGGCGGTCCAAGGAGCAGGGCCTGGATGTAGTGCTGAGATGTGGTCTGTGCTCTCGCACTCTGTGCATGATACACTAACCTTGCAGTCCTTGGCAAGGTGTGATGTGGATGAACCGCACCTGAAGCATATGTGGTTCTCGCTTAGGAAGGCTTTGTGATCTTCCAGAGACTTTTTGCATTTTTAAGAGGGTGTGGCTTCTTGTGTAGAGAGCACTACTTGCTAGGGTCCCCGACTTTGTCCTCTGGGTAAACGATGTTGGAAGACCTATAGGAAAAATCTGTAGAAGAAACATGAGACATGTTCACTGTCACTGGCATCCTGTGTTGTTTGAGGCTAGGGGGCGTGGCTGATGGCAGTATAAAGTCAAACCTGGGATCGTTCAAGAACTTTGCTTGTTCTGAAACAAAGTCTACAAAAACTCTGAATGGTGGAAATGGTACCTGGAACCTTTTCTTATGTTTAGAACCATATGTGACCCACCTTTGTTGTAGTTCCTAAGGAAGCTTCAGAATTAAAGGTTTAATCCCTCTGGCTGCATCCAGGGAGGCGAGACCCGGCAGATCTCCCTCCTCTTTAGCAAGAAGTAGTTCCTCTAGCAAGTCAGCTAATTCTCGTAGTTTGTGATAACTCTTGCTAGGTATTCTGGGAAAATCTTCAATCCTTTTAAACAGTGCATGCTCTATAGTCTCTGTTGAGCCATAGCACTCTTCTAATCTGCTCCAAATCTTTTTAAGACCAGTCTCTGGTTGTTTTATGTTAATGTTTTCCTTATTCTACTGGCATGTTCAGCAGAGTCTTTTCCAAGCCATTGGACTAGGAGGTCTATCTCCTCGGCGTGAGACAGGTCCAGACTCTTGGTATTTTGAAAGGACGACCGCCAGGCTTTGTAATTTTCTGGCTGATCGTTAAACTTTACAAGTCCTTTTGTGTTTAAATCACGCCTGACGAGAGAACCTTTAGGAGGAGGGAAATATTGTGCCTTTATTGTGGCCTGGCAGGTCACTTTTTGAAGTCTTGTCCTACCTGTCCAGGGAATGCCCGTACCTTGAGGTCCTGTCATGGACAAACCTTAGGTGGCGTTGTTTCATCCCCAGTTATCCAGAAGGATAAGCCGCTGGTTTCAATCACCCTTGGGTGGGTCTGATACAGGCTCTAATCGACTCTGGGGCTGCAGGCCTGTTCATTGCTGCCTTTGTATCGAAGCACTCAATTCCGCTGCAGCTGCATGACACTCCACTTGCTATTGAGGCTTATGACGGGAGACCTCTACAGCCTGCCCATGTGACTCATAAGACTGTTCCATTGTCCATGGCCGTAGGGGCTCTTCACCATGAGATAATCCAATTCCAAGTTATTCCCTCACCTAAGTTTTCGCTGGTTATTGGTTATCCTTGGTTACAGAGGTGTTTGCATCAGTACTCGCATCGGCTCGGGGGGGGGGCGCCCCCTAGTGGCCACAGGGCGAAGCGACGTTACATAACGTCATTTCACCCAGCCGTGCCATTCTGCCGCAGTATAACTGCGGCGCCTGGTCGGCATGTGGTTAACAGGAACACAGAAGAGCGTCTCTAGAGATGTGACCAAGGCGAATGCAGAGATCATCTGGACTGGACGGCTTAAGTAGGCAGGACTGACGAGCAGGATATCATCAACAGGTCACTGTTGGAGAGTTAGGAGCTGGCAATTAGGTAACAGTTGAGCGGCCAGGTTTAAGAAGGAAGGGCTGAGCCCAGCCCTGACAGTTTACCACACTTTAGTAACAAGGGCTATTGAATGTAGAGTCCTCCTGATCACTCCACTGTGTATGTAGTGCCCTCCAGACCCCTCCACTGTGTACGTAGTGCCCTCCCGATCCCTCCACTGTGTACATAGTGCCCTCCCGATCCCTCCACTGTGAACGTTGTGCCCTCCTAAATCCCTCCACTGTGTACTTAGTGCCCTTCTGATCCCTCCACTGTGTACGTAGTGCCCTCTTGATCCCTCCACTGTGTACGTAGTGCCCTCCCGATCTCTCCACTGTGTATGTAGTGCCCTCCTGATCCCCCCACTGTGCATGTAGCACCCTCCTAGTCTCTCCACTGTGTACTTAGTGCACTCCTGATCCCTCCGCTGTGTACGTAGTGCCCTCCTGATCCCTCCACTGAGAACATTATGCCCTCCTGATCCCTCCACTGTGAAGGTTGTGCCCTCCGGATCCCTCCACTGTGTACTTAGTGCCCTCCTGATCCCTCCGCTGTGTACTTAGTGCCCTCTTGATCCCACCACTGTGTATGTAGTGCCCTCCTGATCCCTCCACTGTGTACATAGCGCCATCCTGATCCCTCCACTGTGTACTTAGCGCCCTCCTGATCCCTCCACTGTGAACCTTGTGCCCTCCTGATCCCTCCACTCTGTACTTAGTGCCCTCTTGATCCCACCACTGTGTATGTAATGCTCCCCTGATCCCTCCACTGTGTACGTAGTGCCCTCCTGATCCCTCCACTGTGTACCTAGCGCCCTACTGATCCCTTCACTGTGTACGTAGTGCCCTCCTGATCCCTCCACTGTGCACCTAGCGCCCTCCTGGTCTCTCCACTGTGTATGTAGTGCACTCCCGATCCCTCCACTGTGTACGTAGTGCCCTCCTGATACCTCCACTGTGAACTTAGTGCCCTCTTGATCCCACCACTATGTATGTAGTGCCCTCCTGATCCCACCACTGTGTACGTAGTGCCCTCCTGATCCCTCCACTGTGTATGTAGTGCCCTCCCGATCCCTCCACTGTGTACATAGTGCCCTCCTAATCCCTCCACTGTGTACGTAGTGCCCTCCTAAACCCTCCACTGTGTACGTAGTGCCCTTCTGATCCCTCCAATGTGCATGTAAGCGCCCTCCTGATCTCTCCACTGTGTACGTAATGCCCTTCTGATCCCTCTACTGTGTACGTAGTGCACTCCTGATGCCTCCACTGTTTATGTAGTGCACTGGTGATCTCTGCATTAGGTACATAGTGCACTCCTGATATCTGCACTGTGTACCTAGTGCACAACTCATGATCTCTGCATTGTGTGCATAGTGCACTCCTGAACCCTGCACTCTGCAATCTGCACATAACGCATTCCTAAACCCTGAACTATGTGCGTAATGGACTCCTGAATCATTCTACACTTTATGTAAAGCACACTTCTATAGTTCATGAAAAAACATTTGTAATGGAAACTCTATATTCTTTTTTTTTTTTTTAAAGCAATCAAAGCATATTTTATAGATACAAGGAAACCTGGGTTTTGTTTAACCCCGTCCATTAAGTCCCTCCCACTGTTAATTTTGGTCACACCCACTTTTGCGGCAGTGCACATAACGTGCCGCAGGTTGCTTCCTCCCTCAAATATCCCTCATTCTGAAGTTCAAAAGTTGGGAGGTATGTATTAGCACAATTAAAAATATCTGCATCATCACATATGGAAGGTGTATGCATTCTAAGACTCAAATACAAGATAGGTCGAAACCCAAATATCATTCTTCAAACTTGTTTTGGTGGAGCTTAACAGAAGTGAAATAAATGTGGATTGTCAGCATATAGGTATGGTATAGGGCTGGTATGAAATTCAAATCCTGCTTCCTGCTATCGTTGGGGATTTGAAAGCCTCTCTGTATTATTAGTGTATGTATACAACAATAAAATACAACCAACACTGACTGTCAGTGGGTAGGAACAAAGGTATTATTGTATGTTACTCATTATCCCGAGTGACAAATGTTTACTAATAGTTCATAACAATGCAAGGACAAAGGGATCAGCAAAATTGTCACTTCATTTTTTTTTCTTTATTGCAGCTGCCTAAGGTGTGTTCAGGAGTCACGAGACAAGTCACTTATACATGTCAGAGGAAACCCTGCCTACTTACAGATTAAAACTGAGCTGTAAAGACCTTCCCTTAAAACTGAGCTGTCAGGGTCATTTGTTTTTTCTTTTTTGGGCACACATGAAAAAATGCTAATTTTTTATATGAAAAAACAGTTCAAACTCATAAAACGTAATATATTTTCTGAAAGCAGAGGGCAATAAAATATATTGATGGTAGCTGAATTTTCTTTTATTTATATGTATCCCATTACCTGCAAGGAGCTGCTTCTGGTAAAAATCTTTCATTCAGTGCCCCCTTCAGAGTCGCAGGATACTGCCCTGAGAGGCTGTCTTCCAGCACTGTGAGGGTTAACAGCAGCCACTACTACTTAAGAAGTTGTGCCCCTTGCCTGCCCCCTTCTGCTCTCTCCAACATTTATATTGCTCATATTACTATTACCATAAATAATGACTACCTAGAACAGTGATGGCGAACCTTGGCACCCCAGATGTTTTGGAACTTCATTTCCCATAATGCTTATGTACTCTGCAGTGTAGTGAAGCATAATGGGAAATGTAGTTCCAAAACATTTGGAGTGCCAAGGTTCGCCATCACTGACCTAGAATTATTCCTGTCACTCTAATTTGCATGGTAATGCCTTGTGTCTCCTGATAGGAGACTTAGTGGATGAGCAAGTCCTATCCCCAGTTTCTGAGGCAGATCAGAGCCAGCGCTTTTACTCCGATGTTTTTTGTGGTAAAGAAGCCCTAGGGCAAAGATATTGTATCAGCAAATCTTGAATCTTCACTCCCTCAATGGATCCATCAGATACAAACACTTCCGCATGGAGTCAATCTTTTCTGTCAGAAATCTGCTTTCCCCAGAGTGCTTTATGGCCACACTGGATTTAAGAGATGCCTACCTGCACATTCCTATTCATTCAGCTTACCAGAAAAATGTAAGACTTGCAGTAAAGATGGGATCTGAGATCCATCATTTTCAATTCCGGCACTGCCCTTCGGGTTGTCTTCGGTTACATCGTTACAAAAGTCCTGGGGGAAGCATTGGCTTCGTTAAGGCTGAAATCAATTACGATCATTCCTTATCTAGATGACATGCTGCTAGTGGCAAACTCGGATCTGCAGATTGCACAGGAGTTTCTCCAGTCTCTAGGCTGGTTGATCAACAAAGAGAAATCGTCTTTGATTCCTACCAAGAGGGTGATTTTTCTCAGGTGGATTTTTCAGTGGAGCAAAAGATCTTCCTTCCAGAGGAGAAGGTTTTGGAGATAACTCACATGGCTGCAAGTTTGCATTGCAACCAGCTAGTTTCAGCCAGGGAGGTTTTAAGGGCATTCGGCTTCATGACATCTTGCTTTCCTGCCATACCATGGGCAAGGCTTCATCAACGCCCACTGCAGCTGTTCCAGCTAAGGACCAGGGATAGGTCTGTAGGGTCACTAGATCAGCTGGTCCAGACACCGTCCAGGGTGAAGAGAACACTGTGGTGGTGGAGGTTGCCACTTCACCTGTGCAAAGGCCTGGAGTGGTCTATTCCAGTATCTTAAAGGATCACGATAGATGCAAGCTCCTTTGGCTGGGGAGTACTTCTGGACAGTAAGTGCAGGGAAAATAGTCCCCTGTGGAAGCCAGAGCTTCTGGCAGTCCAGAGGACCCTAAAAGCTTTTCATCTGGAGGTTGGTGGTCATCATCTTCAGATTTCATCCGACAATGTTACTACTGTAGTGTACCTCGACAAGCAGGCGGGTATGAGAAGTGGGACTCTCCAGCTCATAGCCCAGAAAATTCAACCATACATCTGAAAGCCACTTGAAACAACTTGGAAGATTATCTCACCTGTCACCAGGTGTATTGGGATGATTGGTCTCTCAATCCAAAGATTTTTATGGAGATCGCCAGTATGCGGGGAACTCCAGAGGTGGATCTTTTTGCCTCCCAGGGGAACAGCAAGACAAAAAGATAATTTTCCCTAAATCCAAGGTATCAGTCTCTGGGGATTGATACTCTGGCAAATCCCTGGACATGCAATTCTATATTTTCTCCCCTATCAAGCGAATACCAGAAGTCCTCCAGGAGTTTCTGCTGGAAAGTAATGATCTGATTTTGATTGACCCCTTCTGGCTGAGGAGGCTGTGATTCTCCCTCCCCTCCTGCAGTCCCTAGCCTTAGGTCCTCCTGTCATTCTCCTGAAGAGGCAGGACTTGCTGTCATAGGATCCAGTATCACATTGTCAGGTAGCATCCTTAAGTATCTGAGGAGCAGAGGTTAAGGTCCCAGGGGTTCTTAAATAAGGTTATCAAACCCCTGGTGAATTACTGAAAGCCTGTTACAAGAGCTATATATTTCAAAGTTCGGAAAAAGTTTAACTCTTGGTTTCTTGAGAATCAGCATAATTTATGATATTCTGCCTATTTTGGATTTTTTTCAGGATAATGCGGACAAGGGTCTGTCCCCTAGTACTTAGGTTAAGGCTGCAGCTATTGGTGTTTTCCTTCAGTTTTCTCTGTTAGAAATGCTGTGATAGCCATATTTTTCAGGTCAATTACTAGGTATAAACCAATGGTTGTCAGAGCATGTCCTACTTGGGACTTGTCTCTAGTTCTTCAGGCCTTAGTTGTTGGTCTCTTTGAGCCCCTGGAGGATTTGTCAGTGAAATTCCTTGCATTGAAAACAGCATTCCTTGTTGCAATTATGTCAGCGAATTGCAAGCTCTCTCGATTAGGGAACCTTTCCTCACAATTTTTGAAGATAGAGAGGTGTTGACAATGGACTCTGAGTTTTTACCCAAGGTAGCCACTTCCTTTCACAGGCCCCAAGGCATTGTGTCAGCTACTTTTTGAAATTCCCATAGGAGCGAGAAAGAAAAGAGTTTCAGCTTCTTAGATGTCAGGAGAATTCTTCACTTCTACCTTGAGGTTACTAAAAACTAAAAAAGAGAGGGACAAGGCTTCAAAGTCCACCATAACCAGGTGAATTAAGCAGGGTATTACTGAATCTTATAGAATTATGAATGTTTCCCCACCTTTTGTCTATGCACAATCGACAAGAGGTTTGTCCGAGTGTTGGGCTGAGAGGGCTGGAGCCTTACCGGAACAAATCTGTAAGGCGGCCACCTGGTCCAGCTTTTTAACCTTTGTTAAACATCATCGCCTCAACCTAGTCTCTTCCCAGGAGCAGGCAATTGGTCAAATGGTCCTCCAGGCAGTGGTTCCTTCTTAAGCTGGTAAGGTCTTCCTCATCGTCTTATGGGCTGTCCTGGAATACGACTTGAGAAAAGCTGATTTAGACTTACCGGTAACTCCTTTTCTGAGAGTCTTCCAGGGCAGCTGGATTCACACCTGTTTAAGTATTTGGTTATGTTTTTTTTTTTTTTTTTTTTACTTGTGTTTTGCAATGCTGTCCTATGGTTCTTGAGAATACTGAACTGCCTTTTAAATGGTGGGGGTTAGCGTGTTTCCTGTCCCGGTGGGAGGAGCACTACATCTCATGGGCTGTCCAGAAAAGGAGTTACTGGTGGTACACACGAAGGGGGGAGCACTACGGATAATCCCCTCATGGGCTGTCGGACTAAAGTAAGAATCTCAGACAAACGGCCGGAGTATGGTTACTGGTACGCAGTCTAACAAGTATTTTTTTGTTTTTCTTTTTTCCCGTCGTACTGCAGCGTGAAAAGGAGTTACTGGTAAGTCTAACTTTGTTTTGTTCCTGCAGCATTTTTTCAGGGATAAAGCAGGGAGGAACTATGCATATATTCCAAAGATCGACCTAATATGTTTTTTTTCCCCAGACATACCAGACATAACACAACCAGCTACAAAAAAAAAGAACTCTAAAATCAGAAATCTAAAAATTAGCCAGTTACCACTGTAAACACCATGTGCAGTAACAAATTAAAAATAATATAACATAAAACAAAAGGCCATTTTAGTCAGCAGGAATGCATGGTATCTCATGATTTCGTTATATCAGAAAAATGTCTAGATATGTACAGTTAATATAATCAAAGATGCCCACAGATAAAAGATTCCCACAGATACAGTATTAGATACCTGTCACCTAATACCTTCGATTTTTTTGCATTTGGGCAACAGTTCAGTGTTCTCAGCAGAAAATGTAGAAATCCAAAAAACAGATTTAGATAGAAAGGTTCTGAACGCACCTTTGGGAAGGGACTCAAAGAGATTTCCTGTAATTGAGCCCATTATGACATTACAGACAGATCCCTCTGTCTAGCTGCCACAGCTTGTTAAGAAGAATGTATATACTTTCAACATATTCTTTGTTGTTAATTCTAACAAATACTACTTTGTTAGACAGATATTTTAATTATGTCACATGCTTCCAAATGCATTGGTCAATTATTAATGGTGTAACACATTCCAGTCCACCTTTCTATGGCATATCTATTTCCATAATTACTTACACTGTCCAGATATACTCTGATCTTGTTAGCCTCTACCTCTCAAACCTGAGATTTAAAGGGTTAGTTGAAAGAAGACATAATTCACTTTTGATATGTGATTTAGCTAGGTACATTCCCTGCATCGTAAAGGGAATGTGATCACAGCTCTTTTAACAGTGATTAAAAGAGAGGCCTCATACATAAATCACAGGATAAGTTCTCTACATACCCCGTGAAATAAGTATTCCAAGTGTTCCAAAATCACAAAACATGACATAGCAAGTTAACATGAATGTAGAGATCTGCCCTAATCAAGATTGTGGACTTTTCATCAATCTTAGTTTATTTGAGTTGTTAATAATGTTTAGTTACCTTTTGCTGTACTATGTTATTGGAAGAGATACTACATGTGTTATTATCTTTGTGCTGAGCTGTGTGTTTATGTTAAAACACATTTGTTAACCTCATTATACAAGAACAATCTAGTTTAAGAGCTATATAAATCTAAAGAGCTAGCCTGGGGTAAATAAGTACACTGTAAAAAATGTGCTGGGTCTACTCAAAAAAATTGAGGCAACAATTTGCATCAGCTTTTTAAGTACTGTCAACTAAACTTATTTTTGTCTGACTCATTAGACTTTTTATGTTTGCAACTTTGTTAAGTAAAGCCAATTAAATTTTTCCAGTTTTTAGACCATAGGTTCAAGTAAAGCCCACTAATTTTTTCCAATGTGATATAGATAGATGTCTTGCGAGGTACCAATGAAGAGTGTCCAAAGAATGTTTTAAAATCTCACTCAACCTTACCCACCAAATGTGCCTATTTTTTGCCAAAATCCCTGGGGCCACCCCTCCCCCCGATCAAGTGCTTACCCACACTTTATTTAGCGCGGTCCTTTGGGCTATCGCCCTGTTTTGGCGCACCCCAGGGGTCCCTTGGGACCAAGTCCTGAAATGCATGGCGGCCATCCAACTAATGGAAAAGGTGTTTCACACAATTATGGACACAACCCCCATTTGTGATCTGAAATGGAAGTCCTATTCCCCTGGTCCGTGATCTCCCCTCTCTACTTCTCCTACATGTGTTCCCCTGTGTCACAATGCTTAATTACCAGCACCTCCCTATCTGATGTCCCGTAGCATCCTTTGGTCCCTGTTCACGAGTTTTAGTTCCTATGTTTGTTTCTTCAGCCTATGGAATACATGTATTTGTGGACTATACAGGTGGGCGTCGGGTGGCGAGATACCTCCATATCAGGCGAAGCTTTCCACTTCAGACACTCTCCCCACTTGACCTCCACCTGGTCATCATCATCTTCTGTAAACTGAACATGTGCTAGAATTACAATTATGTGTACTCCTCATTGTACTACTTTTTTTTTTGATGTATAACTCTTTTGTACTTGCTGATTTTCTTTAATAAAATCGTTTGTATTAAAAAAAAAAAAAAGAATGTTTTAAACGTAAGAGAACCAATCCACAGGCGCTAAGCATATTCACACTCACATAGTCTGTGTATAAAATATTACAAATAAACAAAATGCAGCGCTATGTGATATAGCACTCACTCACACAAAAATATATATAATTGCCGTGGGCAATGTGCGAGTGAATGTTGGAGCAATTTGAAATTCCCAAACAAAGAATATAAATTGTGAAAAATATCTAAATGAAAAACTTGTTGTCAAGCAAGTGCACAGTGAAAGAAATATCCAAAAATGTAAGTAAACATCAAAATAGAAAAAATTCTTAATTTCATGTAATATAATGTCTCATAAAGTGACTCTTTGATGATGATCCAAATAATATTAACCGTGACTTCACACACGTCACACCCCCTCCCCCCGTGTGACTGCGCCCACCTCCAATTCACCGCACAATTAAGTTTCGTTCACAACAGCAGCTGAACCACCTCTGGGCTCCAAGTAGCAGGGTTTACAGGCTCCCCCAGGTGTAATTCAAAAATGGTATCCTCAATTTAAAATACAAAAGAGGCCGGATAGTGTATTATTGTTTAAATATAGAAATTTATTGTAGGTAAACATCAGGGTACTCACACATTATGGGTGCTTGCAGCGCACCAGGCTATAGAAAACATACAATGTTAAAATCCTCTCCAAATGGTTTGCAGGCTTGTGTGAATTAGCAGATACCCTAAGGAAGGCACGTGATCGCTCTGTGTGTCATGTGTAGGGGAGGGGCCAGGACGGTGGAGGAGACAGTCACTTGCTCTCTGAGCTTGTGCGGTTGCACATTTGGCAATCATCTGCTTAAATTTCAGTCAAATGAAAATATAATTTTTTTAAGTAAATGTAACGCAATTAGAATATGGAAATGCATATACCTTAAAAGTTTTGTCTAGATTACTCAATATTATACATTATTTTTGTAAATTTAAAAGGTGTGTTTTAAGAACTAATGAAAATGAAGTATGGTACTTAAAATCTCAAAGTAAATGAATTAACATTTATTTATTTGTTTAAAATGATAAAAAAAAGTTATGTTAAAATTACAAGCCAACAGAATCATTTTTTATCAGTGTTATTCTGTGTAAGAAACCAGGTATATAGCCCCCTGTCAGAGAACTCACGCTTTCCATACCCGTCCTCGTCCAGTAGGGGTGAATCCCCACTCTGCAAGCGCCAATACCCATGCGCAGCCTTCCCAACGGAACCGAACGTGCGGGCGTACCCGCGTACCAACGCTGACCTGTGCGCGCCCTCGTTTGTCAATACGAACGAGGGCACGCACTCCCACGTCAGCACGAACGTGTGTGCGTAATCACGCACGGACCCGCACCTCCACCAATCCCAGCACAAGGCGCCCTATATAAACAGGGCCTTCACATGGTGTCAGTGCTGGATCGTCTTCAGTCTTATCTCCTGAATACCTGCCTGAAGTTCCTGCCTACCTTGTTCCTGATTCACCTGGTTTTCCTGTTACCCTTCCTGGATTGACCCCGCTTATTGACTGTTCCCTTTGGTTTTGACCTCGGCTTGGATTCCTGGACTACGTCTCTGCTCTCTAATTTGGTACCTTATCACCTGCCTGTTGCCAACCTATTGCCTGCTTTTGACCACGAACTTGCCTTCCGCTTTGTACCTTGTTTGCCAGCCAGTTGCCAACCTTTTGCCTGCTTTTGACCACGAACTTGCCTTCCGCTTTGTACCTTGTTTGCCAGCCAGTTGCCGACCTGTTTCCCGTCTTGATCTCGCGGTGCCTACATCCACCTGTTCGGCCTTTACTGAGTACAGTCTTGGATGCCAACGTATACACCAGCTCTCCAGAGGAACCGGTACTTCCAAGCGCCAGTCTACCAGCCGCAGGCACTTGCACCCTTTCGTGCCCCAGCACTCCCTGTTCCCACCACCAGGGGTGTTGGGACCGGAACCGTGCACGAGGCCATCCCCAGCATCCGGACTCCGCTGTAAGGTACGTGATAGTACGATCCAGCCAGAATGGAGTCCGAAGGGGGTGCCTCGCCTTTGGAAGCTCTGTGCCAACAGATGTCGGCCCTTAACCTGGCAGTCCAGGGCCTGCGAGATGGCTATCATCAACTAGAACAGAGAGTGGAATCCATGTCCCCAGGCTCTGCAACTCATCAGGCCTCCCTGACATCCCGGTTTTCTGGCTCAGCAACCTCTGCATCAGCACCCACAGTAATGATGCCACCCCCAGAACCTCGTGTGCCCCCACCGGAACGGTTTTCAGGGGACCGCAGTAAGTTCCGCTCCTTCAGGAATGCTTGTCCGCTCTACTTCCTGCTACAACCCCGTACCTTCTCCCTGGAGAGCACTAAGGTGGGGTTCATAGTCTCCCTACTCCAAGGGGAGCCTCAAACCTGGGCCCACCGTATGTTGGAACAAGCCAGCCCTCTTCTGGATACCCTGGACTCATTTTTGGATGAAATGGCCAAGCTGTATGATGATCCTCAGCGCACCACAACAGCAGAGGCCAGCCTCCATGCCCTCCAACAAGGGCGCCGGCCAGTAGAGGACTACGTAACAGACTTTAGGCGGTGGAGTTCCGACACCTCTTGGAACGACGCCGCACTCCTCTATCAGTTCCGCATAGGTCTCTCCGAAGCTCTGAAGGATGAGCTAGCCCGAGTGGGAATCCCTAGTTCTTTGGAGGATTTGATTCAGCTGTCTATCCAGATAGACCGTCGTTTAAGAGAGCGGAGGTCCGAGAGGTCCAGCTTGACACACCCCACATGGGTGTTACCCAAAGGTCCCAACTACCCTCCTACTCCCGTTTCCAACGTGCCTGCTGCCACCTCAGGAGCACCAGAGCCCATGCAAGTCGGCCTACTCCGCTCACCATTATCACCCGAGGAGAAACAGCGGCGTCGCCAGAACAACCTCTGCCTCTACTGTGGGGAAGCTGGGCACTACGCCAACACATGCCCGAATAAGATCCGTAAGTTCAATTCATCATCCCGTGTGCCTTTCGCCTTGTCTCTAATAAAAGCCGCTCACATCGCTGTTCCTATTTCCTTACAGCTCCCAGGAGAAATACTCCGAGTCCAGGCTATAATTGACTCTGGCGCATGTAGCTGCTTTGTGGATCATGCCTTCGCTCTACAACATAACATCCCATTAATACCTAAGCAGCATCAACTCTCCATACGGCTAGCAGATGGGTCAAACATCAAGTCCGGGCCTATTACTCTGGAGACACAACCCCTGTTCACCAGCATCCCACCAGGTCACCAGGAGCTACTCCGTCTAGATGTCATCTCCTCACCTTTGTTTCCTGTCATCCTAGGAATGCCTTGGCTACAGGCCCACAATCCCCAGGTCAACTGGGTCACCGGTGAGGTGACTTTTCAGTCCTCTTACTGTCTACAGAACTGTCTCAAAACCTTCCACCATATTCCACCAGTCATTGGGTGCCTAAGAACGGACTCTGAATTCAAAGAGTTGGTGCCACCAGTGTACCACAACTTCCTGGACGTGTTCGATAAACAGAAAGCAGACACCCTTCCTCCCCATCGGGTCTACGACTGCCCGATTGAGTTACTACCTGGGGCCGAAATTCCTTTCGGGCGGATCTTTCCCCTGTCCGAACCCGAACTCCTGGTTCTCAAGGAGTACATCGATGAGAACCTCAAAAAGGGGTTCATCCGACATTCCTCCTCCCCAGCAGGAGCCGGAATATTCTTTGTTGAAAAAAGAGATCACTCGCTCCGCCCATGTGTGGATTACAGGGATCTGAATAAAGTGACAATTAAAAACCGGTACCCGCTTCCATTAGTCCCGGAATTATTTCAGAGACTCCGCTCAGCAAAAATATTCACGAAGTTGGACCTACGTGGGGCCTATAACCTGATCAGAATACGCAAAGGGGACGAATGGAAGACAGCATTCCGAACACGTTTTGGCCACTTCGAGTATTTAGTCATGCCATTTGGACTATGCAACGCCCCGGCCACTTTTCAACATTTTGTAAATAATATTTTCAGAGACTTTCTAGATTCCTTTGTAATTGTCTACCTGGACGATATCCTGATATTTTCCACCTCTCTAGAAGTTCATCGTGATCATGTCAAACAAGTACTGGGCAGATTAAGGCAGCATGGACTTTACGCAAAGGCCGAAAAATGTGAATTCGAACGCCAGACCATTCACTTCCTCGGCCTGGTGATATCAACTGGGGGTGTAGCCATGGATCCCCAGAAGGTCTCTGCCATCATATCCTGGCCGCCCCCAAATGACAAGAAAGGGGTACAACGTTTTATCGGGTTCTCAAATTTTTATAGAAAGTTTATCAAGAACTTCTCCAAGATCATCGCACCCATCACTCAGCTCACCAAGAAGCAAAGCCGCTTCCAGTGGACTTCAGCGGCCCAAGCCGCCTTCGACCAATTAAAAAGGGCATTTACCTCCGCTCCAGTACTAAAACACCCTGACCCTGCATTACCCTACACTCTGGAGGTCGATGCTTCGGAGAGTGCGGTAGGAGCCATCCTGTCTCAACGCCAAGGACCCAAGTCTCTAATGCATCCGGTGGCTTTCTTTTCCAGAAAACTAGGTGTATCAGAAAGGAACTATGACGTAGGTGACCGAGAACTCCTAGCAATAAAGCTAGCCCTGGAAGAATGGCGGTACCTCCTGGAAGGGGCAGCACATCCGATACTGATCTTCACAGATCACAAAAATTTAGAATACCTCAGAACTGCCAGACGCCTTAGACCCCGACAGGCCAGATGGGCTCTTTTCTTTTCCCGTATTAATTTTCATATTACTTATCGCCCTGGATCCAAAAACGTTAAACCCGATGCCTTATCCCGAATGTTCACAGAACTTGAAACCCCGTCTCCACCGGATACTATCCTGCAGGCAGGGAATTTTCTCCTGACCCAATCCAGTTTCATGACACAGCTCCGCCAAGCCTCCGTGAGAACACAATTACCTCCGGGCATCAACCTTCAGGAGAAGGATGTTTTTTTTTGGCTCGACAATAAAATTTTCATCCCTCAAGACCTACGCACCACCGTCTTACAGGCCTGCCATGACTATCCTCTGGCGGGTCACTTTGGGGGCCACAAGACTATGGATCTAATCCAGAGACAATTCTGGTGGCCAAATCTGGCCAAGGACTGCAGGAATTATGTTAACTCTTGTCTGATTTGTCTAAGAAATAAAAGCAGTAAAAATAAATCATGGGGCCTGCTGAAACCACTGCCCATTCCCGAAAGGCCATGGGACAAAATCGCCATGGATTTTATTGTGGAGCTTCCCCCCTCTAAAGGGTTCTCTTCCATTTTTGTGGTGGTAGACCGCTTTTCCCGGATGGCACATTTCATTCCCATGAAAGGGACACCTTCAGCGATTGAAACCGCCAGGATCTTCATTAAAGAAGTTGTCAGACTCCATGGAATCCCCAGTGACATCGTCTCTGACCGTGGAGTACAGTTCACATCCAAGTTTTGGAGGTCATTATGCAAGGCACTAGGTATTAAATGTAGTCTCTCTTCAGCTTACCATCCACAGACCAACGGGCAGACCGAACGTACCAACCAAACGTTGGAACAATACCTACGTTGCTTCTCCTCGTTTTCCCAAGAGGATTGGGCCTCACTGCTTCCCTTGGCAGAATTTGCTTTTAACAATTCCATCCACTCCACCACAAACCAATCACCATTTTTCTCCAACTACGGATTCCATCCCTCCTTTCTACCCGCACTTGTGCCCGAATCCTCTGTACCGGCTGTTCAGGATAGACTGGATTTCCTTTCCTCCAACAACCAGGTGCTCAGGGAAACTATTGCTAAAGCACAGGAGGATGATAAAAAATACTTCGACAAGAAGAGAAGGGGAGAATTGAACTTGGAGGTAGGAGATCGTGTGTGGCTATCTACCACAAATTTAAAACTGGCATGCCCCTCCAAGAAATTGGGACCTAGATACTTGGGCCCTTTCCCTGTCAAGAGAAAGATCAACCCAGTGGCCTATGAACTTGAACTCCCTGCCTCATTCAGGATACATCCGGTATTTCACGTTTCCCTACTTAAACCTGATGTTCCAAATTCCTTTCCAGATCGTGAAGTAGGACCTCCGGAAGCTATCCGAGTGAATGGGGAAGAAGAATTTGAAATTGAAGCTATCCTGGATCACAGAAAACGGCAAGGTGAGGACCAATATTTAATTAAATGGAAAGGTTTTGGCCCAGAAGAAAATTCCTGGGAACCAAGAACGAATCTTCATGCCCAGAGACTTATACAGGCTTTTCATCGTTCCCGCACCCAGGGTTCGTTTCAAAGAGGCATCCGGAGGCTGCCCCTAAGGAGGGGGCAATGTCAGAGAACTCACGCTTTCCATACCCGTCCTCGTCCAGTAGGGGTGAATCCCCACTCTGCAAGCGCCAATACCCATGCGCAGCCTTCCCAACGGAACCGAACGTGCGGGCGTACCCGCGTACCAACGCTGACCTGTGCGCGCCCTCGTTTGTCAATACGAACGAGGGCACGCACTCCCACGTCAGCACGAACGTGTGTGCGTAATCACGCACGGACCCGCACCTCCACCAATCCCAGCACAAGGCGCCCTATATAAACAGGGCCTTCACATGGTGTCAGTGCTGGATCGTCTTCAGTCTTATCTCCTGAATACCTGCCTGAAGTTCCTGCCTACCTTGTTCCTGATTCACCTGGTTTTCCTGTTACCCTTCCTGGATTGACCCCGCTTATTGACTGTTCCCTTTGGTTTTGACCTCGGCTTGGATTCCTGGACTACGTCTCTGCTCTCTAATTTGGTACCTTATCACCTGCCTGTTGCCAACCTATTGCTTGCTTTTGACCACGAACTTGCCTTCCGCTTTGTACCTTGTTTGCCAGCCAGTTGCCAACCTTTTGCCTGCTTTTGACCACGAACTTGCCTTCCGCTTTGTACCTTGTTTGCCAGCCAGTTGCCGACCTGTTTCCCGTCTTGATCTCGCGGTGCCTACATCCACCTGGTCGGCCTTTACTGAGTACAGTCTTGGATGCCAACGTATACACCAGCTCTCCAGAGGAACCGGTACTTCCAAGCGCCAGTCTACCAGCCGCAGGCACTTGCACCCTTTCGTGCCCCAGCACTCCCTGTTCCCACCACCAGGGGTGTTGGGACCGGAACC
This sequence comes from Lithobates sylvaticus, assembly GCA_028564925.1. Classification (NCBI taxonomy): domain Eukaryota; kingdom Metazoa; phylum Chordata; class Amphibia; order Anura; family Ranidae; genus Lithobates; species Lithobates sylvaticus. Next base: position 92,679,616 of record CM053036.1, on the reverse strand, counting down.
GTGCACGAGGCCATCCCCAGCATCCGGACTCCGCTGTAAGGTACGTGAGACTATCAGCCTTTAACCACT
>CM053036.1:92656671-92679074 GCA_028564925.1 Lithobates sylvaticus | reverse complement strand
TGCCCTTCTGGCCATTACTGAGCTCAGCATTGCCCTAGATGTAGATTTTATTATGTCTACAGAAGCTTCTGCGACAAAATCGCCTGCGAGGGATAGCTCCTGGAGTGCAGATATTACTCTCTCCTGCTCCACTCCCTCCGTCACTAGTTTCTCGGCACTGGAAGACCAGTTGGAAATAGCTTTTCCTACCGCTGCTAGCGCTACTGCAGGTCTGCATGCGCCTCCCGCTGACAAATAGTTTTTTTTGAGGTTGAGATCGATTTTCCTGTCCAATACATCTTTGAACGTAACTGCATCCTCAATTGGAAGTGTCAGATGCCTGGCAAGTCTCATCAGTGAGGAGTCTACTACTGGCGGGGATATCAGCGGGTTCACATTAGGCTCTTTTAGAGGATAGAGCTTTGCTAGTCGATTGGTAAGACTAGCTTTTTTCTCCGGCTTTTGCCACTCTTCCTTAATTAAGTCTTCCAGCTCCTCAATGAATGGGAAGGTCTCTGGCTCTTTCCTGAGATTTGGGAAGTACTTCCTCACTTTATGAGGAGTTTCTTTCTCTTCCACCCAATCGATCGATTCCTTGATTGATTTGATAAAGGGTTCAACCAAAGTGAAGTCGAAGCCGGTAGATGTTTCTATATCTTCGGTATCGGACAGAAGTTCTGTCGTCTTTGAAGTGGAAGGGGCAGAGGGTGAGTCTTGAACTGCTTTGCTTACCTCGGGCCCTGCGATTTGTAGGGTCGATTCTCTCACTGGCTGGCTTAATTCCATCTCTCTGTCTTTAGTTGCTTCGTTGAAGCATGTCCGACAGGCCAGCTTGTCTGGGAGCGCTATTGCGCCACAAATCCAGCAGGAGTTTGCTGATGGACAGAGACTCTGCGCATGCGGGGAGCGTCTGCGTGTAGGAGTTCTCCTGTGATAGGAATGCCCATGTCTGGAGTAAGATCTTGATCTGCTCCCTCTGCGACTAGATCTGCCCTGTCTGTGCCTTGAGCGGCTTCTTCCACGATCTGAGCGGCTTTGTCTGTGACTCGAGCGTCTGCTTCTTGATCGTCTTGAGTGCGATGATCTGGGCGACCTGGTAGGGCTGTTCCATTTAAACAGCGTTAGTGCCATGCTCTCTTTTTCCTCTTCTTACTTACCCGTATTCCCCTCTTACCTATTAGGCTGGCGATGGTCTGCTGGGGCAGCGGCCTCCATGAAAAGTGAGTCCTGTAATACAGGGAAATGAGGAGTGCAAAGAAGCAGGCAGAGGATTGTAGTTAGGAAATACAGGAAAGAAATTAAACTAACCTTGATCTGAAGAGCAATACTGCAGAGTATGTAGCTGGTAGTAAGTGGTTCAGCAGTAGAAGAGATGCAGTGAAGTTTTTTCCTTCAACTAATAACGTTTCTCTGTATATGCAGCCACAGAGAAACACAGGGACTGTCAGACTTTTAAATTTGGCGCCGCCGTCGCCGTAGCGATGACGTCACGCTCGCGCATGCGCAGTAGCGCCGCGCGCCGCTCGTCGCCATCTTGGAAGCTGGAAACCCAGCTAGAGGGCGAGAATCTAGTCCTCTGAGCATGCTCCGTTGCTCTGAGTCGCTCGGCCGTCCTGAATGGGGAAGAGGAGGACTAACTAACCCAGCATGCATAACCCGGAGACCACTTCAGGGATTAACTCACAGGTATGGACTTTTATTAAACTACTGCCCTACACACACCAAGGAAGATAATCCTAATAATAGGAGGTGATACTACATTAATCAACATGGCATTCCAATATGAAAATCCCTGCACAGTACACAGATAGATGGGCCGATTTACAGCCCAAAGACACCAGTGCATGAAAAAGATAAGATTGGAGACCGCTGCTTGTTAAGCCTATTTAAGGCTTGCTTAAGTGAGAAATGTTGTTTACATACCCCTGAGACCATCAGAGTGGGGTTCCTCCATTTAGCTCATTTAGAGGCTGTACAGGTAGGACTTCCAGCCAGGAGAGGCTTGAACCTGGCTGGGGCGATAGCGGTAAGAGGTGCTGTACTTTTCGGTCTTGTCAGGTGAGGAAAAAAAGAGAATACTGGGGGGGGGGGGACCCTCTCAAGGTTTAATAGCTACGCGGTCCTATCAGGTTGCGGAGGCGGAGCCACAACCCATATGTGTATGCTGCCATGATGCGACAGGAAAGGAAATATACAGATTTTTCCCAGAAGATCACTGCTGTTTATTTTGGAAGGTTTGATGTTATACAGCCTCACTTTCCACTCTTGCTGAGAAGTATACACTAGCCCATCAGAGTCCCAGCCACTATCCTTAAGCTCAACTACCAATGCAAACCTTCCTGCCATATTCCCTCTCATTCCAAGATAGGCTTCAGCTTCAGATACGTCACTCTTGGTTTCTATGTCATGGGAAGCAGTAACATGGTACCTGTTAAGCCCTATTCTTTTAGGAACCTTATGTAAATTCTGAACTCTACACTCCAGCTGGGCAATCTGTGCCCCAGCCCCTATCACCCCCTCATATGTTGTGCTTTTGGCTATTGGCCTAGAATTTAACAACATGACTGCCTGTGTGAGGACCCGATCCCACCCCTTAGTGTATGTGTAGGTGTAAGCTTGCGTATCTGGTCCTTCAATAGGCCATTGTACCTTTCAATCAAATCAGCTGCACTTGGATAGTATGGGATGTGGCACAGCCAGTACACACCAGAATCTTTGGCCCACTGCTGTACTGTTGATCCAGTGAAGTGTGAGCCATTATCACTTTGGAGTCGTTTGGGACAACCATAAGCAATGACAAGTTTCTGGAGCAGTTGAAGTGTTGCGGCTTGAGCTGCACGTTTGCAAGGATGAACAAGCAAAAGTCCTGAATAGGTGTCCACTGCAGGACAACAATATCTCAGTCCATTGTTTCCCTGGAGCAGGGGACTGATAAAGTCAATCTGCCAGATCTCTGCAGGCCTCTCACCCCTCTTAATCGATCCGGTGGAGTACTTTTACAATGGCCATTGTCGCACTTCTCCACACACTGTACAGTTCTCTATTACAGTCTTTATTATGTCAATGGATATAGGCAATCCTCTCTGCTGTGCCAATTCATATGTCGCTTTCTGCCCTAAATGTCCAGATTGCTTGTGGGTCCAGTTGGCCAAGTTCATCAACACATCATCAAATGGCACAACTGCATTCATTTTGGCGATTTCATCTGCCACTCTGTTATAGTTCTCAAAGTCTGGGACCAGGGGCACATGAGCATCAACATGCCCCACTTTTATGATGCAGGAGTGAGCTTCCTTCCAGATGTAGTCCCAGACTGCCTTGCCTCTCCACACCACCTTTCTATAAATCATCCATTCATTGGACTTGCACGTGGGCATCCAAGTTGTCAGTCCTTTAAAGACTGCCCAGCTGTCAGTGTAGATAGTATGGGACATGAGAAGAAGGATCCTCCTGAAGAGTCTTCACTACAGCTTTCAAATCTGCATACTGACTGGACCCTCCAATTCCAGTCTCCTGCAGGACTGTGTCTGTACTTGGGTTGTAGGATGCTGCTGTCCATCAGTGAACCATGCTGACTCCTTCATGTCTTCTGACAGAGACTGAAAGAGGGGCTCTTGAAAGGGAGATGACTGCAGCACTGGAATTTCTTCTTCTGGCTGGGTGCTGGTAAAATTAACAAGCCCTGCCAACTGTTTTGAAATGTCTGTGACATCCTCAGCTGCAATATCCCCTCTTTCTTGAAGGTACCACTTCCATTTCATCAGTGTCTGGTTTTGGGCTACAGCACAGTCCATTATCTCTCACCCATCCTGCTATCGGCAATGCAGTATGGATGGTGACTTTGTCCTTTCCTGTAATGGTCTTTACACCACCACCAACACCTAAGGCCAAATTCTTTTGCACCTGTTTAACAGGGGAATGTAATTTCTATTTTTTTTAAATAACTTTTAACAGCGGGGCTTATTCCTGCTCCCAACAAGAGTAACTGTGAGGGTTTACAGTGTTCAGGCACCACCAACACCCAAAGCCCAATTTTTCTGCCCCTGTTTAACAGAGGGATGTCATTTCACTATTTGAAATAATTTTTATTAGCAACGCGGTGACGTACAACACGTACGACGAGCCGAGAAAAATTAAGTTCAATAGCCAGTGCGGCTCTTCTGCTTGATTTTAAGCATGCGTGGAACTTTTTGTGTACACACAATCGGAATTTACGAGAACAAATTTTGTCAAATTTTCTCAAATTTTGTGTGTCGAAAATTCCGATGGAAAATGTCCGATGGAGCCTACACATGGTCGGAATTTCCGACCAGAAGCTCCCATCGAACATTTTCCGTCGGAAAATCCTATCATGTGTACGGGGCATAACTGTGAGGGGTTACAGTGTTCAGGCACCACCAACACCTAAGGCCCAATTTTTCTGCAGAGTATATAGTGCAGTCTGTATAGTATATATAATACAGTTCATTACTACACTAAAAAGGGGCCCGTGGTCCCTGCCTTTAAAAGCCAGTTGCAAAGGCCTGACTGAGTCAGTATCAGGCCTAACCATGCAGTGCTAGCTGTGCCTGAGAGCTCAAGCAAGTAGAGTGCTGGAGGAGCTGAGGAGTGGTCTGCAGTAAGAGTTGTGCTGGAGGAAGAGAGATCTCTATATACCGGAGGGTATATAAGTTGTTCCAATTCTTTGTTCTAAAAGTCGTCCCAATTGATTGTTCTAAAATTCACTGGGCATCCCATACTTCCTAATACCCCATCCAAGTTCAATCCCCTCAATAAAACGAGAAAAAAAAAATCTAATGGACTGTTCATTGCCTTGGAATGACTGAGGACTTGAATTCCGGGCTGGGCAGGGTGACAGGTGGGCCACAACACAACACAGGCCTTACGGGGGTAACGCTACATATATAATACAGTTCAGAGTATATAGTTTAGTCAGTGTAGTATATATAATACAGTTATAATACAGAGTATTTAGTGCAGTCCATATAGTATATACAGTTATAATACAGTTTTATAGTATATACAGTTATACTACAAAGTATTTAGTGCAGTCCATATAGTATATATAATACAGTATATATAATACAGTTCAGAGTATATAGTGCAGTCCATATAGTATATATAATACAGTTCAGAGTATATAGTGCAGTCCGTATAGAATATATTATACAGTTCAGAGTATATAGTGCAGTCAGTGTAGTATATATAATACAGTGGAGAGTATATAGTGCCATCAATGTCGTATATATAATACATTACAATACCGAGCCCTTTCCCACAATATCAAGCACTTGATGTTAAGTGAAATATCATATAATACCTTAATGATTGATAATTTGACTGTTTGGTCTGAAGCGGCTATTGTATAAACCTACCAGTGTTAAGAATTCTTAAAAACATTAAACACACAACATAAAGCAGCACTAAAAAAACACACAATATCAAATTAAAAGTCTGCATTGATGAATGAAAAAATAAAATGAAAAGGTGCAAATAAGTTATTTAAGTCCAAATATGTCACAGCCCTGCACTGTGTAACAGCACCATTATAAGTGGGATCAGTCTGAACAGGGTTCAGTTCCACCACTAGGAAGGAAAGTTGCCACCAACACCTCCATGAGTGAAAAAAAGCATACACTGCATACATAGCATACACAAAAAATCTTTGATCGGGCGATCTCTCCCCGGATCAGACTGCAGCCAGGAGGGTGGATCACATGCTGATAAGCTCATCAAGATAGAAAGAAATACCGGTACAATCCCATAGCGTAATCTCATTTAAAAGTTTTATTGTATTCAAACTTTACCCCTATCCCCCCCCCCCCCAAACAATTACATTTATACAAGCATATCGTGTACCCTGAAGGTGTCTCCTACCACACACTTCACCATTCTCTGGTGCTGCTGGTATCTCTGATTAGCATGCTGAGGTCAGTATTGGTCGTCATATGGCCATACGATGACCAAAACTTGACCCATGTGGAGGGTATGTGGCCTGGTATGGTCCAGGAGGACGAGGGAGCAAGACAAGAGTTTGGTATGGATTTTGGGGGGGGGGGGTGCACACAATTTTTTTTTATTTTGGCCCGGAGTTCCTCTTAATACCCATACCAGACCTAAAGGGCCTGGTAAGGACTGGGGGGGGGGGGGTACCCTACGCATTTTTTTCCCTTGATTTTTAATCTATTTTCCTGGGAGCCAGCAATACATTACAGCCGCAAGCAAGTTTAAATTACATTTTTTCCTTTCAAAATGTCATTATTGCTGCGGCACTGGTCTACACATCACACAGGTGAACCATTTTACAGGCAGACTAAGGGGACACCCCAGGCACGATATTAAAAGGAATATTTAATTTTTATTGTTTCACTTTAAGCATTATTAAAATCACTGCTCCTAAAAAAAAATATTGTTTTAAAAACGTTTTTTTGCATTAATACATGTCCCCTAGGGCAGTACCCGGGTCCCCATACACTTTTTATGGCAATAAATTGCATATAAGCCTTTAAAATTAGCACTTTTGATTCTTCATGTTCGTGTCCCATAGACTTTAATAGGGTTTGCATGTTCGCTAGAACTTTTTGCCTTTTCACATGTTCAGGTGCGAACCGAACTGGGGAGGTGTTCGGCCCATCCCTACTGTTGACTCACCAAGAATGACATTTCTCAGGGCCCCAGAGCTAAAAGTAAGCAAAGGGGCAGGTTCTCCAAGGTGATATCATTGACCATTGGCCATGGCAGTGATATCATGCTATCCCCACCCCTTTTTTTTGCATTGCCAGGGGGTTTTTGGACAGTAAATGAATGGAGTCCAGTGACGTCACTCGTTGCTAAGGGCGTAGCAGGTGTCTGGACCTGCCGCTTTCTTAGTAACCTTTGACAGAAAAAAAGTTGTCATATATAGTACTGGTAAAAATGCTGCTACTGTGAATGATTCAAAGGACAAAACGAGTGTGGGACTTTAAATGAGGCAGGCTCGAAAGCAATGTAAGAGTAGAAATTGTATTAACAATTATACAAAAAATGTCAATGAGCGTCTATATGTGACAACTGAGTATTCAATGCATGTACAAACATGACATCTTAGTAAACATAATATAGAACTTGATCGTCATAGCAGGGAAAGAAAAATAAATTCATACAGATTACATAGGGATAATACAGTACTAATATACAATAAAATTCATAGAAGTGTTATAAAATTGATGGAAAATATGAGGGGTTGCATCCTCAATAGCTCGATGCATTTCGTCGGTATGCCGACTCATCAGGAGAAAATATGTAATGTCTATAAATAATAAAGGGTGTATTAGATTAAGAAGCCTATGGTATGAAAGGTATTGTTTATAAAAAAAGTTGATAGAGTCCAAGGAACTTACACCCCACGGAAATGCCGAGCACCAATTGTCCTGGTATGCATAGGCCGCCACATCAAGCCTCCCCCGGGAGCTGAGGCGCAGATAATCCGCCCAGAGCCCCAGACCCAAAGTGAGAAGCCCCCAGCAAACAATACGAGTAGTTTGAGTATTATGCCAATGATGGCAGTAAAATCTATAAATTGAGTAGAAAGTATTATTTATAATGGACCCGGTAGCACTGCCAAACACCAAAGAAGTAGAGTGCATAGAGAGAAGAAGAGGTAGGGTGAAGGGATGATGTGAAAATGGAGTAAAGAAGAAAAGAAAACCAACAAGATGTGCACAGAAAATTACATAAAAATGAAACAGTACGCAGTGAAAGAAAAAAGTGAGCCAAGAAAAGTGGGGAATGGACAAGTGACCATGTAGAGTCATGTTGAGTGATGATCGTAATCGATCAGCATGAGTGTAAGTGAAAAAGTGCTAAAAGGAGGAGAAATGTGGAAAAAACGTATAGAAGTACCCTTAGGGGAAAGGGGACAGTCTTATCTGCCCCTATTTTTACCCCCCACGGTGGTGGAGTAGCGGTGGTGGCTCCGGAGAGACCGGTCACCGCCCCCCCTCCATTTCTCTCTCTCTCTCTTTACATGTAATACTGCCTGAAAAGTTAAGCCATTGGCAATGAACAACAACTGCAAAACTATCCTTTTTTTTTTTTTCTATTATTGTTATTTATACTTATTTTTAATTTTTATTTCATATTTTTTTTGTTTTTTTTTTTTGTTTTCTTTCCTATTATTGTTTTTTACTTATTTTTATCTTTTATTTTTATTGCTTCATTTTTTTTTTTTATTATTATTATTTTTTTTTTTTTATTGCTTCATATTTTTTTTTTTTTGATTTATTTTATTTTTATTTTTAATTTTTATTTTTATATTTTTATCTATATCCTACTCTTCTATTTTATATTCTATTTTAATTCATACTTATCTTTATTATCTTTTCTTATTTTCGTTGCCCCTTTTATTTTTATTTCTATTTTTATTTACATCCTATTTTGCAACCTCGTATTCTATTTTAATTCACTCTGCTGGATTGATGGTCATAAATGGAGTTAACTAATATAGATTAGATTATCTTCTCCTCTTTGGAATTTCTCCCGACCCATTGCAATGCGACACGGCCCTTATGGAAGCTGATTTAACAGGTCTATCTGGTATTTGCATGCACTATTACTAATGTCCACTTGCTGAGTCTTTGAAACTGACCAACACTTGCCTAGACGGGCCAACCCCTCAGCTCCAGCTGATTCAAATGACATTCAAACTAATTTCCGCCCTGATTTCGGCGGGAAAATAGGCTATTTAAGCAGTACTTACTCAGTAGTCTGCAGAGAAGGCACTGGGAAGGCTGCTTATGCTCTAGCTCCATCTCCTAGGTACGTTTTTAATCTATATGGCGTACCCAGACTCTATAGACATGATACTATATAATTACCAGCCCCAACTCTCTTAACGATTTACCTACCAAACTTTTTGCTTGCTACTTTACCAGACTCAGCGTTGGATTATCCAACCCCTGGGGGCTGCCCTCCAATAGGGCTCTAAGGCCGCCCTTCCCATACGACCTACACCGGACATTAACAGGTATAGGCTTTCATTTTTTACTATCCAGAAGTAGCAATTCGAGGATTGGGCTTTTTAAAATGGTCATCATTATTTATAATTACCCTTACCCTGTTCATTAGGTTCTTCTAATATTGGGGGACGCAGATACGGTCTCTCTATAATGTACCGGGACTTTTTCTGACCCTCTTGAACCCAGGTAGGATTCAACCTTCCTAATATAAGCTTTAATTCCCATAATATGGATATAACATTCTAAATAATGATGAATTATAAAATAGATATAAATCTCCCCTCTTCTCCCCTGTCTTTTCCCCCTTTTTTTTCTTTTTTTTTTTTTTTTTTTTTTTTCTTATTGTTCTTGTTTTTCTGTTGCCCTCTTGGCTTCTCTTCTACCATCTGCAGGTGTAAGGAAATTCCTTCCGAAACTGACGTTCACTTCTACCTTCCAGAAAATTGCTTTTAAAAATGAAAATGTGAATTGCCACAAATTGAGTATCTTATAATCAATAGGGTATACCTAGAAGGTAGGCAATCTACTTACTAATTAGATTGCGGGCTAGACTGGTGATGATCATGTTACTGATGGGACATATTGGAGCAACTATTTGCCCATTGATGAATAATTCTCAATTTTTCTTGTTTTACAACTATATTTAGATATAAAAATTGCTGTACTACGGTTCTGATGAAGCTAAAAGCGAAACGCGTCAACCGTCAACTGACCAGCAAGTAAAACATAATTATGGAATCTTTTAGGTCCTAATGTATATCCGATATTCGATGGCCAAACTGTTGTAAATAATTTCTTTTTTTTGTTCTTCACTTTTTGTGATGTATATTTGTATATTGTTTTGTATGTTTTCTAAATAAACCAATGCAATATTGATTACGGAATATCCGTGTTTGTTCAGGTGCCGAGATAGTCCGTCAGGTTGGCTAAACCCCCTCTTGTTCCTCTTTTTCTTTGTATATTCCCTAGGACGAGGTACCACCCATAGCTTATCTTTATATTTTCGTACCCTTAGGTAACAGTTATTGAGTCTGGATGTGATCTAAGGTGGGCAGTGCGAGCCGGTCATCTGGTCAGTTGTGAATGGGGGGCCCCCAATTGGGCCGGTGAAATAGGGCGGGCATGCGTCAACGTCACGAGCGGGATGACGAGCGGGAGTTGTCCATCCGCCAATGGTGCCAAAACCAACTCCGGCCAAACAACAGCTAGATGGAAACACGCTGTGATTACAAAGTGGCGCTTACAGGAAATGTCTTTGGTACAGCATGAGCCTGGCGTCGATCCGCACAAGGCAAGCCACCCCCACGTCACCTGGTCAAGCCAGTGGGTGACAGGGGGTGGTGCCTGGTGCGAATCGCAACTCCCGGGGAAGAAAAGACGGCAGCCAAAGCAAAGCAGGCACAGTTAACAGCATCCACAAGGGGTACAGGAGCTACAGAACATAGATATATAAAAAATGGGTCACATGTAGGGAAGATATATACGTATAGCAAATATGTATACTTATTAAATGCCATCCGGAGGGTAGGAATCATGGAATAAGATCCCATCCATCCCTGAGGGAAATATATAAGTAATAAAGGTAGATATTAACTAACCATTGTGTTTGAGCTCTGCCTCCATCCCGATTACAACCTGCAAAGAGGGGGGGAATGTATATCTCCATATACTGGGACTTGCTTTCAAGCCTGCCTCATTTAAAGTCCCACACTCGTTTTGTCCTTTGAATTTATTATAGCGCACTACCCCCCCTTCCTTGTGCGTTTCATTTAAAGTCCCAGTATATGGAGATATACATTCCCCCCTCTTTGCCTACTGTGAAAGATCCCACCAAATGAGCAAAAAGTCCAGCGTTTGGATGAACAGACCAAGTCTTCAGCTCATCCACAGTCGTGATTTCTCAATTGACATTAACAAATTAAGCCCATAAATCTCTAGAGTAGTGGGGAAATGGCAGGGGAGCAAAGTTGAGAAAGAGCAGCTTGGGAGGACAGAAGTCAACTGAACCTGCTGTGTTGCCAGGCACAAGCCAAGTACAGGTTCACTTTAAAAAAAAATATAAACAATAAATCATAATTGAGCTTTAATTGACAAGGTTATATTTAAGGAAATCTAATATTGGTACATTACAATTATAACAAAAAAAAGGGGATACAGAGAATTAGATGCAAATTTTGCACTGGGGTCACAATCTATAACAATGCCTCTGGACACACGAGGAAAGTAACAATTTATAGCTGAAAATAGAACTCTTCAACAGTTAGGCAGACAGAATGACACATTTCTGAGATGTTGGCTCATTACCATAAATTTCCATATTTATATTTTCCCTAGCAGTCCCCAGAGAAAGAAAATATTCACCATGTCTTTTCAGGTGCTATCTAAGATGCTTAGCAAGTATTTGATTTATTTATCTTGCTTACTTGTAAGTGTCATCAAAGCCTAATGACTGAGCAGAGTTACATTTCTTTCTATTTTTCAAATGAAAAATATTCATATAAATATATATTTCCAGGGCAGAAGCATCAAAGCTATAAATTGCAAATGTAATTTTACTGTATGGTCCAGTGTGAAGAGTTCAATAACCTATAGCAAGCAATCCAACTCAGTTCTTCCCTGATCTGAATTCTGTAGTCCAGAAATTGAATCTGAATGACTAATGTGCATTACAGCACAACATCCTTGCTTATACTATTTTATTGAATAGGTCTATTTTGAGAAGGATTTAATATGCTGACTGCAGCTTTATCAGTCAATCTCAAACAATATAAGGGCTGATTAACACCAACCACTGCTGTGCGGTGACGGTGTGATGTGCCAGGACAACTGCACTGCCTATGCGTCAGCATCTGCGCATCGCAATGTTCCTTTTTTTTAACAAACTTTATTGATTGTCACACAGCATTGGCTGGAGCATGGTACGAGGCGGTGGAAAAATGCCTGACAATGTGGTGGCATGAATTGGGCACGTAGGAGACAAGGCATTTTACCTTGTGTGGTGGAACTGTGCTGAAATAGCTGCCCAATGCAGTCCCATTGCACCTGGTGTGAATGAATCTTAATGCCATGTACACACGATTGGAATTCTCGTCGGAAAAAGCTCTGATGGTTTTCCCAACGGAATTCTGCTCAAACTGTCTTGCCTACACACGGTCACACCAAATTCCGACCGTCAAGAACGCAGTGACGTACAATACTACGACGAGCCGAGAAAAAATTAAGTTCAATGCTTCCGAGCATGCGTTGAATTGTTTCCGAGCATGTGTAGGAAATTTGCACGTCGGAATTGCTACAGACGATCGGAATTTCCGATAGAAACCTTTTCCGTCTGAAAAAATGAGAACATGCTGTCAAATTTTTGCTGGCGGGAATTCGGCCAGCGAAATTCCGATGGAGCCTACATACGGTCGTATTTTCCGATGAAAAGCTCTCATCGGTCTTTTGCTGGCCGAAATTCCAATCGTGTGTACGCAGCATAAGACAGTTTCAATCTTGTTAAGATTCAAGAAACTTTACATTGTCATTGTTGAAAGATTATGCTAAGCATCCATCTTGTTTCTGTCAGCCATTTTAATATTCACAAACTTCCATTTCACAATATGTACAGTTTGAACACCCCTTTAACTTCTCAGATAACTGTCTCAAACATGAGATTCTCCTAACTCATGTGTTCTCACACACATATCTGATACTTTTATAAACTTTCTCAGCATTCCTTCAGCTACTGTAGAGAATAATGAAATACTCTCACATACTCCTTATCTACATTGTTACAAGTTCTTTTTATTTCTTTAGCTGGTTTAGAACAGAGAACAATGACTGTGTGTTTTGTCTTGACCAGCTGTAAACGTCTTGATATTTAGTGCGCATGTCTTATCCTGTGTGACGTGAAGTAGACTATATGAAGTGTTTTGTGATACCTCAATACAATTAGTTCTCAAAAGACAACATGGTGTGTGTGTCGTTTAATATGGTTCTTTGAGAATTGATTCCAGAGTACTCTGAATTTATACAATACATTGGATCAGAAGTCTGAGAGGTTTAAGGGACTACCCTAGACACAGGATTTACCCTTTCAATTGTCACTACAAAAATTAATCAACCTATAGGCGTGATGCATTTTAAAGGTATGGAAAAATTATTGAGATAATCATTAAAACATAATGTATTAAAAATGATTCTGATATATATAGGCTGATTTACTGAGTTAAGAATCTTCACACAATAAATTGTGTGTGTATTAAATTCAATCATTCAAAAAAATAAGAATTCTTCAGTAGCACATAATATAGCAGCTATTGGCTAACATAATATGCCAGGATTCCCATTTAATATAGACAGTATATTAAAATTGCCACAAGGTTCTAAAAATATTAAAGTGTAATTAAAGACACAATGGGGTTCATTTGCTAAAGCTGAAGAGTACAAAATCAGGCTCACTTCTGCATAGAAACCAATCAGCTTTTAACCTCAGCTTGTTCAATTAGGTTTGGGCAATAAGAGGCAGTTCACACTAGTGCGATGCCAGACATCACATGTGTTTTGCACCGCATTGCTGTGCAGATCACATGCGATGTCTGTGCAATTCAAATTCAGCCATACAAACTATATGGCGGAATTTGCATCGCATGCAGACCAAACTTGCGCAGGACCTTTTTGTCCGCACCCGAATCGGATCGCATGGGTGCTCACACCCATGTAACCTGATTCTGCAAATTGCACTGCGTTTCGCAAACTGGTTGTGGGTTGTCGTTAACGTAACATACACTCCGCAATCAGTTTGCATAAACAGGTTGCGATTCAGATGCAGTGCGGATTTGCAGGAAATTCGCTGTGAATTGGCACTGCATGTAGTGTAAAAAAAACATTGGGATTTATTTACTAAAGCTGCAGAGTGTAAAATCAGGCTCAATTTTGCATAGAAACCAATCAGCTTCTTGATTCACACCTATACATTTTTAGTGCTTTTTGCATTTTGCAGATTTGCTCTACAGAACGTGTTCCATAGGAAACCTTGTTAAATGGGCTGTAGTGCAAATCTGCAAAATGCAAAAAGCACTAAAAATGCATAGGTGTGAATCAAAACTAAAACCTTGAAGCTGATTGGTTTCTATGCAAAATTGAGCCTGATTTTACACTATGCAGCTTTAGTAAATAAATCCCAATGTTTTTTTTAGCTTTGGATAGAGTGGATAGGGCTTTGAACACCTCTTAGGTGTTTATTGCTATCTGTACCTCCATTGGGGATATTTACCCTCTCTTTTTTCAAATTTGGGTTATCACCAGAACAGGAACAGAGGGGAAAACTTCCAATGGGGACACTAGTTCTGATGACCCTGGTGACAACAAAGAATTCCCTCATTTTGGACGGATTTCCACTCACTTCCTGTTTTGTCTATGAGACAGGAAGTGTATGGAAATCTCCACAATGGGACACAGAGAGCAAAAAAAACAGGCAGGGGATTATAACCCTCCTTTATTCTATCCAAAATGAAAAGAAAAGTTTTGCCTTTAGTTCTGCTTTAAAGTTCACCTCTGTGGGTGATGAGCTGTTAGTGCCCACACAGCCAGTGTAGCAGTGTGGGGATTTGAAATCTTGCTCATCTCCTATCTTTCAGTGCTTCCTGGTCAGATCAGGGCAATTCTGATTGGTCAGCGCCAGCACAGAGCATCAATCTTATCTGTCACAGAAGCAGAAAGAAGAGGGAGAAGAGCGGACATTACAAACCCCTGGACTGCTGCACCAGCTGTGTGGGCACTGACAGCTCAGCATCCACAGAGGTAAGTACAGTGGGGACCAAGGGGGATGGAGAGGGTGTATGGTGTTAGTTCACCATTTTCATTTTTTCTCAAAAGGAGAACCAACCCTTTAACTCATTAGTTTAGCTTACTATTCTCGTTCCAGTATATTTGGGCTGATTTACTATAAGTTAGGAGTTAAGAATCTCCAAACAATATAAGATGTGAATATTCACGTCAGTTATTCACTCAGATTAAATAAGACAACAGCAATTTGCTTTCTACATGACTGGTGCAAATATTCACACTATTAATCGGTTGAAGATTTTAATTTCTATTAGTATATTAGCCTCGTTATCTGGGGGGGGACTGTGGTTAATTATTATCCCAGACAAAACTTACAAAATATATAGATAATGTTGAAGGTAATTTTATCAGATTTGGGATGACATATTAAAGCATATTCTAGTACACCCGCAAATGCATAATGCATGGACAAATTGTACTCTCACAGGATTTACAATGCGATGCGAACACATGTGTCCACAGGCTGTGCATACCATGCAAGAATAAATTATTATAATTAATGGACATTTTAGGAGATCTTGATTTGTAAAAAGTCTTAGTGAACCCTAATCGTGGAAGGACCATTTTACTGCATATGCATGTATATGCTTTCACAGAATTTCACACAACTGCTGGTTCTCACAATGGAATTTCTATAGATAAATACCTGTTTTTATAAATAAATATATATATAAATATAAATATACTCATTTAATCACACAATGTAAATGCACAATAATGATGTATACCTGCTTTTGTTAATTTGCTTTAGCAAACCAATGTGTAAAGAGTCACTTTGTCATCTGTTTTAATACTGATTGAATGATATCATGATTGCATTCACATTAACCTCTGTCCTGGTTAATGGCATTTTTGGCTATTAAAAATAAACACATAAAAAGACAAATATTTCGTTTTCTCAAGTGTAAATATACCTATCATTATCTATACAGCTCAGAATCTTTTTCTGCTGATGCAGTTTTAATCATTAACTAGCACTGCAAATGTTATAGTGGTATTGTGGTAAACATTAAACTTGTGGTAAATATACCCAGGTATGCTGTTTGATTTGTCAAGAAGCAAGCATGCAATGGTCTTCAAACATCCTGAGTAAGCAGGTAGCATACTTGCTTACCAACCACTTTGATTTGTTTAAGGGGCTGTTGTCTAAAAGCAGTGTATTTCTTAAAACTGAGTTTCCACAAACACTAGATGTAGAAGAGAAGCGTCCAACTCCCATGGAGGCCCCTGCCTCCATCGCAGCCAGCACAATATACCCAGTGCTCCCAGGTATGGTGGTGCATGTGAGCGCCTATCATAAACCACTGTCACACTGTCAAAAAAGAAAGTGATATCACCACTTCCTTTAGGCTCTGACACCTGATATTTTGGTGGCAGCTGCAAGAGGAAGTAATGGTGGGGGGTCACTGGAAAAGCAAGCATCACTAAGGCTTCGTTCACACTTATGCAACTTGTCATGCAACTTTGGACATCAAAGTTGCATGACAAGTTGCTCCCCATGTTTTCCAATGATACCCATTCATATATGCATGACTTAAAGTTGCAGCAACTTCAAAGTATTTCATGCACTACTTGGGTCCAAATGTCATGCAACTTCAATGTTAACCCTCAGATGTTGCATGAAAGTTGTACCTGAATATTATACAATGCAACTTGTGTGCAACAGTTGTCCATTATCACTGGTCAAAGCCAAAGTCGTATCCAAGTTGCACCCATCCAAAATTGCACCAAAGTTGCACTCCAAAGTCGAGGCAACTTTGAATTTGTATAAGTTTGAATGGAGCCTTTAAGTCTGAATAGACAAAGTGGCAGTGTCACTTTAAAGTGTCATATTTTGCTTGACAAACAACCTCCCAAAAAGTAAGAAAAAGTAAGTAAAAATTCAAATTTCTTCTTTTGCTTTTAAAGGTAAACGAGAGATCTGGGATCTTTTTGAGCCCAGATCTCTCAAAAAAAAAGAACCTGTCATCCTTATTTCTATCACAAGGGATGTTTACATTGCTTGTAAAAAGGATAAAAGTGATCAAAATAAATAAAGGGACAGTGTAAAAAAAAAAAAGTAAAAAAATAAATAAAATATATTTGTTAAAGTGCCCTACCCCTTCGTGCTCGCGCGCAGAAGTGTACGCATACCTAAGTCGTGCCCATATATGTAAGCAGTTTTCAAACCATACATGTGAGGTATCGCCACGTTCTAGTGCAAGACATCCTCTGTAGCTCTAAACAGGTAACCTGTAAATTTTTAAAGCATCGCCTATAGTGATTTTTAAGTACCGTAGTTTGTCACCATTCTATGAGCGTGTGCAATTTTAAAGCATGACGTGCTAAGTATCTATTTACTCTACTTCACATTATACAAAAAAAATGGGGTAACTATTGTGGTTTTTAATTTTTTTATTTAATAAAGTGTATTTTTTCCAAAAATATTGCGTTTGAAAGACCTCTGCGCAAATACTGTGACATAAAATATTGCAATGGTCGCCATTTTAGTCTCTAGGGCAGGGATCCTCAAACTATGGCCCTCCAGCTGTTGCAGAACTACACATCCCATGAGGCATTGTAAAACTCTGACATAAAATATTGCAATGGTCGCCATTTTAGTCTCTAGGGTCTCTGCTAAAAAAAATCATATAATGTTTTGGGGTTCTGAGTAATGTTCTAGCAAAAAATACCAATTTAAACTTGTAAACAAAAAAAGTTCCAGAAAAGGCCTGGTCTCAAATGTATCCCCACATAACAAAATAACAAATGAGCTTCATGTAAAAGAAAAAGGTTAATACTTACCTGTCTCAATGTCAATGCTGTCAATCTTTGCAGACTTGATCCAAATGAGTTTACTTGAGAAAGGAGCATGGCTGTCAGACCGTACACAGTGAAGTTGCCATTGCAAGTTCCATGGTGACGCCATTGCGCTTGCCGCTGCGGTCCACGAGCGCCTCGGCCCCTCTGTTTTCAGATCCAGGACATTCTCCAGCCAGCTTTCTTGTTTGAGTAAAGCTGCAGCAGTGACCAGTGGCATCCCTACAACATGTAGTGACCTTCCCACCAGTGTTTTTTCCTAAATGTGCCTTTGTTCTTTGTTTTACATGTGAGTTGTTTACACTTAGAGCCGCTTCTTTTCTTTTCTATTTTTTTAAAATACTATGCAAGTTTTTAACAAGAAAGCAGAAAGGTATATATATTGTGACAATGCAAAGCCCTGCCATAGTATGAGTTTAGTGGATTGGTGTGAAGATGGCACAGGATTCTCAAAGGTGCAGTTTAAGAAGCTTCAGCATATGTATTGTTGATGGGGACAAGGGCCTCATCCCCACAACCCTTACCCTGTGGTTGTGGGGGTTTGCGGGCGGGGGGCTTATCGGAATCTGGAAGCCCTCTTTAACAAAGGGACATCCAGATCCCGCCCCCCCCCCCCCCCCCCCCTGTGTGAAATGGTAACAGGGTACAAAAGTACCCCTACCATTTCACAAAAAAAGTGTTTAGACATTAATGGCTGTGTGTTGAGTTATTTTGAGGGGACAGCAAATTTACACTGTTGTACAAGCTGTACACTCACTACTTTACATTGTAGCAAAGTGTCATTTCTTCAGTGTTGTCACATTCTTCAGTGTTGTCCCATGAAAAGATATAATAAAATATTTACAAAAATTTTAGGGGTGTACTCACTTTTGTGAGATACTGTAATTGATAGCATATTGATTTTTGATTTTAAAAGTCAAACAAAGAGTAACAAAACCCATGACCTCTGTTTCTTGCTGTTTATAATCCAGTCTAGTATTGCCTTATCACCTTATCACAGTATAAGGAGTGATTTATTTTATATGCTAAAGAGGAAACGAATGCATGCAGTAGAGCCCTTTCTGTCTTCCAGGAAATGCCATTTCCATAGATTACACAGCTACAAACAGGACTAAATGCTCTTTCTTTTGAATAAATCAGGAAGTACTGGACTTATTAATACAGTAGTTCTTAAAGCTGAACTCAAGGAAAAAATGTAGACATTTACCTTGTAAATGTAAAATGTACCCAAATAAAATGTATGCATGTAGTAGAGCAATTTCTGTCCCCCATGAAATATTATTTCCTTAGATTACACAGCTACAGACAGAAGTAAGTGCACTTTCTTCTGAATAAATGAGGAAGTACTGGACTTCTTAATAGTTCCTAAAGCTGAACACCAGGAAAAAAAGTTTTTTATACATTTGCTTTGTAAAAATAAATCTCCTCCATGATGTGTTTAATATGTTTGGGGATGTTGCTGTTATTTAACCGCTTGCCGACCAGCTGCCGCAGTTTTACTGCGGCAGAATGGCACGGCTGGGCGAAACTACGTTACCTTATGTCGCTTCGCCTTTTGGCCACTAGGGGCACGTGCGCCCGCAGGGGTACACGTGCCCGGAGCTAATACGAGTGCCCAGCGGGCGCGATGACTGCCGGGCTCCCGCGATCGCTCATGACAGAGCGAGCACAAGGATCTGTGTGTGTAAACAGGGGAGAGGAGACAGATCGTGTGTTCATAATATGTATGAACACTGCCCTCTCTCTCCTCCTAGACAGTCCCATCCCCCCACAGTTAAAAACACACAAAGGGGACACAGTTAACCCCCTTGAGCGCCCCCTAGTGTTAACCCCTTCCCTGCCAGTGACATTTACACAGTAATCAGTATAAAAAATACACAGCAAAAGTTTCATGCGCTCAAGAAAACAGTCTTATCTCGCCGAATGTCAGGGCAACTTCAGAGATGGGATATAATCAGATATATTCCACACTATTGCAACTATATATGCTCTAGTCGTATTGTTTACCATCTAACAATTTATTTTTATTTATCATCTTTTTATTTTTATCTTTATTGTTTATGAGTTTTTTGTATTGTGTTGCTGTTTGATGTAATGTGAGTAGTGTTATGTTTAATGTTTATACATATCACAATGGAAATGCTGACAGGTGATGAATTGATGTTACTATTTACATCCTTCCCTCTTTTCCCCGATGTTTTGGCGCCTTTTTACTTATAAATTCCAGTCCTGCTATGGCTCCCGTGACTTTGACAAAGCGCATGCGCGCGAAACTAGTAAGTCACGGTCGCCTTGGATACCCCCAGCAGTACGCGTCCAGCCGTCATGTGTTCCTGATCGGCGATGTGCCTTCCCCTTCCGGATGTCAGATTGAGGTCTTCCTTCCTCCTCACAGCGAGACGCGGAACACTCCAGACGCCGGCTGTCCAGAGTGCATAGGACAACCCATTGTTGTCCCTTCCATCTTACCTTTGCATCCAGCGGCAGTGCTTCGCAACCACCCAGGAGAGTTTTCCTGCGCCTTGTCCCTCCATGATACCATTTCCCCTTTGGCACATGGAGTGGTGAGTTGGTCCCTACACACCGTGACAAAGTTAAGATATAGTAACATCTCAACACATCCCCAGTCACCAGGACCTGAGGCGGTATGATGCTGTACTGTTTTCTTCTATATTCAAATGATAGTTTCACTTCCCAATTTTTCAAAGATCCTAATAGTATGTTTTACTGAACTGTGATCTGCTCTGTCTTTATACTAGAGCAGTTTTAGAAATAAATCTTACTCATGAACCCATTGAGCGCTGTTTTTGTGTCCCTAACACAGTAATCAGTGCATTTTTATAGCACTGATCGCTGTATAATTGTCAATGGTTTCAAAAATGTGTCAAAAGTGTCCGATGTGTCCGCCATAATGTCGCAGTCCAGATAAAAATTGCAGATCGCCGCCATTACTAGTAAAAAAAATAATAATAATAATAAAAATGTCATAAATCTATCCCCTATTTTGTAGACGCTATAACTTTTGCGCAAACCAGTCAATATACGCTTATTGCGTTTTTTGTTTTTTTTTAACCAAAAATATATAGAAGAATAAATATCGGACTAAACTGAGGAAAAAATGTGTTTGTTTGATAAAAAATGTGAGATATTTATTATAGCAAAAAGTAAAAGATATTGTGTTTTTTTTTTTTTTAATTGTCGCTCTTCTTTTGTTTATAGTGCAAAAAATAAAATAACGCAAAGGCGATCAAATACCACCAAAAGAAAGCTCTATTTGTGGGAAAAAAAGGACGTTAATTTTGTTTGGGTACAGCGTCACACGACAGCGCAATTGTCAGTTAAAGTGACGCAGTGCCGAATCGCAGAAAATGGCCTGGTTATTGAGCAGCCAAATCATCCGGGGCTGAATTGATTAAAACTATTAGTTGACCAATTCCCACCCACCCACAGTACATTTACTGTGAGCGGGCAGCACTGGCAGGCTGTGTACATGTACATCATCAAGCCTTATGCGATACCCCCTGCTAACGCATGCTTTCACTCGCTACAGTGATATTTTGTCAGCAGGTCCCAACCAATGATTTATGACTGATGCCTTCTGATCAGCTTTAACCATTCACAGCACAGAATCCTGTGGTTACAAGCACACAGAGCTCTGTACACAGATTAGCGATCTGGCCAGATCTGTTAGTAAAAACAGCACATATTACACACATTACACTTGTTAGGCACAAAGTTAAAGCGGGATTCCACCCTAAAGTGGAACTTCCGCTCATCGGAACCCTCCCCCCCTCCGGTGTTACATTTGGCACCTTTCAGGGGGAGGGGATGCAGATACCTGTCTAAGACAGGTATTTACACCCACTTCCGGGCATAAACTCCCACGGGAGTGTACGCCAATTCCTGTCCCTGTGCACTGTCTGCCGGGACACACACGGGTCCCAGCAGACAGCGCGGACGATTCTCATTGCACTGCATGACTCGCGCATGCGCAGTAGGGAACCGGGAAGTGAAGCCGCAACGCTTCACTTCCTGATTTCCTCACCGAGAATGGCGCCGGCAGCAGCAATGAGCCGAGCAATTGATCGGCCTCTGCTGCCGACATTGCTGGAACCTGTGACAGGTAAGTGTCCATTTATTAAAAGTCAGCAGCTGAAGTATTTGTAGCTGCTGACTTTTAAAAAAAAAAATTCAGGTACAGTCCCTCTTTAACCCCTTAATTGCTCTTTGATGTTAAACCCTTCCCAGCCAGTGTCATTAATATAGTGTGCAGTATTATATCTAATCACAGTATTAGTGTCACTATTGATGTCAGTGTCAGTGAGTCAGTAAGTGTACCTCCCAGCGAGGCTCTGTTAGCACCAGATTTCCCGCCACACTATCACACTCTAACAATAAGTCACTGATCACCACCATTACCAATATGGTGTCATAGCTGCGTAAATTCCAGTATACAGTGGGGAAAATAATTATTTGATCCCCTGCAGATTTTGTAAATTTACTCACTTACAAAGAATTGAAGGGTCTATAATTTTTATCATAGGTGTATTTTAAATGATAGAGACAGAATATTAACCATAAATCCAAAAAAACACATGATACAAATGTTATAAATTGAGTTGCAGTTTAGTGAGTAAAATAAGTATTTGATCCCCTACCAACCAACAATAATTCTGGCTCCCACAGGCTGGCTACAGTATGTGCTCATGTGGTACCCAGATTAGTCCTGTCTATTTAAGAAGGTGCTCCTAGCGACAACTCGTTATGTGTATAAAATACACTTGTATATAGAGTCTTTTTCTT
>CM053036.1:92623924-92656248 GCA_028564925.1 Lithobates sylvaticus | reverse complement strand
TATGCAAAAACAAAGAGTTTAATATTATTTTTGTGTGCTTACAAGCCCAGGTTTCAACAGCTGGTTATGCTGGCCATAGACTGTTTGAATCTAGGCCCGTTTAGCAGGAGCCGACCGAGATTGGAACCGTGTATGGGCAGGCTGAATGAACCCAAGTTGATCGATCGATCAACTTTGATACAACCAGCCTGCCGGATTTTACATGTGATTAATGCTATCGTAAGTCTGCATCTCCCTCGCTACCACTGGGAGAACACAATGGCTCGTCAGGAGGGATTCCCCTGTCAACACTGTCTGTGTTGTTGGGGGAATCAAGCAAATTTCTCTTTGCTCGCTCCGTCTATGGCCAGTCTTGGGCAGCAAGATCTTGGGCAGCTAGTGTCATAGGCTTTCCTGCTCTACCTTCCCTACAGCAGCCTAGAGAGTGATCAACTTCCTTGGCCTTTATTTTCTAGTGCAAGATACAGACATTTTTCAGTATGTCAAATGATTTCTCTATTAAAATCTATGGATGTTTCATGCTTAGAAAGAGCAGTAACATCATCACTCTGTAGCATTCTTACTCCACGCTGTGAAATGTTTCTCATGGTTAAATTATGAATTACATTTTTACTAAATGAATGTTCTTAATACCCAATTATGAAAAAGTTGTAATATAATTCTGTCTTCTCATCATTGGGCAAGGCTCAGCATTGAGTTGTAATGTAATTATTCAGCAGATAATTGGAGGAGCTCTTCAAAGGATTAACCTCTTTATTACAGAGTTTTGGATAATTGAGTTCCATTTACAAGCCACTACTTTGTCCATACTTTAGACAAGCCAGCAGTCAAGCAGACATAATTAGATGGGCACACCACCATCTAAAATATTTATATTTACATTAACGGAACCAGTGGCTTCTAACTCTTGGTTTTAACAGAACCATTTTGTGCAATCGTCACAGCTTGGCAAAATGTCAAGAAGTGATTAACCCTTTCTATCCTGTAATATGAATTATATTGCATTTTATGTTTAGGTATTAGTATGTGCTTTTATCACAGATTCTTTCAAAAGTAAAAGTGGTATTAGACCCAAAACTAAAAATGTAATAATGTGCAGCTTACCAATCATTGGATGTGGTGGCTGCATTAGTGTATCCTCCTCCTTTAGTTAGTGTAGGTTGCTAGGTTATTTAGTTTAGCTCCTCTGTAATTAGTGGAGCGGGGGGGTTGGTTGTTTTATCCTGCTCAGTGTTAAAGAGGCTGCTGGTCTGATTGATTTCACCTGTATTCTAGAAGATTCTAATTACAGTAGTAGGAAGAATATAAAAAAATATTTATGGGAAACCAGCCAATCCCTGGAGGGGTGTGTCCAGATGGTGGTTGGAGAGCTCCAAAGAAAAGCACCAGAGCAGGAGGTCTTTGGATCCTGGAGAAGCCCTGCTGTGGGAGTCCCCTGTGTGAGGGATTTTGCTTCTTCTTTCGCTCCAACTCCCACTGAAGTCTTGCATTTCACACTTATTTTTACCAGTAAACTGCGCTTATATAATGAAATACAGTATTTGGAAGTTCATAACACTGTTTTGATGTTGAATTTTAAAAGCATCGGCAAGCCTGCTGATCTCACAGATCGGGAAGCCTTTGCTAATCTGACAGAACACCGCTGATTTTAAAATTCAACATTAAAACAGTCTGACGGATTTTAAAATACTGTATTTCACTATATAAGCTCAATTTACTCGTAAAAATAAGTGTGAAATGCAAGACTTCGGTGGGTGTAACAAGATGTCCGCTTGCCACCTTCTGACTGTAGGCTTACTGCAGACGAGTGTGGGTGTACCAAGATGGCTGCGATGGAACGTCCCTTCTGTTGCATATTCTGATGGGTAGTGGTAATCTGATAGAACACCAGCACAGAAGAGTTGAAGTCTGCACTTAGGGGTTGCCAGTCATCTCATCCCTTGAAAAACAAAATCCCATATTAACCACTTCAGCCCTGGGCGATTTTACCTCCTCCCTGACCAGAGCATTTTTTGCAATTCGGCACTGCGTTGCTTTAGCTGACAATTGCGCGGTCGTGCAGCGTTATACCCAAACAAAAATTACATCCTTTTTTCCCACAAATAGAGCTTTCTTTTGGTGTTATTTGATCACCTCTGTAGTTTTTATTTTTTGCGCTATAAACAAAAAAAGAGCGACTATTTTGAAAAAAAAAAGCAATATGTTTTACTTTTTGCTATAATAAATATTCCCCAAAAATATATAAAAAAAACGAATTTCTTTCTCAGTTTAGGCCGATATGTATTCTTCTACATATTTTTGGTAAAAAAAAAAACGCAATAAGCGTATAGTGATTGGTTTGCGCAAAAGTTATAGCACCTACAAAATAGGGGATAGATTTATGGCATTTTTATTTATATTTTTTTTTTTAAATTAGTAATGGCGGTGATCTACGATTTTCATTGTGACTGCAGCATAATGGACACATCGGACACTTTTGACACTATTTTGGGACCATTGTCATTTATACAGCGATCAGTGCTATAAAAATGCACTGATTACTGTGTAAATAACACAGAAAAGGGTTAAACACTAGGGGCGATCAAGGGGTTAAGTGTGTCCTAGGGAGGTGTTCTAGCTGTAGGGGGGGTGGGCTACCACTGACATGACAGAGATCACTGCTACCGATGATAGAAGCAGTGGATCTCTGTCATGTTGCTAGGCAGAGCAGGGAAATGCCTTGTTTACAAAGGCATCTCCCCGTTCTGTCTCTCCTCACCGCAATCGCGGGCCGCTGGCGAACATCGAGTTCCCAGGACGCACTTGCCGATAGGTGCGCCCATTTGTCTGCCTGTGCCATTCTGCCAACGTACATCAGTTAAAGGAGATGTCCAGCCACATCTCGAGACTGGAAACTGGAGATTGTCCATAGCAACCAAAACCGTCCCTTTACATCAAAAGCAGATTTAGACCAGGTATATTTGGTATAATTATTTATAGTTATTTATTATATTATAATTTATGATTTTGTGTTTCAAACTTTATTTATACCCGGGATGTCTACTAGACTCTGGTTTGGACAGATTTAAGTGAGTTATTCCTAAGAATTACAGGCCTACAATATAAAACGCCAAATTTCCCTGAAAAATAATTGTACCGCTTTCAGCACCAAAAATCTAAAATAATCATACCGCCAGGGAGGTTAAAGTGGTGGACCAGCTGAAATAAAAAAAAAAAAATCAGCAGCTACAAACACTGTAGCTGCTGACTTTCAATTAGCACACTTACCTGTCCAGGGTGCCCGCGATGTCGGCCGCCCGAGCCCGACCCGTCCCTCGGCTCCCAGGTCCCGGCTCTGCCATTCTATCTAAGGGAAACAGGCAGTGGAGCCTTGCGGCTTCACTGCCCGTTTCCTACTGCGCCCGTTTCCGATTTTTTGGAACATTTTGATGTAATTTAGTTTTTTTAGGGTGGCCCTCCGCTTTAATGCAGATAAGGCACCAAGTGAGTTATTTACCATCTTAATCAGCCACAGAACCTGTGTAATTAATGTCTGTTCGGTTTTAAAGGCATGAGGTGGCAACCCTATCTGCACTAGGATTTTCTCGATCACATCATTACATGTGATGAAACTTGGCCACATCATTTCGCTTCTTAATCAAAACTAGCATCAAAGCAATGGAAGCATGTGGACTCACCACCGCTAAAAAAATTAGGTAAAGGTAAAGTGATGGCAAGTGTTTCCTGGGACAAACGTGGCATTATTCATGTGGATTCTCTACCCCGTGGTGCCACCGGCTTGCTCCCACTGTGATCACACAGACAGCGTAAGCCGAGCGGCGGGTACCTCTGACTTGATGTTCGCTGCCAACCGCTGATCATTGAGCAGAGAAGCACAACGGTGGTCTGCCTATGTAAATGAGGCAAATTTCCGTTCTGACAGGAGGGAAGAGATGAAATTTGTGTCCCTGCATAGCAGGGAATACATTTAATCTCTTGAACTAGTAAAAGCACCTCCCACAGTGTACTAAAACTTTGCTTAGGCACACAGTTAACCCTTTGATCGCCCCTGATGTTAACGCCTTCTCAGCCTGTGTCACTAGTACAGTGACAGTGCCTATTTGTTAGCACTGATCACTGTATTAGTGTCACTGGTTCCCACAAAGTGGTAAAAGGGTCAGTTAGTGTCAGAACGTCTGCCGCAATATCGCAGTCCCGCTATAAGTTGCTGATCTAGTAAAAAAACATTACTAGTAAAAAAAAAAAAAAAAAAAAAATATGCCATAGTTTGAAGACGCTATAACGTTTGTGCAAACCAATCAATATACGCTTATTGGGATTTATTTTTTATCAAAAATATGTAGCAGAATATATATTAGCCAAAATTTATGAAGAAATTAGATTTTTTTTTTCAATTTTTTCTTATTGCATATGTTTTATAGCAGAAAGTAAAAAATATTGCTTTTTTTTTTCTTCAAAATTGTCAGTCTTTTTTTGTTTATAGCGCAAAAAAATTAAACCACAGAGGTGATCAAATACCACCAAAAGAAAGTTCTATTTGTGGGGAAAAGGACATCAATTTTATTTGGGTACAGCGTCACACGACCGCGCAATAAGTCAGTAAAGTAACGCAGTGCAGTATCGCAAAAAATTGCCTGGTCATGAAGGGGGGAAAACCTTCCAGAGGTCAAGTGGTTAGACACTGGGATAAGCGTATAAATGTAGCAGGGGAGCATGTCAAAAAAAAAAATTTGTTGAAATTTGTTCTTTTATTATATGAACTCAAAAATCCCGGTTTGACTTGAACGCCCCTCGTAAAAATGCCAGAGCTAGCAGAAGGTATCAGGTGACAAGCTGCTTGTTTTGACTGCTTTAAGGTAACGACTTTTTTACACATCAGGGAATAAAGTCTACTGTGTCAGCTCTTCAGATAAGGTGCACAGAGGCTCTTGTGTTTACAAACTGGGTTGCATGAGAGATGGTAGGTGTGTTTTTGGGGTTGGGATTAAGGCAGAGAAGGCGTGTCCTGTGCAGAGTAAAAAGCTGCCCAGGTGAGAAGCTTGGTAAGCCAGGTATACTATACTAGGTATACCAGCAACACTCTCCAAGCGACTGCTGTGAAATCTTACGTCAGGTATGGCTTATTCCTGAGATTTTATGTGCAAATGTTGTCTGTGTTCATGAGATATCCTTTTCATTCCACCTGACCTAGGAAAGTCTATGTAAAACTTATAATGACAGTATGTCCTGCCAGCCACAAGTTGGACGTTTATTACCGCAGTAGCTGTACTGGTAAAGTAAAATTGTGAGGTTTATTTCTTCAGCAGTTACTGTTAATATTACGGCTGTTACATTACAAAGAGCAACATGCTGTAAAAGCGAAACAGATTGTAATAGTTGATTGTGTTACAGTTATGCAATATTGTAATTCTTCTAATGTGAAATTTGTATAAAACTATTCTAATTTTAGAATTAAATAATTCCACTACTGAAAAGAATCAAGTAACCCAATAAAATGATCATATGCCTGACAAACGGGTCCTGCGTTGCACTTTCACTGCTGCCATGTGATTGCTAAACAGTTGGACATCTTCCTAAAGGAAAAAAAGCAGCACACGTGCTCAATCCTATACCACCCTTTAGGGGTCGGGAACTGGCGCACTGGCTCGGGGTGCCTCCACCCTCACTTCTAAAACTATCCAATGATAGAATAGAGTCGGCTACTCTATGTCATCCATAAAAGTAAATCTTTAATGGCTACATAATGGAGTACAGCAATTTGCAGCAAATAGCCATGTCCAATCAGGGCTGATCACGATGTAAACAGAAAGAGCCGTTTATCGGCTTTTCCTCAATCGCGTCTGACAGACGCGAGTAGAGGAGAGCCGATCGGCGGCTCTCCTGACAGGGGGGTCTGCGCTGATTGTTTATCAGCGCAGCCCCACCGCGAATGCCCACTCTGGACCACCAGGGACGCCACCAGGGATGCCCACAACAGATGGATGACCAGGGATACCACCCTAGACTGCCAGGGATACCAGTAAGTGCCCAAATAATGGCAATCAGTGCCCACACATCTTGCCAGTCATCCTGCCAGATGTCTCCTCATCAGTGATGCCCAGCAGTTCCATCTATCAGTGTCCATCAGTGCCACCTATCAGTGCCCATCAGTGCCACCTATCAGTGCCCACCTATCAGTGCCAATCAGTGCCACCCATAAGTACCCATCAGTGCCGCCTATCAATGCCCATCAGTGCTGCATACCAGTGCCCCCTATCAGTGCCCATCAGTGCCACCTATCAGTGCCCACCATCAGTGCCCATCAGTGCCACCTCATCAGTGCCAACTTATTGGTGCCACCTCATCAGTGCCCATCAGTGCCTATTAGTGCAGCCTCATCAGTGTCCGTCAGTGAAGGAGAAAAACTTATTTACAAAATGTTATATCAGAAACAAAGAAAAAAACATATTATTTTCAAAAAAAAAATTTTTTTATTATTTATTGCACAAAAAATAAAAATGCCAGCAGTGATCAAATACGACCAAAAGAAAGCTCTATTTGTGGTAACAAAATGATAAAAAATGTGTTTGGGTACAGTGTAGCATGACCGCACAATTGTCATTTAAAGTGCGACAGCGCTGAAAGCTAAAAATTGACTTGGGCAGGAAGGGACAAAATTCCCTGGTATTGAAGTGGTTAAGGGACTCTGTGCTTGTAGCTCTAACTACTACTCTGAAGCTGAACTCTACTATTTGTTTCAAGCCAGGACTTCACTATAGCTTGCTCAGAAAGAATACCAAATTCCTTAACATGCCTATACTTACCTGCTCTGTGCAATGGTTTTGCACAGAGCAGCCCCTATCCTCCTCTTCTGGGGTCCCTCGCCGGCACTTCAGGCCTGTCCTCTGCATCGGGTGCCCCCAGGTAAAGCCGATTTATCTGGGGGCATCTGTGCATGCTCGCTCCCTTAGCCCTTTAAACATGCTGCAAGTGCAGAAAAATAACTATTGATGTGCCAGAAATATGGAATGCACTTGCATTACTCTATGACATGAGAAGGCTGCTCACTCTAATTTCTTAAACATGTGGTGTCAGTCTTGCCTACTTAGAGAGGACCTTCAGATTTTGTTGTAGGCACAGTTCGGATACTCAACCAAAACAAAAACAAAACAAAGTATGCCTATCTATTATAATGCATGTGCTTCCATTGTGGAGACTCTCGAAATTTAGAGTTAGGGCTGCAGATGATATTGGGGTACCTTGACAGGGCTCTGTAGCTTATGCATGTATTTGCAAATGTGTGCAAACTAAACCCCTGTTTTTAACACATACCATTAGACAGGATAATTTGGTTGGTTGGGAGCCAATCGCTCCCGCTGCTATCAATCAGTCCAATGAGGAGAGAGCTGCTGAGGGGAGGGGTCTGGGGGCAGCTGCAGCACAGAAGGTGGAAAACCTTAAAGAGGAAGTAAACCCTAATGGGTTTTACTTCCTCTTTTGCTCCCTGTATAGCCTGCAAATTAAAAGCATAATGGGCTAGTATGCATCGCATACTAGCCCATTATGTGACACTTACCTGCAAAATAATCCAGCGATGTCCCCTGTGTAGGCAGCGTCCATCTTCAAGCCCCTCTTCCTTCTGGGCCACGGACTCCGGCTCTGTGATTTGCCGGAGCCGCGTGACGTCACTCCCGCGCATGCGCACAGTAACGGCACACTCTAGGGAAGAAATGGCACCGAGTTTTGTTTCTTCCCTGCGCATGCGCCGTTTACTTTATCGGCGGACTACAAGTGAAATAGTTCCTAAACGGCGCACGTTTAGGAAATATTTCTACTACCTATAGGTAAGCCTTATTCTAGGCTTACCTAGGTAAAAGTCCCAAAAAAGGGTTTATAACCACTTTAAGGCTTTAGAACCACTTTAATTTGTATATAGTTCTTGTTTTCGGAGTATCCCACCAGCCTGAGGGGAAGACCTGGACAGTAATCCTGCAGCTCCCATGGGAGTAGCGCTACAAAAGTATGTTTTCTCTGCTTTGTTGATGTAGTACACAATGTACTATTTCTTTTTCTCATAGAGGATGCTAGTATTTCCAGGATGGAATTCCACATTGTTGCATTATCATAACTCATCTTATGAAAGGGAAGACTGTTCTGTCTGTACAAGTTTAGAAAAGTTTTAGTAATGTAAAATATGTTGAAGTGGCTCAACTCTCCTTGCTTGGAATTTCCATATCACTAAATTGAAGAATTGAGCCAAGCAAAATGTGAATGTGAGTTTGTCCAAGTGCATGGCAGAGACATTACTCTACAGTTGTCACTTGTCATACTACCCACTTGAAGAGGTCTGAGCAAGAACCATGGAAATTAATTAAGCTTAATTCAAACAACTGCATGTACAGTTTCTTTTTTTTAGGAGTAAGCCCCCGTACACACGGTCGGAAATTCCGACGGAAAATGTCCGATCAGACCATGTTGTCGGAAAATCCGCCCGTGTGTGAGCTCCATCAGACTTTTTCCGTCGGAATCCTGCTCTCAAATTTTCCGACAACAAAATCCGATCTGACTTTTTCTGATTATGTGTAGAGAATTCTGACGGACAAAGTGCCACACATGCTCAGATCAAATTACGAGACCAAAGCTATTGGCTACTAGCCTCTACGTAGTTCCGTCGTACGCAACGAACGTCACCCTGTTCAGAATGATCAGATTTTCCGACAACTTTCTCCGACCGCGTGTATGCAACACCAGTGTCGGACAAAATCCGTCGGAAAAAAAACAACGGATTTTGTGGTCGGAATTTCCAACCGTGTGTACGGGGGCTAACTCTGCAATCTTTTCTGGGTAAAGTACATAAATGTGTAGAGATTTGAACAAACTTTGTAGCAGATTCCTATCTTTTATTTTTTTTTTGTTTCACCAGACTGATTCTGAATGTGGGTGACTGGTTTATTATAACCACCTGGTGCATTTTCAGATTTTTAATAAGGAAAATTACAGTATCTGCATCCCTTTATAAGTATGTTGACTTGTATTTTACTGCAAACATGAGAAAATTAGTGAGCCAATCACACAAGCAAGAAATTACATTTGTAGGTGTGTTCCGTCATACTAGAGCATCAGTGTTGTGAATGAAACTGGCGGTGGAGAAAGCAAGCGGCTGCGGAGCAGAGCCGCTTAAGCCGATGCTTCCTGTATAGCGCTGGCTCTTGTCACAGGTGGAGTGATACCAAATATGGCCATATCTGTTCTGCAGTGGGTACTGGGCTGCTTTCAAACTGATCCGCAGGTGCACCGCCTACCTCCAATCCGATCCACAAAAAAAAACAGAGGGGATCCATCCCCTTCCGCCTGGGTAGATCGGATTGAAGGGCCCATAGAGTAGAGTGGGTTGTGTCCGTGTCTTTTCTCCATATGCAGAGTGGACACAGACCTGTCATCCGCCTGCTCCACTCATTGTGGCCCGCAACCGGTTACCAAGTCACTTAAGTGGGCCTCACTCTTCAAAAGGTTGGGCATCCCTGGTATAGAGGTTATTGTTTTTATTTGCTATATTTTTTTCTTTCAAAGTGGATTTACCTTTTAACCACTTCAATACCCGCGTATAGTCATATGACGCCCACAAGGTGGATCTACCATCCTGGGTGGGCGTCATATGACGTCCTCGGATTCCCGGCCGCCTGGGGGGCGCGCGCCCGCGGCATCGCTCGGGACCCGGTGCGAGTGCCCAGGGGCCGCGATGTCCGCCGGGCACCCGCGATTGCCCGTTAAAACAACGGGACCGGGCGGGACTGTGGAGCTGTGTGTAACACAGCTCCACGTCCTGTCAGCGGGGAGGAGACCGATCATGTGATCCCAGTACAGAGGAACACATGATCGGTCTCCTCCCCTTGAGTCCCCTCCCCCCCACAGTTAGAATCACTCCTATCAGGGAACACATTAACCCCTCCAGCGCCCTCTAGTGTTAACCCCTTCCCTGACAGTCACATTTACACAGTAATCATTGCAATTTTATAGCAACGATCGCTGTGTAAATGTGAATGGTTCCAAAAATGTGTCAAAAGTGTCCGAAGTGTCCGCCGCAATGTCGCAGTCACGAAAAAAAAAATCGCAAATCGCCGCCATTACTAGTAAAAAAAAAAAAAAAAAAAAAATTCAATAAATCTATCCCCTATTTTGTAGACGCTAACTTTTGCGCAAACCGATCAATATACGCTTATTGCGATTTTTTTTACCAAAAA
The DNA here is from genome assembly GCA_028564925.1 of Lithobates sylvaticus. NCBI lineage: Eukaryota > Metazoa > Chordata > Amphibia > Anura > Ranidae > Lithobates > Lithobates sylvaticus. The sequence goes on along the minus strand of CM053036.1, from coordinate 92,646,028 downwards.
TATGTAGAAGAATACGTATCGGCCTAAACTGAGGAAAACATTTTTTTTTTTTTTTTAAATGGGATATTTATTATAGCAAAAAGTAAAAAATATTGTGTTTTTTTTCAAAATTGTCGCTCTTCTTTTGTTTATAGCGCAAAAAATAAAAACCGCAGGGGCGATCAAATACCACCAAAAGAAAGCTCTATTTGTGGGAAAAAAAGGACGTCAATTTTGTTTGGGTGTAACGTTGCACGACCGCGCAATTGTTAGTTAAAGCGACGCAGTGCCGAATCGCAAAAAGTGCTCTGGTAAGGAAGGGTGTTTAAAAGCCCTGTATTGAAGCGGTTAATATATAAAAGGTGAATTTTGGATGTAAAAAAGCATGTTTACCCATCATATCTGTACTATAAAGCTTATGGTAACAGCAATTAGACATGTGCAATTCGTTTCGTAACGAATCGAAATTCGGCCAAATTTTGCATCTTTCGGACATTCGGATGCATCTGAATGTCTGAATAAAAAAATAACGAATTTCAACTAATACGAAAGAAATTATAGCAAATATAACGAATGAATTTGACATGATTCGGCAATTCATTAAAGATCTAAAGAAACAAAAGGTCAACTCAAAATAAATCTTACAGTCCAATCAGCTGATTAATTTTGAGCTGGAGGTTGGATTATTGGCAAAGTGCATTCTAGAGAACTGAGTGAGAAGGGTGTTGTATTGTATTTCACCAGAGGAGAAGAGATATTGTCATTGTTTGTGTTAATAAATTAATTCAATAAACAAATAACTTTCCAAACTACAAATAATTATCACGAATACATACATACATAAATATCTCATTTCAAATAATAATAATAATAATAATACGAAAGAAATTATAGGGGATATAACGAATGAATTCGACATGATTCAAGATTCAGTATAACGATTATAGACACTACAGAAATAACAAATTATCCGAAAATGAATTAACGTAACATAACGAATATAACAGAACGAAATTATGCATTTTACGAACCAAAACTAAGTCTAACAGCAGCTACAAATACTGTAGTTGCTGACTTTTAAAAATAAGGCACCTGTACTTAGCAGTGCCTAAGGTCTTACACCATCTTCCTGCAGCTGGTTCTTCTTACCGCTGTGTGACCCTAGCACCACCATTTTGGATATGGTAGTCAACTTTGACTTCCAAAGGAATAACCACCAGATCCCCACTGTGTATGCACGAGATAGCATGGCACTGCAGAAAAGGCGTACAGTTACGTTGGTTTGACCAGGGGAGCCAACCTGCCGCAGTACAACTGTGGCGGCTGGTTGGGAAGGGGTTAAAGTGCAAAAAAAATATTACTAAATCTCTAGAATGCATGAACATTCCCACATGCTCACTCTAATTTCTTAAACATGTGGTGTCAGTCTTGCCTACTTAGAAAGGACCTTCAGATTTTGTTGTAGGCACAGTTCGGATACTCAACCAAAGCAAAGTATGCGTATTTGCCTATTTGTTATAATGCATGTGCTTCCATTGTGGAGGCTCTCAAAATTTAGAGTTAGGACTGCAGATAATATTGGGGTACCTTGACAGGGCTCTGTAGCTTATGCATGTATTTGCAAATAAGTGCAAACTAAAACCCTGTTTTTAACACATACTGTTATGCCTCGTACACACGGTCGGAAATTCCGACGGGAAAAGTCCGATCGTATTATGTTGCCGGAAAATCCGATCGTGTGTGGGCTCTAGCAGACTTTTTCCGTTGGAAATTCAGACGGAAAAAATTAAAGAGCAGGACCTTAAATTTTCCGACAACAAAATCCGATCAGACCTTTTCTGATCGTGTGTATATAATTCCGACACAGAAAGTGCCACGCATGCTCAGAATAAATTTGGGGACGAAAGCTATTGGCTACTGACCTCTACGTAGTCCCGACGTATGTTTTGTATGTCACCTCGTTTGGAACGATCGGATTTTCCGACAACTTTGTCCGACCGTGTGTATGCAACACAAGTATCGCCCAAAATCCGTCGGAAAAAATCAGACGGATTTTGTGGTCGGAATGTCCGACCGTGTGTACAGGGCATTAGACAGGATAATTTGGTTGGTTGCAGACTGGTCAGTAAGTTGAGCTTGGAAATGTCTTTGATTTTGTTTTGCATGCATTGCCCTTCCATGTGCTCCTTGCTGCTAAAGCCAGTTATAGGTAAGGGCAGTGGTCATTTGTTTGTACAGTTCAGTTACCCACCCAGCCACTGAGTCCAAAGTTTTCCTTGGGACATCTTTCTGTCAACAGAGACAGCTGGGTCCAGCACCGCCATCTTACTTGTGCCGTCATCGAGAAGACCACCGGCTCTTCCGGCTTCAGCCAGCGTCACCTCGTGATGACACGCCTCTAGGCCCACCCCTCCCTACTTACTGTGTGAATGACTAAAGGCCTCCTGAGATATGTGACGTGCATATCCCAGGAGGCCAAGCGAGCACTATGCACATCATTCATCCAAACGAACGACGCGCATTGAGGAATGGGGCCACACTGTTTGTCAAAAAAGAAAAGGTAAATTTAAAAAAACAAACACTGCCCGATTAATGTAGACGAGGGGAGGAGGGGCGGAGAGGGGGGAACTTGATATAGAGGGTGAAGGTCCGCTTTAGCTTCTGATGGATTACAATGAACACATACCTCGCCCCATCTCCTCCCACTCCTCATCTCCATAATCTCTCCCTGTGCACAGACAGGGAGCACAGAAAGTTATCAGCTCAAAAAATGTTTGGAAAATCAACAGGTAGTATTATAGGGGTTGTGAACCTTCAAGGTTTTTCACTTCACTTCCGTTTTACTTACCTGTACCCCCTCTATCTCGTCCCGGGGACGAGCACACCAGCAAAAGCCGGTGTCTCAGGTCCTGATTGGATGGATTGATAGCAGTACAGCCATTGGCTCCTGCTGGTGTCAATCAAATCCAATGACCTGGACTTCTATGGACACCGAATGAATGACTCGGGAGCTAGCCCCCAAGGTAACCCCCCGGAGAGCGCTTCTCCCAGGGGGTTATCTAGTGCGGGGAGGAGCCGCGAGATCCGCCGAGGGACCCCAGAAGAGGATGTCAGAGGCCACTCTGTGCAAAACAAGCTGCACAGTGGAGGTAAGTATGATATGTTTGTTATTTTTTTATTTATTTTTTTTAAATGAAGCTTTAGTGTCACTTTAACTTATTGAACTGATAACAAAATGCTTTCGATGGTGTATTTAGCAGAAGAAAAGAAGGGGAGAAGAGAAGTTCAATGGTAAGGTTTACATACACTTTATGGTGATTGTAGGTTCCATGATCCAGACAAGAGTGATTCATTCTGAGTCATATTTTCACTTATTATCATAAACACTTTTAGCATCACAGCACAAATTCCTGCAATTAAGGGAATCCCTTGGGGAAACCAGGTCACCAGAACTAATGTATTCATTGGGAGATTTCCCCTCTATTAGGCCCCTTTCACACTGGGCCGTTTTTTAGGCGGTACAGCGCTAAAAGTAGCGCCTGTACACCGCCTGAAAAAACCGGCCCCATTCACTCCAGTGTGAAAGTCGGCGGGCTTTCACACTGGATCGGTGCGCTAGCAGGACGGCAAACAAAGTCCTGCTAGCAGCATCTTTGGAGCGGGATAGGAGCGGTGTATTCACCACTCCTATACCGCTCCTTCCCATTGATTTGAATGGGACACCGCGTTAATACCACGGCAATACCGCCGCAAAGCGCCGATACAGCGGCGCTCTGCCGTGGTATTTTAACCCTTTTTCGGATTGCTCGCGGGGGGTAAAACCGCACCGCGAGCGGGCGAATCCCGCGGGCAAAACGACGGTAAAGCAGCGCTAAATATAACGCTGCTTTACCGTCACAGCGGCTCCCGCCCCAGTGTGAAAGGGGCCTTACTTTCAATGATAATGGTAAACAGGAAAAACAGAGAGGGTGAATCTCCTTAGGGGGGCACAGACGGCCATAAAAACCTGATAGGTGCTCAAATCCCTCTCCACTCTATCCAAAACTAAAAACAAAGTGTTGCCTTTAGTTGTACTTCAAATATCTTTACAGGAGGGGATAGATCTAAAATTCTGGAAAATATAATAACTTTTAACCCCCATTATTACATAGGGCACAATAATAAAACTTTCTACAAAAGCCTGGGTGCCCAAAGAGGAGATGTCCTTGCTTTAATGGGTAGCTCCACTTTTTAGGAAAACATATAAATAAAATAATATAAATAATATAAATTAAAAAAATATAAATAATAATATAGCATATATAATTACTACACAAATCATTTTGTAGTAGAATGTTAATAAAAAAAATTGTTTTCAATCTGCACCACTGTCATTTTCTGTAAAATTCAGTGCACTATAGTAACCTATATAATGTCCTGTTTGTGTGATTAGCTCACTGGTTTTCTCAGAAGTGTGAATAAAATAAAGAAATGGTCTCACTCCGAATATCCAAAAAGCTTGCTTGATGTACCTTTATTGTCACAAGTGTATCGGACAAAAACAGGTCAAGCTGTCGACCTGTTTCACAAGCAATAGCTTGCTTGTTCAGAAGTGTGCCCTAAGATCCACGTCAGATTTTAGGCATCCTCTGCAATAGAGAGATACTCCCAGAGGGTTAATCACTCCTAAAAGAATGGATATCCTGAAACTTTCTTCATTAGAACACTGAAAGTGCATTAGCTGATTGATCATGAAAAAGTCACTCTCATTCAAATTTACTCTCCACATCAACATAAGCAAACAAACAGCTTTTTCTTCAGAGCAGAAACAGGAAGTAATCTTCAACAAAGTTTGTTAAAATCCTTGCAATGCACATTGATCACCCAGAGGGGATTGTTTATTTTCTCAACAACAACGGAGTTATTTCTTTAACCACTTTGCGGACTGCTCATCCGCATTTTACTGTGAGGGGCGGCTTGTACCGGCATAATCACGAACCTGTACGTTGGCAGCGTCTTCCGATTTCAGGGCGTGCGCGCATCCCCCCCTTCTTTCTAGCCGACTCTGATTTTGTCAACAGGTTTCAGCCAATGATTCATGGCTGAGACCTGCTAATCAGCCTTGTCCAATCACAGCCCAAAGCCCTGTGTTGACAAACCCGAAAAATTCAATTTTTTGTTTGGAATTCGCCCTGAAAATTAGCAGGTCACTTCTTGGGATGTGTCTTTACAGCTATGGAAGAACTTCTGTGCCTCCATAGCTGTAAATCTACAATGTGAGATTAAGGCACTGCTGTTTCTAACTGCTAGTGTTATTAGGATATTTGGTGGTGTCGCTACTGTGCTTGTGTTGGAGGCAGTGACACCATAAGCCAAAGTGTCTGCCTTTACCACGATAGCCGCTTCCACACAGGGACAAAGTGCAAAACAAGGCATGGGAAGTCAGGAGTCTGGGAACGATCAGCTGCAGGGAGATCACAGACAATGCTAGTGGATTTCCTAAAGGCAAATAGACTGTGCACTTTGCAAAGTTTAGTAAGCAGAGCTTAGTAAATGAGCAGAAACTCTGCTGACTTCTATCATCCAATCATGTGCAAGCTAAAATGCTGTTTTTTTTTAAATTTTCCTTGCTTGTGATTGGGTATTCTTTGCAAAGTGAATGTTTACCTGATTTACTAAGCTCTGGCGCAACTTCACTTGCAGAGTGCAGCTGTACTTTGTGAAGTGCAGAGTCTATTTGCCTTTAGTAAATCAACCCCTTCATCTCGGAAGTCATAGGTACCTTTATATTAGTGGGATCTATCTCTCTTCAGGACAATATTAGCTGCAAGTATAAAAATCAAGGAAATATTGAATACCTTGTGTAGCTGCTGACGTAGTACAGTGAGCAGTTGCCTACAATTGAGTTTTTACAGTACCTGCATTTCTGGTTTGCTGATTATTGTAAAAATAAAGCCAACATTTCTTTGTGTCAGCAACTTTCTGTAAAAAACAAGAGAGCGGGGGGAGGGGGGGTTGTATTATCCGCCTGTCCACCATTTAACTTCTGTGTGTTTTCTTCTCTCCTGAATAAATGGGAACATCAGTAGTAAAATAATTATTAACTTGGTTCATACTGCTATTATGCCAAAATACAATAAATATATATAATACACTATACATAACTGCAGAAATATACAATGCTGCCATCATTTCTTTTGCAAAATATTAATAAAAATGCTATAAAACTATCCCCTATTTTGTAAACGCTATAACTTTTGCGCAAACCAATCAATAATCGCTAATTGCGATTTTTTTTTACCAGAAATATGTAGAAGAATACGTATCGGCCTAAACTGAGGAAAAAAAAATTTTTTCGATATTTTTGGGGGATATTTATTATAGCAAAAAGTAAAAAATATTGAATTTTTTTCAAAATTGTCGCTCTATTTTTGTTTATAGCGCAAAAAATAAAAACCGCAGGGGCGATCAAATACCACCAAAAGAAAGCTCTATTTGTGGGAAAAAAAGGACGCCAATTTTGTTTGGGAGCCACGTCGCACGACCGCGCAATTGTCAGTTAAAGCGACGCAGTGCCGAATCGCAAAAAGGGGCCTGGTCCTTTGGCTGCCAATTGGTCCGGGGCTGAAGTGGTTAAATTAATTAATCTTTAAAGGTTTTAAATCTACCTGCTAAAAACTATTGATACAAAAATCAGCAGGTTGCGCTGATAGCATATAAATTGACAAAACTTGTGGATTAATGTTCGCATATGTAATGCATCAATAAAAAAATTGTTAAAAACAGTCCATAAATGTTGTGAGAGTGGATCCTGAAAGCAATCTTCACCAACCACCACCGAAGTGATAACAATCAGTGCCTCCACCAAGAGCTGTAGGACATGCTTATCGGCTCCTATTGATCCCTCATTACAAGGGATCAATAACGCTTGTGGCTATAGTCCAGCCAAGGCCTTTACACCGGGTCCAGATGGTCTCCCCACCACATCACTCTTTAGTAGCGTGTAGGCTGAGATGGTATCTCAAAGGCACAAAAGGCTCCACATAGTGTAAAATCTTACAACTTTTATTAAAACAAAGTAATGCACTTACAGCTGTTCACTTAATAAAACACCTTTAAGATCTTGTGTGTCGGCCGGCATACAGAGACAACCCATCCTCTAGGGCATTTAAGTGCTCATGGTGTCAGTGTGTCGGTCCTAGCGAACATTACTCCACAAATGTTGTAAATTTATATGCTATCAGCGCAACCTGTTGATTTTTTTGTATGTGATTTACTGGTGTATATGTTCCTTTTTTTTGTATTTATAGCGCGGTTTCTTTCTTTCTTTTGTTTTAGAAACTATTGATGCCAAAAATAGACAAGTCTATAGGTCCTAAATAATAGACAGATATTGTAGATTTCCAAATATATTGCTCACCCAATGGCATAGCTTCCGCTATATCACATGATGTATGCATGATATTTATATAATTGATATAATCTACACTGAGCAAAATTATAAACGCAACACTTTTGTGTTTACCCCTATTTATCATGAGCAGAACTCAAAGATCTATGACTTTTTATATGTAAACACAAGATGAATGGTCAAACATTCCCATAGACACACTCCTAAACCTTGTGGACAGCCTTCCCAGAAGAGTTGAAGCTGTTCTAGCTGCAAAGGGTGGGCCCAGGCCCGGATTTACTCCCTTTGCCACCCCAAGGCCGGGTCCTTCAATGCCACCCCCCATCAGTGTTCCCTGCCCCTAAAGACCCACATTAGACTGCCTTACCGAGAGCCGCTTTGAGCCAGAAAATGTGTAAGACGGAGTTTGGGGGCGAAGCGAAGCTTTTCTACTGTAGTGCTATTTTCCTTCTTCCCTTCCCTTGTGGGGGGGGCTTGGAGAGAAGGCAAAGTAGAGGCAGGTGCTGCATCGCTGTGCCCAGTGTGTCGGCAGGACACAGGAATCAACACACATCCAAACTTGTACACTCACAGGGTTGCTGTTAGAAATCATGGGTCCCTCGCCATATGATTCCTAACAGGGGGGGAGGGGGGGACTTAGGCCCCTTTCACATTTATACTACTTGTCCCACGATTTGGGACTGCAAAGTAGCATGACAAGTCGTTCCCCATGATTTCCAAGACAGCCATTCATATTAGTACGACTTCAAGTCGTTCCGACTTCAAAGTAGTCCCTGCACTACTTTGGTCCGATTTTGATGCCACTTACACAGGCATTCCTTGAAATCGTGGCAAAATCGCGGCAAAATTTGTGGTCGCGAATTGCGTCAAAATCGTGGTAATATCGCGCGACTTTGAAGTCGCACAAGTGTGAAAGGGGTCTTAATCTGTGTTAGTGAGCACTTCTCCTTTGCAGAGATAATCCATCCACCTCACAGGTGTGGCATATCAAGATGCTTAGGCTGGCCACAATAAAAGGCCACTCTACAGTAAAATGTGCAGTTTTGTCACACAGAACAATGCCACAGATGTCATAAGTTTTGAGGGAGCGTGCAATTGGCATGCTGACTGCAGGAATGTGCACCAGAGCTGTTGCCCATTGAATTGAATGTTCATTTCTCTACCATAAGCCGTCTCCAAAGGCGTTTCAGAGAATTTGGCAGTACATCCAACCGGCCTCACAACCACAGACCACGTGTAACCACACCAGCCCAGGACCTCCACATCCAGCATCTTCACCTCCAATATCGTCTGAGACCAGCCACCCGGACAGCTGCTGCAACAATCGGTTTGCATAACCAAAGAATTTCTGCACAAACTGTCAAAACTGTCTCAGGGAAGCTCATTTGCATTCTCGTCGTCCTCATTAGGGTCTCGACCTGACTGCAGTTCATCGTCAGAACCGACGTGAGTGGGCAAATGCTCACATTCGATGGTGTCTGGCACTTTGGAGTGGTGCTCTCTTCATGGATGAATCTCGGTTTAAACTGTACAGGTCAGATGGCAGACAGCATGTATGGCGTTGTGTGGGCGAGCGGTTTGTTGATGTCAACGTTGCGGATCGAGTGGCCCATGGTGGCGGTGGGGTCAGGGCTGGTGCAAGGATTTTTGACACCCTAGGCAAAACCTAATTTTGTCGCCTCCGTTGGCTCCACCCCTGACTCCACCCGCTTTGCCCCGCCCATGTGACAGGAGGTAAAGCTTTACAGGGAGGTATGCTATGGACAACGAACACAGCAGCTGCCTGAGACTGAGTTAGTTACATGCTGCAGCCTGGAGAGCAGTGCGCCCTAGGCGGTTGCCTAGTTTGCCTAGTGGTAGCGCCGGCCCTGGGTGGGGTTATGGTATGGGCAGGCGTATGCTATGGACAACGAACACAGGTGCATTCTATTGATGGCATTTTGAATGCACAGAGTTACTGTGACAAGATCCTGAGGCCAATTGTTGTGCCATTCGTCCAGGACCATCACCTCATGTTACAGCATGATAATGCATGGCCCCATGTTGCAAGGATCTGTACACAATTCCTGGAAGCTGAAAACATCCCAGTTCTTGCATGGCCAGCATACTCACCGGACATGTCACCCATTGAGCATGTTTGGGATGCTCTGGATCGGCGTATACAACAGCGTGTTCCAGTTCCTGCCAATATCCAGCAACTTCGCACAGCCATTGAAGAGGAATGGACCAACATTCCACAGGCCACAATCAACAACTTGATCAACTCTATGCGAAGGAGATGTGCTGCACTGCGTGAGGCAAATGGTGGTCACACCAGATACTGACTGGTTTTCGGACACCCCCCCCCCCCCCCCCCCCAATACAGTAAACTGTACATTTTAGAGTGGCCTTTTATTGTGGCCAGCCTAAGGCACACCTGTGCAATAATCATGCTGTCTAATCAGCATCTTGATATGCCAAACCTGTGAGGGGGATGGATTATCTCGGCAAAGGAGAAGTGCTCACTAACACAGATTTGTGAACAATATTTGAGAGAAATAGGCCTTTTGTGTACATAGAAAAAGTCGTAGATCTTGGAGCTCATGGTAATTAGGGGCAAACACGAAAGTGTTGTGTTTATAATACTGCTCAGTGTATATACACTACATTGTCAAAAGTATTACGACACCTGACTTTACACATACATGAACTTTAATGGCATCCCAGTCTTAGTCCGTACAGTTCAATATTGAGTTGGCCCACCCTTTGCAGCTAGAACAGCTTCAACTCTTCTGGGAAGGCTGTCCACAAGGTTTAGGAGTGTGTCTATGGGAATGTTTGATCATTCTTCCAGAAGGTTATTTGTAAGGTCAGGCACTGATGTGGACGAGAAGGCCTGGCTCGCAGTCTCTGCTGTAATTCATCCCAAAGATGTTCTATCGGGTTGAGGTCAGGACTCTGTGCAGGCCAGTCAAGTTCCTCCACCCCAAACTAACTCATCCATGTCTTTATGGACCTTGCTTTGTGCACTGGTCCAAATAATTTGGTGGAGGGGGGATTATGGTGTGGGGTTGTTTATCAGGGGTTGGGTTTGGCCCCTTAGTTCCAGTGAAGGTAAATCTTAAGGCGTCAGCATTACAGCATACCAAGACATTTTGGCCAAATTCACGCTCCCAGCTTTGTGGGAACAGTTTGGGGATGGCCCCTTCCTGTTCCAACATGACTGCACACCAGTGCACAAAGCAAGGTCCATAAAGACATGGAAGAGCGAGTTTGGGGTGAAGGAACTTGACTGGCCTGCAGTCTTTCAGTGCAGAGGGGTTGGTTTTTGGTACAGAGCAAAGGTTGGAATTACAATGAAGGCTGATATGAGGGTTGGGGCTATGAGAAGAGGGAGGGGGGGTTAGGGTTGTAGTTATAGGGAGGGTAAGTGTTAGGTTTGGCCTTATAGTGAGGGTTAAAGGGAGGCTTGATGTTAGGGTGAAGGTTGGAATTCAATGAAGGGTTAATTGGAGTGTTGGAGTTGCCAGGAGGATTAGTGTGAGGGTTAAGGCCCGTACACACGGTCGGACTTTTTGACAACCAACATGCAAATTAGGTGGTTTGGACCAACATCCGACCGTGTGTACGCTCCATCGGACCAACTTTTTCCAGGTTGCATCGGACTTTTGTTGGCTGTGCGAACGGACCAACTTTCTGCCAACAAAAGTCCGAAGGACAAAAGTCCGAACGTGTGTATGCAGTACCAACTGACTTTTGTCCACAGTACAAACACGCATGCTCAGAACCAATGCAAAAGATCAGACAACAATATAGAAGTTGACCAAAGGTGGCGCTGGAGTATTCGAACGTCCTCTTTTGAAGTGTCGTCAGTACGTTGAAACGTCACTACGTTCGTGTTGGTTGTCTCAAAAGTCCGACCGTGTGTATGCAGTACCAACTTGAGGGCCAACGCCCTTTGGACAAAAGTCCAAGGGAAAGTTGGTCCACGGTCCGACCGTGTGTATGGGGCTTTAGAGTTACAGAGGGAATTAGTCTGAGGGTTAGGGTTGCAGGAAGATATGGAATTATGAGGAGAGTTGGTTTTTTTGGTTTACAATTTTTTTTTGTTTGTACTGCATATTGCTTTCTCGTGATTTTAGATAAAGGAATTAAAATGAAATCTGAGACTACATGCATGTCTAGGAAATATCCACATATTACATCAGGTCTAAGACTTTTACAGATTCTCTTACACCTTTGTTTCTAGCATTACCGTACTTCATGTGAATCTTTCCTTTGCACAATATAAATCCGGTTCACATTCTGCTTGTGTTTATATTGTAGCTACCAGGAACTACGAGGAAAAAGACTCCCTGAGAACACTTCATTAAACAGTTTACCCTGCAGGAATTCATCAACATGGCTATTGTTTCTTTCTCAGTTGTGGTAAGAGAACATTCCTCATGATATATTTATGCCTGTTAACAATGTGTTTGCCGAGGTCACCCACAGTGACAGTGGCCTGTAGTATTTTGATCATTGTAGTGTATCACCTCGCACAATGGTAGAGGCCCATAAATAGTTTGGTAGAATGTTGCTAAAGGTTTTCATTTAAACAGGTCAAAGCATAGCAAGTAGTAGCAAGTCATATTTCGTTGGACTTGTTCTATAATATTGAAGACACTCATCCAAGGAGATTCCTCAGCTCATAGGTGTGTTGGTAACATACGCCATTATTTAAAGCCAAACAGGTAAGTCAGTCAAGCTTCCAATACATCTGTGAAGGTTTTCATAAATGTAGGTTAAAGGAGAAGTATAGTCAAAGCTATTTTGGCTGTACTTCTCCTATGGATCACAGGACTGCAGTTCGTTCTGCACTCCTGCGATCTGTTTTCAGATGACAGTGAGCTGAAGCCGCTGTTGGCTGAAGTTACAGAGCTGGTCCAGGCTCTGAAAAGATCCTGACCATATGGTCAGGATCCACCCAGAAGCCTGGACTGACAGCTGGCTCAGCTTATCAGCGATCCATTGAGAGCCTGAGCCAGCCCTTCCCAGTCTTCTCCACAGCCCAGCGCTCCAGTGAGCACTGGAGGGGCAAAGCAGGGAGCCGGAGCTTGACAGTCCACGGCTCTCTGCTCACAGAATTCTGAGAACTGAGCGATCAGCAGTGCTTGATCGCTCATTTCTCAGCACAGAGCCAGTGGGGAACAGATGCAGCATTGAGTATAAATGTGTTTTTTCTAAATCCCATACTTCTCTTTTAAGGTATAACTACTAGTAGTTAGTCACATTAAACTTGATTTGTGCTGCAATGTTGAATATGTTTTTTCTTTTTTTGGGGATTTTGCAAATACAAACAACCAAACAACATAAATATTCTTGGATGTAAAAAAAAGGAGAACATCATAGGTAAAAACACATACACACAACAAGAAAACATAATGGCAGGGGGAATCCAAGCGGGGGGGGGGGGGGGAGTCTGTGGCCTAGTGAGGAATCTGCAGAAGGATAAACAGGTTTCAGTACCACTATAATATGACCTGGCAGTTTTGCCCGAACTGTGCATGCGGGCTAGGGGACCTGCTGCAGACTGACTTGGCCAATAGTCTAACAAAACAACTTTCCACAGTATTCTCCTATAGGAAAAGCCTATCTGGTCAGCCGGAATAATCAAGCCAGAAAAAGAAGCCCTCCTGACTCCGCTATAAATGGGCTTATTAGGAGATTAAGACTGTTCTCATTCAAGTTATGGGTAAGGAGGTGAATGATAGGATGGGTTAAAGAAGAGAAAGAAGGGATGGGGTGAAGAGGAACTTTCCTTTTCAATCTGTACTGCTGTCATCTTCTGCAAAATGCAATGCAATATGGCAACTTGGAGGTGTTCTGTACACAGATGGTGCTTGTGTTATTGGCATACTGATTTTCCCAGAAGTCTGCACTAAGATACAAGTCAAGTCAGATATTAGGAATCCCCTGCAACAAAAATATGTATTTGCAATATTATGTATATTAATGGTAATGCAATATATGGATCAGTTCTTGCATATCAGCTTTTCTATCTAATCTTTGAAACCATTCCATTAACCTCCCTGGCGGTATACCCGAGTCTGGCTCGGGTGGAACTTCAGTACCATTAGCGGTAAACCTGAGCCAGACTCGGAATAACATTGCAGGATACAGGGAGAGTTACTTACCTTGTCCCCTGGATCCTGCGATGTCTCCCCGCTGTGTGAGGGAGCTCCTCCGCTTGATTCACACAGTGCCGAGTGCCGCCGAGCTCCGTTCTCTGCGACGTTACGGTGCACGGGAGCGGAGATTGGCGCCAAATTCAAAAAAGTAAAAACACAAAACACATACAGTACTGTAATCTTACAGATTACAGTACTGTATATAAAAAATACACATCCCCTTTGTCCCTAGTGGTCTGTCCAGTGCCCTGCATGCACTTTTATATTATAAATACATTTTTTTCTGCCTGGAATTTGGAGATTGTCCATAGCAACCAAAAAGTGTCCCTTTATGTCAAAAGTGGTTTTGGACCAGCTAGAAAACAGCGATAATAAATTAGAATCACTTGCAGAATTGAGCAATAGCGATTTGTGGGGAAATTCGTCATCAAACACTAAATCTAATGACAGCGACAATTCTGCAACTGAGCAAATTTCAGTGTTTTTGATTTGATTACATTATTGAATAATTTTTATAGTTATTTATTATATTATAATTTATGATTTTGTGTTTCAAACTTTATCATACCCGGGATGTCTACTAGAGTCTGGTTTGGACAGATTTAAGTGAGTTATTCCTAAGAATTGCAGGCCTACAATATAAAACGCCAAATTTCCATGCAAAATAAATGTACCGCTTTTGGTACATTTTTCCTGACATAATCATACCACCAGGGAGGTTAAGGAAGGAGGGTGTTAAGACAGCCAATGGATTGGTATGCACAATCGGGCTGCATTGACCACATGCATAGCCAGAGATTTAACATACTGTTTCTGGGGAAGGGGGCATGATATAAGGCCTGATTCACACCTACGCATCTTTAGTGCTTTTTGCATTTTGCTGACTTGCACTACAGAACGTGTTCCATAGGAAATCATGTTAAATGGACTTTAGTGCAAATCTGCAAAAAGCACAAAAAAGGCATAGGTGTGAATCAGGCCTAAGAGAAACTGGGTTGGTGAATAGTTGATGGAGTAACCATAAAATGTTGGAACAGTAAGGTCCAGTAGTTTCAATAAACTGCTTTTTATTTACTTGCAATGTGCCTTTGAACTTATAGAAATAGAGGATATAGAAAAAATAAACTGCGCTCAACAAAAAAATTGGTAATTGTATAGCGTGTAGGCTGCGGCTTAAGTAGGATACACCCACAAAAAACAATATACAGTCAAAAAAGCTGCGCCAACACTGCGTGCCGTCCCATACACGTTTCGTCATAGATGACGTTATCAATGTTCCCCGTTGATAACATCATCTATGACAAAATGCGTATGGGAAGGCACGCCGTGATGCCACCACACTACACGAGGGGAGGACGGGCTCCCGAATCTGCCGGCCGGCTATTGTTTTATACATGCGAAGTTCAAATTTTTTTATTATTAAACTTAAACGGGTTCACACTATGGCTAGTTTCTTTTCCTTTGAGTACAAATTGGATGAAGGGTCCTGTGGATACATGTGAATACTGATCCCA
Source organism: Lithobates sylvaticus (assembly GCA_028564925.1). Taxonomy (NCBI): domain Eukaryota; kingdom Metazoa; phylum Chordata; class Amphibia; order Anura; family Ranidae; genus Lithobates; species Lithobates sylvaticus. The sequence continues at coordinate 92,630,996 of CM053036.1, read as the reverse complement.
TTATCAATACGGATCTAGGGTGCTGTGACACACTATCCTCTGCTTCAGGCTGCTGACGGTGCTAAATATACGCTTATTGTGTTTAGCCATCTGGTAAGCGCAACTGTTATCTGGTGGACGGGTTTGTTTCACTTCAGACAAGTATATGTGAAGTCACCGTGGTGATCCATCCTGGAATTTATAGATTCTTCATTTATTCATGAACTTTTTTTCACTATAATTTTTTGGTATATCAGTACTAACTGCCTTTGAACTTGCTAGAAAATTTGACTACTTCAGGAAAAGTAGATTCCCCAGCACAGTACCCTCCCTTCATGAATGTTTTTTAGCACTCTCATTTTCTCACAGTGTGTAATTACTTAATGAGCTGGCTAAGATCGTTTGCTTCTTCCTCCACCTATCTACATAACTTTTAATATAGCTGTTGGGGAATACTATAGGGCAGTGATGGCGAACCTTTTTGAGCCCGAGTGCCCAAACTGCAAACCAAAACGACTTATTTTTTTCAAAGTGCCAACACTGCAATTAAACCTGAATAACGAGGTTTTAGTTTAGAAAAAAACAATTCGTACAGTTTTTCAAACTAATTAACAGCTTTTGTTTAAAAAGAAAAACACAATAACAGAGCTTTCCATTAAACATGTATGGGCAGAGTATTGCATAGTATGGGCAGAGTATTGCATAGTATGGGCAGAGTATTGCATAGTATGGGCAGAGTATTGCACAGCATGGGCAGAGTATTGCACAGCATGGGCAGAGTATTGCACAGCATGGGCAGAGTATTGCACAGCATGGGCAGAGTAATGCACAGTATGGGCAGAGTATTGCACAGCATGGGCAGAGTATTGCATAGTATGGGCAGAGTATTGCACAGCATGGGCAGAGTATTGCACAGCATGGGCAGAGTATTGAACAGCATGGGCAGAGCATTGCACAGCATGGGCAGAGTATTGCACAGCATGGGCAGAGTATTGCACAGCATGGGCAGAGTATTGCATAGTATGGGCAGAGTATTGCATAGTATGGGCAGAGTATTGCACAGCATGGGCAGAGTATTGCACAGCATGGGCAGAGTATTGCACAGTATGGGCAGATTATTGCAGAGTATTGCACAGCATGGGCAGAGTATTGCACAGTATGGGCAGAGTATTGCATAGTATGGGCAGAGTATTGCATAGTATGGGCAGAGTATTTGCATAGTATGGGCAGAGTATTGCATAGTATGGGCAGAGTATTGCACAGTATGGGCAGAGTATTGCACAGCATGGGCAGAGTATTGCACAGCATGGGCAGAGTATTGCACAGCATGGGCAGAGTATTGCACAGCATGGGCAGAGTATTGCACAGCATGGGCAGAGTAATGCACAGTATGGGCAGAGTATTGCACAGCATGGGCAGAGTATTGCACAGCATGGGCAGAGTATTGCATAGTATGGGCAGAGTATTGCACAGGGGGCAGAGTATTGCACAGCATGGGCAGAGTATTGCACAGCATGGGCAGAGTATTGCACAGCATGGGCAGAGTATTGCACAGCATGGGCAGAGTATTGCACAGCATGGGCAGAGTATTGCACAGCATGGGCAGAGTATTGCACAGTATGGGCAGAGTATTGCACAGCATGGGCAGAGTATTGCACAGCATGGGCAGAGTATTGCACAGCATGGGCAGAGTATTGCATAGTATGGGCAGAGTATTGCACAGCATGGGCAGAGTATTGCACAGCATGGGCAGAGTATTGCACAGCATGGGCAGAGTATTGCACAGCATGGGCAGAGTATTGCACAGTATGGGCAGAGTATTGCACAGTATGGGCAGAGTATTGCACAGCATGGGCAGAGTATTGCACAGCATGGGCAGAGTATTGCACAGTATGGGCAGAGTATTGCATAGTATGGGCAGAGTATTGCACAGCATGGGCAGAGTATTGCACAGCATGGGCAGAGTATTGCGCAGCATTGCATAGTATGGGCAGAGCACTGCAGAGCATTGCATCTCTCTCTCTTCCCCTCTCCCCTCGCACTGTAGGGCGCGCGGGAGCAAGATTCTCTGGGAGGACGTCCATGGACGCCCTCCCAGAATAAGCCGACCGTGCTGTAGCCATCTTTTGGCTATGGCCCGGTCGGCAATAGGTTATAAAGCTTACTTGAATAAGTGTGGGGTCGGTGTGGGGTCAGTCCCCAGTCGCTCCGTTCACTCCAGTCGCTCCTGTGGTGTCCGTGTGTCAGGTGATACCCACGCAGGTGCGTCAGATGATTGAGAGCGGGGGGCGTGGCTTCAGTGTTCTCTGGGGAGGGTTCTCCCCAGAGAACTGTGGGAGATGTAGTCCGCGGGAGCGGACGCCGTGACTACAGTGTATGACTGTAGTCACGGCGTGCCCACAGAGAAGGCTCGGCGTGCCGGCAGCGGCACGCGTGCCACACATAAAATATGTTAAATGCACAAATAATATTATAGGAAGATTGCTATTGAAATGAATGATCTGGTAAAAGGGTCTTTTTTAAAGGTCCGCATTATGGAGTGGACATGACAAGGCTTATTTGCTGAAGACATGGAGTATTTTCATTTTTCAAAGTGAATTTTCACTTAACTTGATGAATGAGATCTGAACAAGTTGAAAATTCATACTAAATCATGCGCAGGGAAATTTAAGAAAAATTAAGGTTTGCTTGCATGTGATTGGATGATTTAAGGCAGCACATCTTTATCTCATATGCTAAACTATGTGGTTTTTTTTCATTAATAAGGGATTTTTTTTATTGCAAAGTTAAATTTTACATAGCTTAGTGAATGAAGTTAAGTAGTTCTGTCTTAAAACTTCCAATCATGTGCAAGCACTGATTGCTTAATTTCCCTTGAACATAATTGGGTATCCTTTGCAAAATACATTTTTGCTTTGTTTCATCTAATGCAAGATAAGTGGGAAATAATTTTGCAAAGTGAAAATTCACTTTAAAAGGTAATTAAAGGCAAAACGTTTTTCCTTTTGGAAAAAGTAAGGGAGGGCTATAACCCCTCTCAGGTTTGTCCTATTGGGGAGATTTGTTTTCACTTCCTGTCCATAGCCAATACAGAAGTAAGAGGAAATCCCTCCAAAGTATGGGAATCCCTGGTTGTCACCAGAACTAGTGTCCCCATTGGAAGATTTCCCCTATAACAGTTCTGGAGATTCTTTCAATGATAATGACACCTGGAGAGGGTGAATCTCCCTAATGAGGGAACATAAGGCAATAAAAACCTGACAGGCGTTCTAATTCTTCTTCACTCTGTCCAGAACTAAAAAAAAAGTTAGTTATATTTTAAAATGCTCTACTCTTAAATCAGGATCACTAATTCTGACTTAACCACTTGCCGACCAGCCGCTGTCATTATACTGTGGCAAGGTGGTATGATCCCGCAAATCAACGTTAGTGTACTTCGGCACGGGAACTCGCTTTTGTGGGTGTGCGAGCACTCCCATTGCCCAGCCAATCAGTGACAGAACAGGAATCTGCCTGTGTAAACAAGGCAGATCTCCGTTCTGAAGCCAATCAGTGACAGAACAGGAATCTGCCTGTGTAAACAAGGCAGATCTCCGTTCTGAAGCCAATCAGTGACAGAACAGGAATCTGCCTGTGTAAACAAGGCAGATCTCCATTCTGACAAGGGAGATCACACAGTTCCTATCTTTCTGCTAAGCAGGAAGAGGGATCTGTGTGTTTCCCCCAGTCACACAGTCCCCCATTCAGTTAGAAAACACCTGCAGGGAACACATTTAACCCTTGATCACCCCTGATGTTAACCCCTTCCCTGCCAGTGTCATTAGTACAAAACAGTGAATTTTAGCACTGATTACTGTAAAAATGTCACTGGTTCCCAAGAAAGTGTCAAAAATGTCAGTTAGGTGTCCGATCTGTCCACCGCAATGTCGCAGTCACGCTAAAAATCACTGATCGCCACCATTACTAGTTAAAAATAAATAAATAATAAAAATAGCAATCCCCTATTTTATAGGCACGATAACTTTTGTACAAACAAATCAATATACGCTTATTGGGATTTTTTTTTACCAAAAATATGTAGCAGAATACATATTGGCCTAAACTGATGAATAAATTTGTTTTTGTACATTTTTTTTGGAAGAGTTTTATAGCAGAAAGTAAAACAATTTTGTTTGTCGCTCTTTTTTTGTTTATAGTGCAAAAAATAAAAACCACAGAAGTGATCAAATACCACCAAAAGAAAGCTCTATTTTTGGGGGGGAAAAAAGTACATAAATTTTGTTTGGGTACAGCGTCGTGCAACCACGCGATTGTCAGTTAAAGCGACGCAGTGCCGCATCGCAAAAAATGGCCTAGTCAGGAAGTGGGTAAATCCTTCCAGGGGTTAAAGTGGTTAATTACCTAGTGGGTTGCTGACCTGGAGAGAGCATGCAGCCAAGAAAATCTTAAATCCGTACTTCTATCCTGCATACTCATCACGGGTCAGTGAAGTGGCCACAAACGCACTGTAGAGGATTTACTAAAACTGGGGGAATACAGAATCTGGTGCAGCTGTGCATAGTAACCAATCAGCTTCTTATTTCAGTTTATTTATTTAAGCTTTGACAATAAAATCTGTAACCTGATTGGTTACTATGCACAACTGTACCAGCTACTGTGTGCACCAGTTTTAGTAAACCTCTCCCATTTTGTATTAACACAGTGCAAATTTCAAGCAGTAATATTTTATGACTCAAGCTACAATCTTGTAGTAAATAATCTCACTGCTCCTGTTTTGTTTTTCCCAGCTGTGTGCAAGACCTACACTATCTCTCTCTCTCATAGTATTCTGTTTATAGGTGTTTTTTTTTTTCAATACAAACTACCAACATTACTACAATGATACAAATGGCAGTTTTGTATCAGTTGCAGTATTCTTCCTCAGCTGTGTTTTTATAAAAAAGGGTAGGACACATCCTTCGATCACCCTTAGGCATAATTCTTAGAAAACTGGGCAAGGATTCTCAGGAAAGACTTTTAATATTTCTGTCTACGCACATGCTAAATGATATAGCATAAACAGCTTCCGCATTATAATAATAGCAGAGAAAATTGTAAGCCTGGGATAAAAATCCATTTGCTCTTATTTCCTCCAGCAAATCAATCTTTTCTGTGTTTGCAATGGCTGACTGTTCTAAGAAATTCAAAATGTCACAAATGTTTAAAAGCTATTTTTTTTATGATAATCCATCAAATTAAAAGGCACCCCCACTTTACCAGACAAGGATTAGGGAGGAGAAACTGGTGCATAAATTCCACAGCATTTCATTTGTTATATTATCTGAACCTTGAAGTCACCAGTGTGGTCATCTTCCAGGTTCTGCAGCCTGCGCCTGTTTGACCCCAGTGCTATCTATAAGACCAATGTTACTTAAAGCGGAGCTCCACCCAAAAATGGAACTTCTTCTTTTCCGAACACTCCCCCCCCCCTACGGTGTCACATTTGGCACCTTTCAGGGGGAGGGGGGAGCAGATTCCTGTCTAATCCAGGTATTTGCTCCCACTTCCGGGCATAGATAGCCGCAGTATCCGCGGATATCTACGCCATGTCCAGCGCAGTCAACAACCCCCCCCCCCCAGCTGTCTTTTGGGAGACACACAGGTCCCAGAAGACAGCAGGGACCAGTGGGATTGCGCAGCGCGACTCGCGCATGCGCAGTAGAGAACCAGGCTGTGAAGCCGCAAGGCTTCACCTCCTGATTTTCTTACCGAAGATGGTGACGCCTCCACCCGAGAGCCGAGGACAGATCGGCTTCGGGTGCCGACATTGCGGGCACCCGGGACAGGTAAGTGTCCATATTTAAAAAAAAAAAAAATTGGCGGAACTCCGCTTTAACATTTTTTCAGTTAAGGCACCCTTTAAAATTATGGACAGTCTTGAGGCATCCTTTAAAAATTATGGACAGTCTTGAGGCACCGCATTCTAAAATGTAAAAACTATTCTAATAGTTTTACATATTGCAGCAACATCCACACAGGCAGGACATCTAACATTAGAGGTGATTTATTCATCCAAACTCAAATACACTTTTGCAAACTGGTACTGACTAGTATTCCAATGTTTCTTTTTATCACTCAGTTAGTGTGACGCCAATGCTGATGGAGAGGGGCAGGGGAGGGTCAAATAAGGGTGCTATGCGGGCGACTAACATCCTCCTTATCAACTGATGCCATTGGTCATTAGGACACCGGCAGCAGAGGCGGCTCTAGGCTTTGTGAGGCCTTAGGCAAATCTTAAACATGAGGCCCCACTCACGCCCAAAACCGGAAAAATAATTCAAGCGATAAAAACATAACTGTACAAATTGCGTATATTAAGAGGAGATCCACAGAGCCTGGCAGAAGGGGAGGAGTTGGGAGAGGGGAGTACATGGAGCCACCCACTGACCCTGGGATGTCACCCCTGGCAGTGCTGAATTGAACAGTCCGCCCCTGGCAGGGGTAAAAGTAGTAGCGGGCAGAGAGACGTCCCTGGGGACACCGACTGGGGGGACATCCCCTCCAACTCCCACACACGTCAGACAAATTAGGCGGCCGCGAGGCCCCTGGGAGTGTGAGGCCTAAGGCGACCGCCTAATTTGCCTAATTAGAGAGCCGCCTCTGACCGGCAGCTAGAAGGTTGTAATATTGCACAATGAAAATCTGTGGCTTTGTGTAACTAAAAGGCAGGCTTCATTCATACGCCGGCTTGTATACAATTTTTGGGCAATTTTTAGGCATTTTGCCAAGGCACCCCTGAAGAAACCTCAAGGGACCCCAAAGGGCTGCATTAGACCATTGTCCCAGGAATACACTTGGATAGTCAAATGATGGATTAGAAAGCACAACATACAGTGCCAAGCAGTGCCGATCCTGACCTCCCTGGGGCCCTAAGCAAAATTCTGCTGAGGGGCCCTCTACTTGACCAGTGATGCCGTGAGCTATGTAAACCATTTGCCATTGCCACACAGTCACACCTGACACTTCAGTGCTCCCAAAACAATCCTCCCTCCTTTAAACAAAACAGTCAAAGAATAAGTACAACAATATAGAACAGAATGAGGTCCCCAGAGAG
>CM053036.1:92554388-92623456 GCA_028564925.1 Lithobates sylvaticus | reverse complement strand
CTGTTTACATTGACAGGTCCCCATTCTGGCTCTCTGTAGAGCAATTGCGGGTGGCTGGCGGACATCGCAGCTGCCAGCCACGTGATTTGGTTCCGGTGTTGTACCGCGGGTGCACTCACGCACCCCCTATCGCCCTTAAAGCGGGCGATGGACGATAGGGGGCTCCTAAAGCGGGCGATTCGCCCAGGAGAGCCAACCTGCCGCAGTATAATGATGGCAGCTGGTCCTTAAGCGGTTTAAAAATACAGCATTTGCAACCTGTATTTGGATTGTCATTAAGTTATCACTGACACCCGATGCAGTGTGTTTGAACACGGTGCAGGAAATGTACACGGAACGCGGGTTTCCCGCACCACATTCTGGTGTGAATGGGGCATAGAGAGATTCACTTTTTTTATTTGTCCTGTTTACTGTTATCACTCAAAGGGAAAGAAAATCCCACATTTTGGGTTGTCATCAAAACAGGAATATAGGGGAAATTTTCTAATGCAAACATTAGTTTTGGTGATCCTGCAGGCAACTGACCCCCTCCTTTTGGAGGGATTTCCTCTCACTTCCTGTTTTGTCTACAAAATCTTCACCAGGGTTATAAATCCTCTTCACTTATGCTCACCAGAGCCCCCCCCCCCCCCCCATCCAGGTCCCTCGCTGATGCCATTTCCACATGCGAGGACCACTAACCCAGTACTGCATCTTAACCTTTGTTGGCTGGTCTCATTCTCTCGCCAACGTCAGATTTCTTCCGTTTACCAAATGGACACCTCCTCTGGTTGCCAAATGAAATTAATTGACCCAGTGATTACAAGAAAGAATGTTCTGACAAACACATTTTCAAAATTTCTATGTGAATGTTCAAACAAAATTCTACTAATGTATGGCCAGCTTAAAGTGGTTCTAAAGATCGGTCATCCAGGCATCGGTGGGGATCGGTCATCCAGGCATCGGTGGGGATCGGTCATCCAGGCATCGGTGGGGATCGAGCATCCAGGCATCGCCATTGCGGAGACCAGGCATCCAGGCATCGGCTCTTCTTCTCCTTGCTTCCACTGTGCGTCTCCTCTTCTACTCCTAGGCATCCAATAGGATCTCCTGTCCTTTCAGCCAATCAGTGACAGGTATCAGACCTACTTCCCGTTTGGCTGGGAGGAGGATCAGTGTTGCAACAGCGAAAATTCATTCGCTGTTGCAACACACGTGGGTGGGCTCCGGACGCATCCTCTGTGACCCAAGCACACCCTATTTTGAAGCCTATTAGAGCCTCTGGCTCTAATCAGGTGCTTACAAAAAAGCCTGGGCGCTGTAATTCATGCGCCCGGTGCCCTGAAAGGAGAAGGACGCATGGATAGGGGTTGGCCTCAGCGGCCATGGATAGATTCATGCTATGCATGAATCTATCTATTGCATATAAGGGGTAGCCTGAAAAGAAGGGCCGGCGCCCGGGCGCCCCTAATGGACAGGCCGCCCCTGGTTATACTCCTACTTTTATGTGTGAATTTGTTATCTCTTTCTATTCACCTTTTGTGTTTCTTGAATATTTGGCAATAAAAATATATTCAATCTAAAACCCATACAGTTTTAAATAGAAATGCAAGCCAAAATGTTTGTCGGTATATATGTATATAAAAAACAATTATAAATACCATTCTCAGCTGCATAAGGGGCTTGGAGTGCTGGAGGTGTTGACTGCAAGAGGGTGTGTTAGCAGGAGGCAGAGAAACAGCAGGACACTGATCTTCCCAGTCAAGAGCTGTGCGGGGGGGTGTCAGCAGAAGTCTGACCACTGGAGTACAGGCAGGCTGTGCTTCCAAATAGAATACAGATAGGAAAAATGACCACAGAGGGATGGACGTGCTTTCATGCCTGGTGTGGTCAGTTTGAAATAGGAAAGCAGGGGGACTGGCAGGAACAGCAGGTATGTCACACAAAGGAAGCAATGCAAAGAGGAACAGGATCCTTTTTAACACAAGTACATGGTCACACGCACGTATCAGGAATGTGAAATGTTGGGGTGACTTTAAGACCAACATTGAAATTACTGAATTTTTTCTGCAAAGAATGGTCTGTAATGGCCAAACTGGACACGTCTGCTGCTATTTAAACACAACACCTGCCTGACCTTTTCTCATGTGGCTGAAGATAAGGTCAGGTAACAGCTATGCTGGTTTGATTAGACATGTAAGAAAAATGTTGTTGTGATAGCGTTTGTCTTATTTTTTTGCCTTGATTTTCTTTACCCTATTAGAAAGGATAGAAAAAATGTTCCGTCCGTCAACATGTCAGTATAACAATGGAATTCCTTTATAACCACCACTTTCCTGTCACTTCAAACCAATTTCTCACGTTTTTTTGTTTTTTTTTCTGGCCATGATATTATTTTCCACTTCTTCTTTTCTTTCTCATTGAGATTGTTGACTTTCCATAATGCATTTACTCTGCAGGCCAGGTGTTTCAGTCTGCCTGGAATTTTCCTCTCAGATCTGCTTGGCTAAATATTTGCTTTTAGGAGAGGTACGAACAATAAAGAGAAGTTATAGGGAGTTGTTAATCAATAAAAGAACGAGTTTCATTATGTGGGGTGGTATATAATGCCAGATACCAACCTGTGGTAGAGTATCACCTCCGATTGACCCATGATGAATGTCCTGACAACGTCTTCACAAGAGACTGTAAGCTGAGAATTAAAACGTGTATGTACCTACGTTACCGACTGCAACAAGCCTGCAAAATAGTGACTCATTGTCCTTATTGTCCTGCTAGTTTGTTTCTAATCTAATACTGTACCCTGGGAATGTGTATGGCCACAAAGAGACAGTTATTATTCCTGTGAGAGAATTGGGTTTATGTCATAACACCATAAACAACGCTGATCTCTTTACTATGTTTCATGCCCTGAATCCTGGGCATGAAAACTATATTTGAATATATTCCTTAAGTGGTTCTAAAACCATGGGCGTCCGCAGGTAGGGGCAAGGGGGGTCAAGTGCCCCCCCCCCTGGAATCAGGATCGGATCTTAAATTCAGTACAGTTGCGTCGCTATTGGGGTTCGGGTGCCACCTGCCAGTGGGGTGACACCATCAAGGTGCTGTCAAGCCCCCCCCCCTATCAGTGTAGTCTGACTTCAGGCTCTTTTCACTGCTCACTCCAGCAGAGAACTCGGCTGTCAGGGAGAAGAGATGGCGGCTCTCACCAGATTCCCCGCCCAGCTTCCTGCCCAATCCGTTCCTTTCCTATTAGCCATAACTGAGGGCCAATCAAAGGACACTAGGAGAGGAGAGCATCATGGGACATGTAGTCCCAAAGATTGGTGGTCCCATTTTCCACAGGGAGGAGGCTACAGCTCGATCAAGAGAGAGATTGAGAGACTGCAGCCTGGAAAAAAGCTGAGGGAGAGTGCAAAAGGACAAAGAGCGAGGAGTGTGCTGGGTGGAAGCCAGAGAGAGAGCCACGCTGCCCAGTGCCACCAGAAAGAGAGCCACACTGCCCAGCACTACCAGAGAGAGAGAGAGCCATGCTGCCCAGTGCCACCAGAGAGAGAAAGACTGAGCCACTACCAGGGTACAGACATGCTACGCTACTGACCACAGTCACCCCCGGGGGAACCCAGAGTGAGCGATCATGCAGCTGGAGGAATCACTGCTGTAATTTTGCTGGGTTTGGTAAAAGGGCCTGTTGGCCAATATCCATTACTTATCCTAGGGACTGTACTACGTCTGCAGACTCTGACCATGATAATGTGATAATGACATTGTTGAAAAGGGGCAGTGCATGGGTGACCCTAAAATGATGACCCCCCTGAAAAAAGTTCTGCGGACGCCCATGTCTAAAACCTAAACATTTTTTTACCTTAAAGTGGGGTTTCCCCCAAAATTCCAACATTATTGGTCTGTGCAGCAAATGGGCTAAAAAAAAATGTCACTTACCTTTTTCTCCCTGTTGCTATGTGGTCCCACGAAATCTGCCTCTTCCAGTGCCCGGGCTAAACACGTCACTTCCCTCGGCTGCCCGGCTCGCTAATGCTCCTGGGAGATGTGTGTCACCATTTCCCAGGAGGCATTGGGCAGTGCAGGGGGCTAGAATCCTATCTCCGTTGCCATCACAACGGGGCGGGACTTCCGGCGCCGCCGCCCGTTGTGATGGCAACCTGAGCTCTTGGCGGCGCTCGAAATTGCCGTTACTGCGCATGCGCGAGATGTGGAATCGAATGGGCGGTGCATGCTGGTACATCAGTAGCGCAGTGTCCTGGAAAAGGATGCCTGTGGGCTTCACATGCCCACAGGCAAGATGACCACGGCCACACAAAAAAAAATATAACTTATTTTGTGTGGCGAAAAACGACAGCAGCATTCATCTGAAAAGGGACATGTGAGTTCTATATTTATATATTTAAATCTTTATCAGTATGCCAAAAAAAAAAAAACCTTAGAGACAGTGGAACCCCACTTTAATGCATTGCTTGCATTAAGGTAAAAAATGTTTAGGCATCAGCATCCCCCCTTGTTTGATCCAGCACTGTGCCCGCCTGCAGCTCTTCTCTCCTCTCACTTCCTGGTCTCACTGGCTTTTGCTGGGGCACAAGGAACCATTGGCTCTCACTGCTTTCAATCAAAGCCAGAGGGCTTTGATTGACAGCAGTGAGAGCCACAGACAGCGGGATGGGGCCAAGTCCTGCTGTCTGTGTCAATGGATGCAGCAGCGGGGCTCGGGAGCGAGCATGCACAAGTGCCCCCATGGAAAGAAGCTTCTGGTGGGGCTACTGGACGGAGAGGAGGGGTCAGGATCGAGTGCCGGCCTCCTGAGAAGAGGAGGTTTGGGGCTGCTCTGTGTAAGTATAACTATTTTTTGTTTTTGTTTTTTAACCACCTCTCACCTGGCCACTGCACATAAACGGCCGGGTGGTCCTTTCCTTGAGTGGACGTTCAGGAACATCCCTCAGAACGAGTGCCCGCAGCACAGTCCATCAGTAACGCTGAGGCTCGATCCTGTGATCATTATGATCACAGAATCCAGCTGAGCAGAGATCGGGATATGGGCGCTGTCACTGGCCCTCCCGATCACGTGACGGCTGTGTCCAATCACAGACGTCACAATGTAAACAGACGGCAATTAATGCTATAAAATTGCATCAGTTGTCAATGACTGCTGGTGTCCCTACTGATGATCAGTGATCAATCAGAGTGTTTCCTGATCATTGCATCACTATATCAGCTCCAAACTAATGATCACATGCAAAGTAGAGGTTCTGCTGAAAAACTCCTCAGCCCGCAAGTGGTTAGCAGTTCTGCCTAGCAGCACTAGGGTCACCGGTTCGAATATCAACCATGACACTACCTGCATGGAGTTTGCAGGTTCTCCCTGTGCCTGCGTGGGTTTCCTCCAGGTACTCCGGTTTCCTCCCACTCTCCAAAGACATGCTGGTAGGTTTAACTGGCTCCTGTCTAAATTGACCCTAATATGTGTATGTATGAATGTGAGTTAGGGACCTTAGATTGGAAGCTCCTTGAGGACTAAGATTGATGTGAATGTGGCTAACAGCGCTACACAAGTACCTGTAAAAAATAAATGTGAACACTGCCGCTCTCAGGATGCAATGAATATCTGCAGTGACATCTACTTAATAGTGTAAGGCTACTTTCACACTGGAGCGGTGGGGGCGCTGGCGGTAAAGCGGCGCTATATTTAGCGCCGCTTTACCGGCGTTTTAGCGGCGCATTGCGGCCGCTCGCGGGGTGTTTTTACCCCCGCGAGCGGCCGAAAAAGGGTCAATACCGCCCGCAAACCGCCGCTGTAGCGGCGTTTTGCGGGCGGGTTCGGCGCGCTCCCCCATTGTTTTCAATGGGACCGGGCGCTATAGGAGCGGTAAATATACCGCTCCTATAGCGAGCCAAAGATGCGGCTTGCAGGACATTTTTTGAGCGTCCTGCAAGCGCACCGCTTCAGTGTGAAAGCCCTCGGGCTTTCACACTGAAGGAACAGCAACAGCTGTTTCGGGTCGGTTTGCAGGCGCTATTCTTAGCGCAATAGCGCTTGCAAACCGCCCCAGTGTGAAAGGGGCCTAACTGTGAGATACAATTGCATTATTAAAAATAAAAACATAAATTTGAAACATTTTTATTTTTTTTGCATTTGCCAGCCCCTAAGAAAAAAAAATATTTTAATTAAAAGAGTATATGAATTAAAAAACTTATATGTCCTTAAAAAATCTATTTAAAAAAAAATGTAAAATTATTTAGGAGTGCAAACTTGTATTAGCTAATACTATTTTTTCCCTGATTGTGACCCCAAAAAACTTTTAAAATATGTTAAAGAACCCCACTAATTATCTGCATGTGAGGGCCAATCCGTGTTATTTTAGACTTATGGGGCATTGACTATGTATTTTTAAACTGATTTGTTAATCAAAAACCCACGTTTGGATAGAGATGAGTCTATTTACCAAAGTGCCAAATGCAACCTCTCTTGGCTGCCTTATCTGGAGTTTAATATTTACCTGCTCTAGAACTTTGCACTGCAGCAAAAGAAGGGTAGAGAAGGCAGACAGCCAGTATTGGTGGAAGTGGTTCAATCAGTCCGTGGGAGGTGGGGGATAATACTCTCAAAACATACACAAACGTATTTTTATTGAAAATAATAAAGTCAATGGGGTTAATTTACTAAAGGTAAATAGGCTTTGCAAGGGAATTTTCTCTTATCTTAGTGAGTGAGGTGAAGCTCGACTGGCTTCAACCATCCAATCAGGTGTAGGCAAAAATACAGTTGTTTTTTTTATTGTCTTGGGTAATTTTGCAAACTGAATTACAGGGAGAGTAACTTACCTTGTCCCCTGGATCCTGCGATGTCTCCCCGCTGTGTGTGCGAGCTCCTCCGCTCAATTCAGGATACAGGGAGAGTAACTTACCTTGTCCCCTGGATCCTGCAATGTCTCCCCGCTGTGTGTGCGAGCTCCTCCGCTCAATTCACACAGTGCCCGAGTGCCGCTGAGCTCCTTTCCCTGCGACGTTACGACGCACGGGAGCAGAGATCGGCGCCAAATTCAAAAAAGTAAAAACACACAATACACATACAGTACTGTAATCTTACAGATTACAGTACTGTATACAAAAAATACACATCCCCTTTGTCCCTAGTGGTCTGTCCAGTGCCCTGCATGTCGTTTTATATAATAAATACAGTTTTTTCTGCCTGGAAATTGGAGATTGTCCATAGCAACCAAAAAGTGTCCCTTTATGTCAAAAGTGGTTTTAGACCAGCTAGAAAACAGCGATAATAAATTAGAATCACTTGCAGAATTGAGCAATATCGATTTGTGGGGAAATTCGTCATCAAACACTAAATCTAATGACAGCGACAATTCTGCAACTGATCAAATTTCAATGTTTTTGATTTGATTACATTATTAAATAATTTTTATAGCTATTTATTATATTATAATTTATGATTTTGTGTTTCAAACTTTATCATACCCGGGATGTCTACTAGACTCTGGCTTGGACAGATTTAAGTGAGCTATTCCTAAAAATTGTAGGCCTACAATATAAAACGCCAAATTTCCATGCAAAATAATTGTACCGCTTTTGGTACAAAATTCCTGACATAATCATACCACCAGGGAGGTTAAAACAGGTCTTCACTGTATCTGAGCACCACAAATCAAAAACACTATTTAAAATGGTTTTAAAGGTACACATTTTTTTTTTTTTTTTAAATAAAAATAACAAACATGTTATACTTACCTGCTCTGTGCAAGGGTTTTGCACAGAGCGGCCCCAATCCTCCTCTTCTGAGGTGCCTCGTTGGCACTCCTGGCCCCTCTTCTTCATCGGGGTGCCCCCACGGAGAGCTGCTTTCCATGGGGGCACCTGTGAATGCGCCTTCCCGAGTCCCGCTGCTGCGTCCATTGATACAGACAGCGGGACTTGGCCCCGCCCCCGCGTCACTGGATTTGATTGACAGCAGCGGGAGCCAATGCAGCTGAAATACAGCTAAAAAACCTCTCTCAGAACCCACTAGTTTTGGTTTTTTTTTTTTTTTTTTTTTATTGTAAATTTTTGCAGAATACAACAATAGGAAATAAACATTGTCATACATCTATATTCAGTACTGCGAAGTTCGCTATGCAGATATGTATGATAAAATACGTATATAAAATATGTATGTAAAATACAAACATATGAAAACAAGTTCAACAGTGAAGCATATTATGGATGCCTCGGATAGGGTTAAGAGTGCTGACTGACAACCCCAGACACCCCAACTGGGTGCTTACTGTGTCTGGGGAAGGGAGACAGCCCCCCCTTCCCTGCGGTGTAGAGGGTAGGGTAGGTCGGAACAGTAGGAACATAAATCATAAAAGAAGAGAGAGAGAGAAAAAAAAAGAAAAACATTGCAATGACTGTTGGGTGTAGAATCGTTAGTTAATAACATAAATTGTGTAATCCGTTGTTTAAAGCGTCTATATCCTTATCTGTAGGTTGTGTGTGTTGGTTCCCTACTGTTGCGAGGAGGCTTGAAGGATTACAGTAGAATGTAGGGAAACTCAAGCATTGTGTGAGAGTGGATTCAGTCCAGCTGTATACTCCTGGGATCTTTGATCCATGAGTTCCAGTTTTTGTAAAATTTACCTGCAGTCAGTTGGGCTTTGGCAAAGCTATGTTCCATTTTGAAGTTACTATTTAGTATTGCAATTACTTCTTGAATGTTAGGGGGGGTTTCACTTTCTCGTTAGTGCCAGTCTTGCGGCAATGAGGATGTGGGTAGCCACAGTTTGGGAGTTTTTGGACCATGTGGGGATCAGTTTTGGGTTTTATTTACTGCTCAAAAATGCCACTGCCCAAAACTGCTGATAACAGCCTATGTGTGCATGGATACATAGGATAACATGATGGAGAGTTTAACCACTTGACCACTGGGCACTTAAACCCCCTTCCTAACCAGACCAATTTTCAGCTTTCGGTGCTCTCACACTTTGAATGACAATTACTCAGTCATGCAACACTGAACCCAAATGAATTTTGTGTCCTTTTTTTCACACAAATAGAGCTTTCTTTTGGTGGTATTTAATCACTGCTGGGTTTTTTAATTTTTGCGCTATAAATCAAAATATACTGAAAATTCGGTAAAAAAAATAAATAAAAATTCTTTGTTTCTATTAAAATTTATTGCAGAGTATTGGCAGAGTATTGGCAAGTATTGGCAGAGTATTGGCGAGTATTGTAGAGTATTGGCAGAGTATTGGCGAGTATTGGCAGAGTATTGCAGCGTTGCACAGTGGTGGCAGAGTATTGCAGTGGTGGCAGAGCGTTGCACAGTGGTGGCAGAGCGTTGCAGTGGGGGCAGAGCATTGCACAGTGGTTGCAGAGCGTTGCACAGTGGGGGCAGAGCATTGCACAGTGAGGGCAGAGCGTTGCACAGTGAGGGCAGAGCGCTGCACAGTCAGGGCAGAGCGTTGCACAGTGGTTGCAGAGTATTGCACAGTGGTTGCAGAGCGTTGCACAGTGGTGGCAGAGCATTTCACAGTGGTGGCAGAGCATTTCACAGTGGTGGCAGAGCATTGCACAGTGGGGGCAGAGTATTGCACAGTGGGGGCAGAGTATTGCACAGAGGTGGCAGAGTATTGCACAGAGGGGGCAGAGTATTGCACAGTGGTGGCAGAGTATTGCACAGTGGTGGCAGTGTAGCTGTCACTGACCAGCGCTGTGGGCTATCAGCGGCCGTTTACCGTGATCCGTGATGCGCCGGGTCCTCGGGACCCGGCGGTCACGGAAGATCCCGAGTGCGCGCCCCAGGGGGAACAAGTTTCTGGGAGGACGTCCACCCAGGATAAGCCGACCGTGCTGTAGCCGTCTTTTGACTATAGCACGGTCGGCATGTGGTTAATGACTGTAGAAAAAAATGTCTACAGCCAAAAACAGCTGCTGTAAAAACATCAAAAAACGTCCAGTGTGCATGAGGCCTTGAGACTTTTCAGTCCCTTTAATTCATTTTTTTTGTTCAAAGCAAAATCCCCCATCCATTGTATGTCTCCGTGCCTTATTTTGTTGAGAAATTACTTTGAAAAACAACCCCCTAGCATTTCTGGCCGTGGACATCTTGAG
Source organism: Lithobates sylvaticus (assembly GCA_028564925.1). Classification (NCBI taxonomy): domain Eukaryota; kingdom Metazoa; phylum Chordata; class Amphibia; order Anura; family Ranidae; genus Lithobates; species Lithobates sylvaticus. The sequence goes on along the minus strand of CM053036.1, from coordinate 92,613,364 downwards.
TAAGGGCAGATGATTTATGTAGCATTTACTTCCTGGAATCTATCTGCCCTTAGTTCAATCAAGATAGTGTTCTTAGCTGATAAAACCCCTCCTCCTCTGCTAAAGACTCCTGGGATGTATGATGTCATTTGCCTAGGCGAGAAACCAGGAAGTAACTAAAGAAATATAAAAAAAAAAAAAAATAAAAGTTTAAAACAAGTACATATGATATACTTTCCTATTTATTTACTAATGCTAGCAGCATAATGGTTAAAAATAATCAATGTTGATTTGTAGAGTGAAGTTCCACTATAAATTAACTCCAATGTCCACCTTTCCTGGCTGGCTCCTCTTCTGTGTATTGCTTTTCCTATCAGTACAGAGGGGAACTTTAAAGAGGAGTGCCAACAAAAAAAAAAAAATTAAAAGTCAGCAGCTACAAATATTGCAGCTGCTGACTTTTAATAATCGGACAATTACCTGTCCCGGGGTCCAGCGATGCGGGGGAACGAGACCCCCCCTCGTTCCCCGCTGCGCTCGCGGCGCCAGCATTCTTAATGCGGGCACCCACTGCGCATGCGCGAGCGGCGCCGCGCGCCGTGATTCGACGCTCACTCATCTGGGACACATGACAGGTCCCAGATGACTGTGCGGCGCCTACAGGAAGTGACGTTTAGCCCGGGCAATGAAGGTGGCAGACTACGAGGGACCCCCTAGCAACAGGCATTTAGAGGTGAGTAAAAAAAAAAAAAAAATTTCCAATTATTTTTTTTTTCTTTTTTTAATGATTTTTAAGCCATATTTTTTTTTTTGGTCGCAACCCCACTTTAATAACAACTGAACACTGAATGTGTCACTTGCTAAGAAATTGTTAATTTTCCCTATGAATTGTTACATTTATTTATTAGTTTACAGACCTTCCTGCCAGAAGAGAGTATTGGATACATAACAATATAGAAGTATTTGGGGTAATCTGTGTTGAGAAATTTACAAATGTTCTATTTGAAAAGCATCCTAATTCTGAGAATTTCTTCCTTTTTCTGAAACTGAATGTACATTGTACTGATGTTAGCAGCTAAGCTGCACATGGTACGCTGCCTGATTTCCTGCGTCGTTGTAGACAGGATGTCTCTATCAGTTTTTATCTTATATATCATTCTTAGAAAGAAACTAACACTTTGGTCAGTTCTAGAAATTCAGGATGTTCATGTTCTTTTGACATTTTCTGTTAAATGATCTGTATTGTTAATAACTTATGATGGTTTATCTGTCTCAGGCCATGGGACGTGCGTTTTTCTGCACCTGTCTCTGCAAGGACACATAGAGAACAATGCCACAACCCTGGTATCCTGTGCGTATTTCTTCTGTGGAGAAATAGGTAACATGTATGCGTTTTTCTGTTCAGAAACCAACGTTATGGTGTGAACAGGGCGCATAGAGAACAGTTGTTTTCCTTGTGTCCTTGCAGAGACCTACCTTAGAAAAACGCACATCTCTGCACATAGTGTGAACAAACCTAAAATAAGTCTGTGGGGTTGATTTACTAAAGCTGGAAAGAGCAAGGTCTGATGTATCTGCGCATGGTAGCCAATCAGCTTCTACTTTCAGCTTGTTCAATTTAAAGTGATACTAAAGCTTCACATTTTTTTTTTAAATAACAAACATGTTATACTTACCTCCAATGAAGCGCTCTCCCAAGGGGGTTACCTTGTGGGTGCGCTCCCGAGTCCTGTATTCAGCGTCCATAGCCGCCAACTACAGAACTTGGCCCCACCCCCCGGCGCGCCGCGTCATTGGTGTTGATTGATAGCAGCGCGAGCCAATGGCTGCACTGCTATCAATCTATCCAATGTAGGGCCGAGAAGAGCCGAGAAGCCAGCGTGCTCACAACGCGGGACTTTCGAGGGTTTAGGTAAGTAAACGGGGGGCTGGGGGGCCTGTAAGTTTCGGATGTTTTTTCACCTTAAAGCGGGACTGTACCTGAAATTTTTTTTTTAAAAGCCAGCAGCTACAAATACTGCAGCTGCTGACTTTTAATAAATGGACACTTACCTGTCACAAGTTCCAGAAATGTCGGCGCCATTCTCGGTGAGGGAATCAGGAAGTGTAGCGTTGCAGCTTCACTTCCCGGTTCCCTACTGCGCATGCGCGAGTCACGCAGCGCAATGAGAATCGTCCGTGCTGTCTGCTGGGACCCGTGTGTGTCCCGGCAGACAGCGCGCCGGGACAGGAAGTGGCGTAAAACTCCCGTGGGAGTTTATGCCCGGAAGTGGGTGTACATACCTGTCTAAGACAGGTATCTGCACCCCCCTCCCCCCTGAAAGGTGCCAAATGTGACACCGGAGGGTTCCGATGAGCGGAAGTTCCACTTTAGGGTGGAATCCCGCTTTAATGCATAGGTTGTATTAGGCCTCTTTCACACTAAGGTGCTTCTAAACTGCCAATAAAACATTTGAGCGCTTTTGAAGAGCTTTTCAGGCACTTTTGAAGAGCTTTCCATTAATTTCAATGGAGAGGGATGTTTTTTCACCACCCTGCCAGCCCACTGCCCCAGTGTGAAAGCATTAGGTTTTCGTGAGCTTTTCAGGTGCTTTTTTTAGCATGAAAGCTCCTGAAAAGTGCCTCAGTGTGAAAGGGATCTTAAGGTGAAAAAAATGGAAGCTTTACAACCCCTTTAAGCTTTGACAAAAATACCTGGAAGCTGATTGGTTCCTATGCAGAGCTGCACCAGATTTTGCACTCTTCAGTTTTAGTAAATCATCCCCAGTGTCTTTTTTCCATCGTTTTTTATGCATGTATGGTGAAAACGAAGCCTTTATCGTCTGAAAATATGTCTCTAGTTCCTGAAAACTGTGTTGATCAAAAACGGCAAAACCTTGGCAGTACAAGCATGAAAGGGAATATACAGTATTTTCAAATGTTTTTGTTTGTTTATTTCTTCTTATTATAATTAATAAAAATATACATGGCAACCGCTTGCTGCCCACCCAGAGTACATTTACTGCAGATGGGCGGAAGCTGCAGGCTAGGCAACATAACTGTACGTCGCTGCCGAACTTCTGGGTTTGCAGCATGCATGCGCACGCCCCCTGCTGACCTGTGCTGGTTTTACACAGCACAAGTTTGTCAGCAGGTTACAGCCAATGGCTATTGCTGTACACCTGCTGATCAACTGTGGTCAATCACAAACATATAGAATTCTGCACACAAACGGCGATCTGTTTGTTTCTTCTCCCGGCAGCCCCGTTTGCGAGCCGGGAGGCACCATTAGACCCAGACACACGCGAACAGCCTCAGTGCCGGGCCAAGGCACGATATATGTAAGCAGCCACTTGGCCTTGTCTTTTACTTTGTTTGAATAAATAGGATTACACTATTGGTTTCCCTTTTTATCTTTTCTCACATACCCCATCCATGGTCTTGCGGAGGAGAGATTTTTGCCTCAACAGACTCCTTCATTGCAGCAAGTTTATCTTGCTAAAAGCGTTACTTGACCTGCTTTTTAACTAAAGAGGTCACGTCTATCTGGTAAGCAGAACCCTCATTGGGTGTATTAATTCCAGTTGGTGATGGACTGTTCAGTAATGATGCCACTTAGAAGATATTCAGCACAGAAGAGTCATATTCGCTAGGACTTTTTTGCTATTAACTTTTTATAAATGTTTCACTATTTTGTTCACAATTATTAAAGTGGTGTTTCCCCCTAAAAAAAAAAAAATGCTTAAAATTAAAAAAAAAAAAAATAACATAATTGGATTTTTTTTTTTACATACCTCTAAATGCCTGTTGCTAGGGGGTCCCTCGTAGTCTGCCTCCTTCGGTGCCTGGGCTGGTGACATCACTTCCCCTCAGCGCAGGAAGGGCTCCCCAGTCATCTGGGACCTGTCAAGTGTGCGGCCAATCACTGTGAACTGTGAAGTCACAGCCGGGTGCCCACAGTTGCAATGCCGGCGCCGCTGAGCAGATCGGGGGGGGTGAGCGGGGCTTCGATCCCCCGCATCGCTGGACCCTGGAACAGGTAAGTGTCCGATTATTAAAAGTCAGCAGCCTCTTTAAGTATATGGATTGTATTTATTTATTTTTTTATGGCACATTGCACTTTAATATGAATATAGAAGTATTATAGGAATACGTAAATATTATTGCACATTTATATTGAACTCTATAGCGCCCCCTTGTATCTCACTCACTATTATCTAGAGTAGATCCACCTACCTTACCTAGGGCAGCAGCTGTTCATTTATTCTAACTCACTTTGTTATTTTTTTGGCGTGAGGTACCAAACTTTTCAATATCTCCAACTCTATCCACTTTTCGGCGATCCCTGAAAACCTTTCTCTTCAGAAAAGCCTATTAGGCCTCCACCTAACTGTACTTTTATTTTCTTCATCAGTCCACCCCCCACAGTTATTACCTTTTGTATCCCTTGACCCTCCCTTCTAGATGAGTAGGGCCCTCTGATCCCTCCTGTATTAAATTGTATTGTAACTGTACTGTCTGCCCCATGTTGTAAAGTGCTGTGCAAACTGTCGGTGCTATATAAATCCTGCATAATAATAATAATAATAATAAAAATGAGGTCAAAAGGGACCATACCACTAGAAAAGCGTTGCATATGTTTACGGATACATTCGGACCTTTGTGTTTCGGGAATGCACACAAAATTGTATGTTGTTCCAACATTTGGAGAAACGCGCTGCCTTTCACAGGACGCATGGTGGTACTAATACATACCTGATTTTGAGGGACTGTCCCTGATTTGGAACAATGCCCCTCTTTCCTGCTCATTTGTTCCTCATTTTGGTCTGATCTATATAGTTGTATATAAAATGCACTTTTTATCTTTCAAAAAGTGTTTCCCAGTGCTAAACCTTTCATCTCATTTCTAAATTGCTGCATTTGTACATTTTAAAAGCCAATATAAAGGAATAGATAGATTAGATTGTAAGCTCTTACGAGCAGGGACCTCTGATTCTTCTTGTACCAAATTGTAATGTAATTGTAATGTCTGCCTTTATTTTGTTAAGCGCTGCGCAAACTGTTGGCGCTATATAAATCCTGCATAATAATAATAATAATAGTAGTGTTAAAAAAAATAAGCATTTGTGGATTTAATTTACCTTTTTTTGGTTAATTCTCCTTTAAGAGGGTGTGGCAGGGGGCGTGTCCTATGCCTACATATGTTTGTTAGTAGGTGTCCCTCATTCCTATCTTAAAATGTTGGGAGGTGTGCTAATAATTGTTAATGGCCCCCCACTCATCTGCAGACGTGTGTATTTTTGCATGGGCCAAACGGCACTTTTGCACATAAATGCACCGGGGGATGGAAGATTCAGCGACTTTTTTTTTTTGTACATTAAAATGAATAGTGTAAAGCGCTGCGCAAACTGTTGGCACTATATAAATCCTGTATAATAATGGGAATGTGTGTCAATGGTGGCACCTGCTGCAGGTGGGGAAAATTCCCTCATGTCCTAATGCCACTTCTTTGTTTACTTGTCAATGTCCCCTCTCCCCAGGGCAGACTGTCATGCCGTCATTGCATTGACGTCATTCTCCTGCACCCCTGTCCCCTGTGCCTGTCAGGCCTGTGCACAGCCCCTCTCACACACATACACACAGCCCCAGAACGCCGCGAGCGCGCCCAGCTCCCCAGTGCACGCGCCTCCCTCGTTGTTTTTCATGAATGAAATCCAATCGGGCGGATATAAATAGCACGGGAGGGCGCTGACGTCACGAGGCGAGCTGCTGCTGCTGCAGCTGGAGATCGGGTTGCATTAGACGGCTGTGTGCTCGATTCACAGATTGTCAGTGTGCCGCGGGAGGGCGGGGCTAGAACCCAGAGAGGGGCGGGGATGGAGAGAAGGGGAACGTTCACCCCATAAGATGGAGCGGGGAGAGGACCATGAGACGGCTGCAGCCCGATCCTAGCTGACCTGCCTGGAGGACAACCACTGAGCCGGGGAGAGGACACAGCAGGTGTGTAGAGGGGCAGAGCGCCGGCCTGAGCAGTGGTGTGGAGGGATGCTGAGCGGATTCCTGGACACTGATGATGGGGAGACATGAAATAACGGGAGAGGAGGAGGAGGAGGGGGCAGGAAATCCAGGAGATCAGGGCGGATGGCAGCAGGATTGCTGTCCCCTTTCTGTGTGCCATGGACCTTCTGTCTATGTAGTGTGTATTGTTTCTATGGAGTGTGTGTGTTGTTGTGTCTATGTGGTGTGTTTGTATTGTTTCTATGGAGTGTGTGTTGTGTCTATGTAGTTTGTGTCTGTGGAGTATGCTGTGTGTGTTGTGTCAATGGGTGTGTGTGTGTTGTGTCTATGTAGTTTGTGTGTTGTTTCTATGGAGTGTGTTGTGTCTATGGAGTGTGTTATGTATGTGGAGTGCGCTGTGTGTGTTGTGTCTATAGAGTGTGTTATGTATGTGGAGTGTGTTATGTATGTGGAGTGCGCTGTGTGTGTTGTGTCTATAGAGTGTGTTTATGTATGTGGAGTGTGCTATGTGTTGTTTCTATACAGTGTGTTGTGTATGTGGAGTGTGTTGTTTCTATACAGTGTGTTATGTGTGTTGTGTCTACAAAGTGTGTTATGTATGTGGAGTGTGCTGTGTGTTGTGTCTATAAAGTGTGTTTGTATTCTTTCTATGGAGTGTGTGTTGTGTCTATGTAGTTTGTGTATGTTGTGTCTGTGGAGTATGCTGTGTGTGTTGTGTCAATGGGAGTGTGTGTGTGTGTGTTGTCTATGTAGTTTGTGTGTTGTTTCTATGGAGTGTGTTGTGTCTATGGTGTGTGTTATGTATGTGGAGTGCGCTGTGTGTGTTGTGTCTATAGAGTGTGTTATGTATGTGGAGTGTGTTATGTATGTGGAGTGTGCTGTGTGTTGTTTCTACACAGTGTGTTGTTTCTACACAGTGTGTTGTTTCTACACAGTGTGTTGTTTCTACACAGTGTGTTATGTGTGTGGCGTGTGTTGTGTCTATAAAGTGTGTTATGTCTATGGAGTGTGTTGTATCTATGGAGTGTGTGTGTGTGTGTGTGTATTGTGTCTATGTAATTTGTGTGTGTTGTGTCTTTGGAGTACGCTGTGTGTTTTGAGTTGTGTCAATAGAGTGTGTTGTGTCAATGGGAGTGTGTGTGTGTGTGTGTGTTGCGTCTATGTAGTTTGTGTGTTGTGTGTTGTTTTTATGGAGTGTGTTATGTCTGTGGAGTGTACTGTGTGTTATGTATGTGTTGTTTCTATGGAGTGTGTTATGTCTGTGGAGTGTGCTGTGTGTTATTTATATGGAGTGTGTTATGTATCTGGAGTGTGGTGTGTGTTGTTTCTATGGAGTGTGTTATGTCTGTGGAGTGTGCTGTGTGTGTTGTGTCTATAGAGTGTGTTGCTGTGACAACCCTCCTGTAGGCAGGCATGAGGGGGCTCAGCCGTATAACTTGTAAATACACACAGCAGATGTGTGGGGGGTTGTATACACACACAGGGGGGGGGTCCATGGAATGGCATGCTGCAGACAGGGTTGACCTTTCCTCCATACAACCGCTAACAGCTACAGCCGTGTGTGCAGGAGGTTGTGTTATTTAGGAAGGACCAATCCTTGTAGAGTTGACAATGACATTAAACATTCCATGGTTGGGGCTCATTCACACCATCTCTGCACAGAACAATACAAGAGCACATTATTGTTATCTAGGTGCTCTGTTCACACAACAATGCAGTGCAGAACCTCAGAGATGCTGCATTTTTATGCAGTGTAACTGACAGTCACCACAGGGCATCACGTCATGCAGGGTTGCACAGATGTGAATGAAGTGTCTTTGTGTGACGCTACAATAAAGCTTTTATAAAAAAAAAAAAAAAAAGTAATGATTGTGTTGTAAATCCTTATAAGATCACACAGAGATTCTACAATCACATTGAATATTCAGGGATCAGCCTCAGTGCTCCACATGTCCCAGCAGCGCATTGCAATGGGCAGAGGTGCATAGAAATGAATGATGTGTCATTGTGTGACATTTTAATAAAGTTGGAAAGAAAGTCAGACTGTACAGAGATTGTATAGGTCATGGTCCGCTTTAGTGCACCACATGTCACAGCAGTGCATCACAACATACAGAGGTGCATGGACGTGAATGAAGTGTACATTCTCCACCAAAGTGAAACAGTTGTAACAAAGGAAAGCACCCCCCCTACATGAGAAATTGTTGTTGACGTTACCCTGGTGTTCTAGATGTTCTGGACCTGCTCTGCAACTATATGTACACCCTAAAGCCAGGAATAGTGTCCCTTCCTTGGTGTCAGTGGGAGGAATGGTGTCCCTTCCTTGGTGTCAGTGGGAGGCATGGTGTCCCTTCCTTGGTGTCAGTGGGAGGCATGGTGTCCCTTCCTTGGTGTCAGTGGGAGGCATGGTGTCCCTTCCTTGGTGTCAGTGGGAGGAATGGTGTCCCTTCGTTGGTGTCAGTGGGAGGAATGGTGTCCCTTCGTTGGTGTCAGTGGCAGGAATGGTGTCCTTTCGTTGGTATCAGTGGGAGGAATAGTGTCCCTTCGTTGGTGTCAGTGGGAGGAATGGTGTCCCTTCGTTGGTGTCAGTGGGAGGAATGGTGTCCCTTCGTTGGTGTCAGTGGCAGGAATGGTGTCCTTTCGTTGGTATCAGTGGGAGGAATAGTGTCCCTTCGTTGGTGTCAGTGGGAGGAATGGTGTCCCTTCCTTGGTGTCAGTGGGAGGAATGGTGTCCCTTCCTTGGTGTCAGTGGGAGGCATGGTGTCCCTTCGTTGATGTCAGTGGGAGGAATGGTGTCCCTTCGTTGGTGTCAGTGGGAGGAATGGTGTCCCTTCGTTGGTGTCAGTGGGAGGAATAGTGTCCCTTCGTTGGTGTCAGTGGGAGGAATAGTGTCCCTTCGTTGGTGTCAGTGGGAGGAATAGTGTCCCTTCGTTGGTGTCAGTGGGAGGAATAGTGTCCCTTTGTTGGTGTCAGTGGGAGGAATAGTGTCCCTTTGTTGGTGTCAGTGGGAGGAATAGTGTCCCTTTGTTGGTGTCAGTGGGAGGAATAGTGTCCCTTTGTTGGTGTCAGTGGGAGGAATAGTGTCCCTTTGTTGGTGTCAGTGGGAGGAATAGTGTCCCTTTGTTGGTGTCAGTGGGAGGAATAGTGTCCCTTTGTTGGTGTCAGTGGGAGGAATAGTGTCCCTTTGTTGGTGTCAGTGGGAGGAATAGTGTCCCTTCGTTGGTGTCAGTGGGAGGAATGGTGTCCCTTTGTTGGTGTCAGTGGGAGGAATAGTGTCCCTTCATTCTTGTCAGTGGGAGGAATAGTTCCAAATCATGGTGTCAGTGGGAGCAATAGTGGCCCACTGTTGGTGTCATTGGCAAGAATTATGCCCTATTGTTAAAGTGGTTGTAAAGTCTCAAGGTTTTTCACCTTAATGCATTCTATGCATTAAGGTGAAAAACCTTCTTTGCTGAAGCTCCCCCCAGACCCCCCCCCCCTTTGTCTTACCTGAGCCCGATCTGATCCAGCAATGTGCATGAGCCCAGCGGCTCCAGCTGCTGTCTCTCTCCTCATTGGACAAATTGATAGCAGGAGCTATGGCGGGGCTGAGTGACGTGGTGGTGGGGCCAAGTCCCCCTGTCTGTGTCAATGGACGCAGCAGCTGGACTCTGGAGCGAGCCTACATGGGTGCCCCCATGGAAAGCAGCTTCCCTGATGAAGGGGAGGAGCCAGGAGCGCTGGTGGGGGACCCCAGCAGAAGAGGACTGGGGCTGCTCTTTTCAAAACTCTTGTGCCCCAGGGGCTGGATAAGGGCAAGCAAAGGGCCACATCCGGCCTGTGGGCCACAGTTTGGAGACCACTGCTCTAAGTCGTGGCATCGTGGTGCACTGTATACAGTCTTCTAAAATTAGATCTACACAATCAGAAGAGTTTTTTTTTTTGGTTAATCGAGTTGGGAAGGATTAGAACGCCTGTCAGGTTACTGCTGTCAAAGGCTCCATTGGAGAGATTCCTTCACTTCCTGTCTAGAAGAAGGTTGTCCCCTGGACAGGAAGTTAGGGGAAATCTCTTTAACTGCAACACAGACCGAAGTACAGATTTTTATTTTCAGTACGGGGATGCTAGAACCTCTGTCAGCTTTTTTTAATTGACTGCAGCATTAACTAATAAGCCCTGGATGCACACAGTCTGCATTCAGGGACGATCATCTGCAGGTAATCGCTGCATGACCAATTACATGCAAATAGCTGCTGGCACTGGGGCTCCTATTGCTTTTAATGGGGTTTCCTGCCCACACCTATTTACAGGGGTCCCCACTGAGCTTCCCACAGGAAATCACAAATGGCCTCATTCACAAGTGTGCAGGGAACAGAAAGTGAGGAAATGTCTCTAAAGCCGGCCATAGATGGATCGAATCTTGGCTGGTTCAGCCGGGACTGTCTGAGATTTGAACCATCTATGGGCAGGCTGATCATACCCATCGATCGACTTTGGTACAACAAGCATGTGGATATTTCATGTGATTATTGCCAGCGGCTGTAGCTGCCAGCAATAATCACTATGTGTACTCCTGGCTGGGACAGCCCCAGGAGAGCACAATAGCTCCAAGGGAGGGATGTCAGTGTTGATGGGGGACTCAAGCGATTTCGTTTCCTGCAACCTGTGGCTGCAGGAAAGAAAATCGCACCATCTATGTTCGGCCTAATAACAGTGCCATGGATAGTAGTAAAACGTGACAAGGGTTCTAACCTTTCCCTGTGCTATCCAAAACTAACAATAGGGTATAGATAGACTTTAGGAGAATATTTTATTTATCGCAAAATGTTTTACCTGGAGATCCTGCCATTAACAACACTTCCTGTTGGAGGATGACAACACTAAGGCGTTTTCAAGCACCTGAAAGAAAAAGGCTTCCCTGTAAAACCAATGAATGTGTTTACACTGGGGCGGTGTGCTTCCGTTGCGGTGAAAAAAATCCTGCCTGCAGCATCTGTGGGGAGTATTAATTAATTAATATTCGCTATTTTCACACCGATTCTCCTCCTGGCCAATAAGGAAGCGGGTCTAAAACTGTTTCCCAATTAGCCGAAAAGAGGAGGGTTCCGATTGGCCAACAGGGAGGAGATGGAAACCGCTGGGATGCCTGCAGAGGAGGGAAGGGGAAGCCACCCGTGATGCCTAGGATGAGAGCAGGCGAAGCCGCTTGTGATGCAGAGGATGAGCGCAGGGGAAGGGAAAGCCGCCTGTGATGCCTGTGGAGGAGAGCAGGGGAAGGGGAAGCTGCCCGTGATGCTGAGGAGGAGAGCAGAGGAAGGGAAAGCCACCTGTGATACCAAGGAGGAGAGCAGGGGAAGCCACTCATGATGCAGAGGAGGAGAGCAGGGGAAGCTGCCTATGATGCCCATGATGCCTGCGGAGAGGAGAGCAGGGGAAGGGGAAGCTGCCCCTGATGCAGAGGAAGGGAAAGCCGCTGTGATGCCTGCAGAGGAAAGCAGGGGAAGGGAAAGCCGCCTGTGATGCCTGCAGCGGAAGGGAAAGCCGCCTGTGATGCCTGCAGAGGAGAGCAGGGGAAGGGAAAGCCGCCTGTGATACCAAGGAGGAGAGCAGAAGAAGGGAAAGCCGCCTGTGATGCCTGCAGAGGAGAGCAGGGGAAGGGGAAGCCACCTGTGATGCAGAGGAGGAGAGCAGAAGAAGGGAAAGCCGCCTGTGATACCAAGGAAGAGCGCAGGGGAAGGGGAAGCCGCCTGTGATGCCTGCAGAGGAAAGCAGGGGAAGGGAAAGCGGCCTGTGATGCCTGCAGAGGAAAGCAGGGGAAGGGAAAGCCGCCTGTGATGCCTGCAGAGAAAAGCAGGGGAAGGGAAAGCCGCCTGTGATGCCTGCAGAGGAGAGCAGGGGAAGGGAAAGCCGCCTGTAATACCAAGGATGAGAGCAGAAGAAGGGAAAGCCGCCTGTGATACCAAGGAGGAGAGCAGGGGAAGCCACCCGTGATGCAGAGGAGGAGAGCAGAAGAAGGGAAAGCCGCCTGTGATACCAAGGAGGAGCGCAGGGGAAGCCGCCTGTGATACCAAGGAGGAGCGCAGGGGAAGGGGAAGCCGCCTGTGATACCAAGGAGGAGTGTAGGGGAAGGGGAAGCCGCCTGTGATTCCAAGGAGGAGAGCAGAAGAAGGGAAAGCCGCCTGTGATACCAAGGAGGAGAGCAGAAGAAGGGAAAGCCGCCTGTGATGCAGAGGAGGAGAGCAGAAGAAGGGAAAGCCGCCTGTGATACCAAGGAAGAGCGCAGGGGAAGGGGAAGCTGCCTGTGATGCCTGCAGAGGAAAGCAGGGGAAGGGAAAGCGGCCTGTGATGCCTGCAGAGGAAAGCAGGGGAAGGGAAAGCCGCCTGTGATGCCTGCAGAGAAAAGCAGGGGAAGGGAAAGCCGCCTGTGATGCCTGCAGAGGAGAGCAGGGGAAGGGAAAGCCGCCTGTAATACCAAGGAGGAGAGCAGAAGAAGGGAAAGCCGCCTGTGATACCAAGGAGGAGAGCAGGGGAAGGGGAAGCCACCCGTGATGCAGAGGAGGAGAGCAGAAGAAGGGAAAGCCGCCTGTGATACCAAGGAGGAGCGCAGGGGAAGGGGAAGCCGCCTGTGATACCAAGGAGGAGTGTAGGGGAAGGGGAAGCCGCCTGTGATTCCAAGGAGGAGAGCAGGGGAAGGGGAAGCCACCGCCACAGATGGGGTACCCCCCCCACCAACTAGGGGAGGGGGGTGGCTGTGGGTGCACTGTTTTCCGCCACTGAATTTAATACTACTTTTAATAAGAAAGACATGATGATGAAACATGGCGAAAACTAGAATTTGGGTTTACATCCACTTTCAGATTTCCAGTACTTTGCCTGTATGTATACATACAGTACAGTACAGTACAGTACAGTGCATTGACGCATTTAATAAGTCAATTCAAAGAGTGCTGGACGCCTCATACCACAGCTGCTGGTGGGCGTTGTGAAGGGAGCAGTGGTGTCAGTGAGTTGTAAATGATGCATGACACTGTTTCCTTTTCTTTCTTTTTTTTTTTTTTCACCAACTTTATTGAATTGTCACAAAATGACATTTCATTCATCTTTATTTACTGTAGCAGGCTTTGTACTGTATAGAGCATGTCCTACTTTTTATCCAGCACAGCAATGTGAACTGAACTCATAGGCCTTGCCTGTGCCTTGTCTATACAGTGCTGCCCAATGCAGCTCATTGTGTATAGTGTGAATAGGCCCCAAACCTAGACCAACCAATCACAATCCAGCTTGCTGCTGGCAGGTTAGTAAGGAATGATTAGCTGATATGGTATTTTGTTTTTTTGGGGCTCTGCACATTGTATACATTTACTCTTATATAAGACTAATAAACTCCCTATCCTGTTATGTTACACATGCTGAACCTCTAAACAGAATAATGGTGGAAATATGTACTCGTTGCCAAGCACATAAAAAAGGTGAAAGGGATGGCAGTGAGGACGGAAATGTCTGTGGGGTGTATCAGTGTTTAATTATTGAACAGCAGGATGGAAGCTACACCCTGTGCTCAGGTAATGTCAGGAGATGACTAGGTAGCGGGCACACCTGTAAGCCTGTCGTATAGAGACGTGAGTCACACTGATTGCATTCTATGACTGGATTGGAGCTTATATATACGTATAGTAAAGTTCAACAAATGAACAGCTCCTGTCTGCCTCTCGCTCAGAGAGCAGCCTCTGTCCAGTGAGGCAGCATTCAATTATTGTAAATGCCCGTCTCCACTGACAGTTCAATCAAGGCAGACTGAGAATCCTTTTATGTGCGGACCGCATGCTGGAGACCAGGTGAGGCGACTTTGTTTTTAGGGGACTTGCTGAAAAGATCCATGTTAGTGCAATTCTTTAACCACTTTAGCTCCAAGCCTTTTCTGGCACTTTTTGTTTACATGTAACAATCAGTATTTTTTGCTAGAAAATTACTTGGAACCGCCAAATATTATATATATTTTAAAAGAGAGGCCCTAGAGAATAAATTGGTGGGTGCTGCAATTTTTTTTATGTCACACAGTATTTGCGCAGTGGTAATTGTTTTGGAAAAATACGCTTTTTTTTTTTTTTTTTTTTTTTTTTAATTTAAAAAAACAATACATAACATTTTTTTTTTGTATTAAATATAAAAGATGATGTTATGGCGAGTAAATAGATAGCAAACATGTCATGCTTTAAAATTGCACACGCCCACGCCTGTGGGGTTGATTTACTAAAACTGGAGAGTGCAAAATCTGGTGCAGCTCTGCATAGAAACCAATCAGCTTCCATGTTTTATTACCACAGCTTAACCGATTGGCTACCATGTACAGCTGCACCAGATTCTGAGTGCACCGGTTTTAATAAACTGACCACACTGTCACTCCAGCTGCTGTGTGACTGTGTTCATTACCAGCTGATATACAGGGACTTGTAGTAGTAGTAGTAGTAATACTGTGGCTGAAGAGCTCATCAAGCTGGGCAGGAATTTGGCATAGACATTTTAAACAATCCAAAGGTCATATTTCAGCTTTTGTCAGATTTTTTTATTTATTTTTTTTAACTGCAGGGTCTACGTACTTACTGCGGCCGCTGTCCATACTTAATTTTTTTACATTTATTTTCATGTTCAGCCATCTTTTTTTTAATGTAACGTTTATAATCGTTGATAAGTTTTATGATATGTTGTTCTGTCTACCAAACCATCCATTGGCTGGTGTCATAACTGATCACATGTGCAGCATCATGGCAGTTGCAGATCAGAGGCCAAGATGGCAGCTTCCTTGGCTGAATCTGATAGGAGGGCTTAGTTCCACTTCAGTTAAAAAAGGTCTATTTCAGTTACAGATTTTCAGTTACATTCTTGATTCAAATCACCCTCCAACTTTTTTTTTTTTTTTATATAGACCTCTAGCCACTTCAGCCCCGGACCAATTGGCAGCCAAAGGACCAGGCCCCTTTTTGCAATTCGGCACTGCGTCGCTTTAACTAAAAATTGCGCGGTCATGCGACGTGGCTCCAAAACAAAATTGGCGTCCTTTTTTTTTCCCACAAATAGAGCTTTCTTTTGGTGGTATTTGATCGCCCCTGCGGTTTTTATTTTTTGCGCTATAAACAAAAATAGAGCGACAATTTTGAAAAAAATGCAATATTTTTGACTTTTTGCTATAATAAATATCCCCAAAAAATATATAAAAAAAAACATTTTTTTTTCCTCAGTTTAGGCCGATACGTATTCTTCTACATATTTTTGGTAAAAAAAATCGCAATTAGCGATTATTGATTGGTTTGCGCAAAAGTTATAGCGTTTACAAAATAGGGGATAGTTTTATAGCATTTTTGTTAAAAAAAAACATATTATTAGTAATGGCGGCGATCAGCGATTTTTATTGTGACTGCGACATTTTGGCGGACACATCGGACATTTTTGACACATTTTTGGGACATTTGTCATTTATACAGCAATCACTGCTATTTAAATAGCACTGATTCCTATGTAAATGACAGTTGTAGTTAGGGGGTTAACCACTAGGGGGCGGGGAGGAGTCAGTGTGACGTGTTGTGTTTTTTTTTTACAGTAGGGGGGCGTGGCTGTACGTCTGACGTCATTGATCGGCGTTCCCGATGACAGGGAACCGCCGATCACTGACAGTCAGTGTAGGAAGCGCGGGGAGAGGTTTGTTTACATAGACCTCTCCCCGTTCTTCAGCTCCGTAACCCGATCGCGGGATACCAGCGGCGATCGGGTCCGCTGGTCCCGCGGCCGGGGTCACGGAGCTCCCGACCGGGTCGCGAGCGCGCCGCTAGCGGCGCGTGCGCGACCCACGGGCAGGCACATGCACGATCACGTACAGGTACGTGATTCTGCCTGCCCGTGCCATTCTGCTGACGTATATATGCAGTGGCCGGTCGGGAAGCGGCTAGAGAAGGCACGCTGTTCCTGTTAGATTTTAATATTGTGTTATATGCTGTTGGTGAGAATGTACTTTAAGGCCCCTTTCAAACTGGGGCAGTTTGCAGGCGCTATTGCGCTAAAAATAGCGCCAACGCCCCAGTGTGAAACCAGCCTAATACTCTAAAAGTAGTACAGGCCATAAGGCAGGGAAAATTAGGAGTTAGAGATGCTGCTGGTAAACCGACGTTTAGAGGCAGTTGGATGCTTTTTTCAGCTGCCCCTGAACTCATCCAATGTTATCTTAAGTGTACATGTACACAGGTTCGTTTTTAATGTCGTTTTTAGGCGGTTGAGTTTAGAGGCCTTTTTTGGAAAGCAAAAAAATAGTTCAGACGCTGAGTTTAGAGGCATTTCAAGCGACAAACACGGTAACTCGTGTTTCGTTTACAGGTGTTTTTCGCTTTTGGCTATTTAAAAAAATAAATAAACGCGGCATGTAAACGCGGCAAAGCAGACGCTTTAAACATGGGTTACTATCTGTCAAGTTAAATCGTTCAGGAGAGGTTGTAAAAACGTCCCGTGTACATTAAGCCTTAGCCAAGCAGGTGTCAAGACCCTGTGTTGGTGGCCTCCTGGGATGTAGAAAATCAATTAGAGGAGTATCAAAGTCTTGTGGTTCTGGCACTTTGAAATATTAAGCTGGTCATACACTATGCAGGTGGCGCTATATAAATCCTGTATAATAATAATAATAACTATGTGAATTTCATCTGGTTCCTAATGAACTGGCTGAAGTTTGCTAAGTGGGTGGCCCTGTCGGCCACTTCCCACCCAACATCCTTCAACAAAGTTGCCAGGTGAAAGACATTGGCTGCTTATGATCAAATGGATATTTTGACAGCTGGCAGGGCCAGGTATACAGGACCAAAATACAATGGGCACATAGGGAGATTCTTCCATCTGCACTGTATAGCAAGGATGGAGGAATCAGTTTGATTCTAGCCATGTATGGCCAGCTTTACTTTCAACACGCTGGGAGAGATTTACTAAAACTGGTGCACTCAGAATCTGGTGTGCATGATAGTCAATCAGCATCTAACTTCAGCTTGTTCAATAAAACTGGAAGCTGATTGGTTTCTGTGAAGGGCTTCATCAGATTTTGCACCTTGCAGTTTTAGCAAGTAACCTCCCACTGATGTCACTGACATGTTTGCTTTATGTTCTTGAGAGTAAGGTTACCCCTCCTAAATTACTAGAGATTGACATCTAGTAAACCAGGTCCTGTGTGTATATTCATGTCTTTTATTAGTAAGGGCAATAGGGCAAGATATTAAACCTTCAGTCCTGCGTTTAACGGTTCCAGCTCAGACAAAATGACAACATATTGAAGTGATGAGCTATGCAGTGCTGCAATATCTAAAGCAGGGGCCCCAACCAGGGGTGTCCATTCTCCTTGGGGGGGGGGGGGACAGGACCATAGAATTCAATGCTGAACAGCATAACTCAGCATATTTTTTGCACACAAGAAGGCGTTATACTAAGATACTACGATGTGTGTTTTTTTTTTTTTAGCATATAATCCGCCTGCATGCTTGTATGACAGCACGCTGGCAGATTACTACCTAACAATCATAACTACATCTGTCACTGTTTAGTTGCTGCAGACCCAATGCTGAAATGTGACATTGCCCTAAGAGTGTAACGGAGGATGCTCTTGAACTTTGTACCTTCATTTCCTTTTTAGTAATACTGAGTCATGGCTTCCCATGGGTTCTTTACTGGAAATTACCTGGTACCATTTTGCTGACACTATATTGTTTGTGGAGAGGTAAATTCCAGATTTGTGATAGTGTTTCTTATGTAACATTCAGAGACGCTCAAGTTAAAAAGTCAGCTATAATGGAGACGCTCTACAGCTGGTTGTATAGTACAATCGGGCTTCCTGAACAGCTTCGGTCTTAAATTCAGGCACTCCAATGCAATGCATATAGTATGTATATTTCCAAAATACATTGGTTTTGCACTGTTGCCATCAATAAGGGGGGAATAGTAAGGATATCTGACATGTATTTTGGTTATTGTGTTACTTCTCTGACCATTTTGTTGACTGGGTTCGGGAACGTTGAGCTATGCCCATATGGGTCCAAGGCACCTTAAGCTGGCCATGCATGTAGTGATTTCTCTCATTTCATCCCAGCAGCCTGAGTGAGATAAATCCTTAGATTTCCCCTAACTAGGATAAATAGAAGAGATAGAGAAGTGACCCTTCCCAGCTATTGTATACCCCAACAGTGACTGCAGCTGATTGGTGGCAGTCACTGTTTGACTTTTCCTACTCAGCTGGGTGGTGTCAGCAGGGACAACCACGGTTGGGACTTCAGCTAGTTTATAGGATTCAGATGAAATGAGTGTTTTGTATGGCCAGCTTCAGTGTTATTATTTTCTTTACATGTGCCTCCAGCTTCACTTAATATGGCTGTCTTACAGTGGGGCAATTATTACTCCAGGGGGTCTTCTGATCACTAAACCACACTAAGCTGTGTGTAAACTCTCAGGTTATCCAAATGCCTTTACCACTCAGACTAAAACCAGCCATAGATGGTGCGATTCTCTTTCCTGCAACCACAGGTTGCAGGAAAGCAAATCACTTAATTCCTCCAACAGTCATGGGGAAATTCCTCCAGTGGAGCTATTGTGTTCTCTCCGGGAGGAGTACAGCTGGGAGAACACAGTGATTATTGTTAGCAGCTATAACCGCTGGAAAAAATAGCATGAAAAATCTGACATACTGGTTGTACCCAAGTCGATCGATGGATCGACTTGGGTACAATCAGCCTGCCAATACATGCTTTAGTAGGAACAGGCCAAGATTCGTACCGTCTAGGATCAGCTTTAGAGGTCTGTGTATAGTAGGGATTCTCAAACTACGGCCCTCCAGCTGTTGCGGAACTACGCATCCCATGAGCCATTGTAAAACTCTGACATTCACAGACATGACTAGGCATGATAAGAATTGTAGTTTCTGAACAACTGGAGGGCCGTAGTTTGAAGACCCCTGGTGTATAGAAATTTGTTATGTGAATGTCCTAAGCATTTGCCCTGGCACAACACATGATCCCCCCCCCCCCCCCCCCCCCCCCCCTTATTTTCTGTAATGCATTTATGATTGTCAGCTCCATCTAGTGGCCACAATGTGGAAATTTCCTGAAATGCCTCAATCAAAAAAGGTACTAGTCCACCAGATAGAGAAAATCATATTATAAATAATACGGGGATCAATCATTGTGTCTGTGCCAATTCTTAAGATATTTGCACGGCACTTTTTTTTATACATGGGTCCCAAGTGTGTGAAATTGTTTCAACAGAAACAGACTGTACCTAGTTTTGAACCTGTATCGGGCAGCTGCCTATCCTCCCTCTTTTCATAAGCCAGTACAGACACTCACACCATGTTGGAGCAGGTAGTAGATTGGGAATGGGAACACTATGGCAACCAATTACAATAATTTAACACTTTTTCCACCCTTGGATACTAGTACCCTAAATAAAAAATTGCAAGTGTGGCGGTGTATTGTAAAAAAATATATATTTAAAATATTAAAAAATGGGAAAACAGGTATTTTATAAAAAAGAGCCTATACTGTATATTGCGTTTTATTATATGCTTTTTATAAATAATAAAAGTGTGTGTGTGTGTGTGTGTGTGTGTATGTATGTATGTATGTGTGTGTGTGTGTGTGTGTGTGTATGTGTATATATATATATATATATATATATATATATATATATATATATATATATATATATATATACTTTATTTATTATTTATTAAAACCATATAATAACGCAATATACAGTATAGGCTCTTTTTTATAAAATACGTTGTTATATTTATATAATATGGAACAAATGAAAAAGAACAGCATTCTTTAGGACCCTTTTTTTTTTTTTTTTTTGCCAAGTTCAGGAAACTAAAGTACTAATTTCATTAGTGTAAAGGGTAACAAGTTCAGACTTTGGACATAAACAATTGTTTACTAATTAAATGGCAATGACTTTGGGGGAAGTTCTAGGTCATTATCTATCCCGGGGAAGCTTCTATTTTACCAGTGGCAGAAAATGGAACAAAAAAAAATAAAAAATATCCTGTGTCATGCATAATGTGTACGGTCAGCTTATAGCTCCACGTGAGAGTTATTGTGACAATTTGTTTTAATAGGTAGCTGATGAAAGTTGCACGTCTCTTTCCTGGTTTCCCTCCCTTATCTGCTGTCACACATTGTAATCATGATTGCAACATGAAGTAGAACACTTTGTCTTGGTATTCCGTGCTCGTGAGAGCATGGTACTGATGTGTGTGTGTGTGTGTGTTCTCCTGGTGTAAGTATTGTCAAAGTATTTTTCATATTATAATATGATAAATATCCAGTAAGCATTTACAAAAGCAACTAAGAACAAAAAGATAACAATATTGTTCTTATTCAATAGAGTGCTAATTATTGATGTAGTAACTGGTAATAAATCAGAACTCACTCTGCTTAAAGCCAAACTCCAGCCTTCCCATCAGACTCCTCTTGTACTAAAATAGCTTACTCTGATTTTATTGCAGCCTGTGAGCATCTCACAGTATTCACTAGAAACTGCAGCAAGTCAGAGCCTGCCTCTTTTGCTGGCTGGAGGATACCCAAGATCATCTAGCCCTTTTCCATCTCAGCTAAATTGTCCCTGGCCTGCCCCTTTCATTTACTGGATTTCAGTTCTGTCAATCACAAAGGCTCTGTATCATACATGGGCTGTTTTTTAGGAGCCCCTCCTCCTTCATATGCAGCCCCTCCCACCAGCCTTGATCTGCCTGCGTTACATAGAGAAGCAAAGAGTCTCAGTGATGACGACATTGTGTCTAAATTAAGATATGTAAATAAAAAATATAATTAGCAAGCATGTTGATGAAGAAGGGAGGGATGAATAAAGCAAGGCAAAATATTGAGCTTTAAGGCATAACTCCAAGGAAAAAAAAAGTATTCTCCCATGCAGTGGGCCTGTGGCCGCATGGGTTAACTGGTCGTTTTGTCCAGGGGTGCAAGGAAAAGCTGTACTTACCGGTCCTTTGATCCTCCGGAAAACTGCGCTCCCCAACATCCAGGACTGTTGGTGTTGTCCTTACATTCAGAGCCGGTGTCCTGACAAAATAGGCAACTCGGCAGAAAATCGAACCACGTCACTTCCGCTTTCTTTAAACCATCAGTAGTTGCTGATTTGGACGAATTGGTGTTTGGACACAACACCGCCTACCGAATACAGTCCGGTACAAGAAGATTTTGCTGTTTTCACAGCACAGTGGCTAACAAGGACAAAGTTGTCACCGCCTCAGCTCAGCGGCGGCCATTTTATTGGTTTGTTTCGGAGCAGAGTAACTCCGCTCATATCGTACGCCAGACTCTATTTGGTTGCCGGTGTTGTGAAAATAAAAAAATTCACAATCTGCAATTCATGATGGTTTAAAGAAAACAGAAGTGACACGGGTGGCTCATTCTGCCACGTTCTACATTTTGTCAGAACAGCGGTCTAAGGGCATGATGATGTCGGGAAAAGCCAATTCACAAGATAGCTAGCATGCAGTGGGGCAGGAGCGGCGGCACATTAGGCAAGTATATCGCCACTCCGAAAATCCCCTAGACAAAAGCGAGCAGGTAACCCATGCAGTGCAGGCCCACTGCATGGGAAAATAAAAAAATTCCCGCGGGGTTCTTCTTTAAGTCATACCAGTACTAGAGTGACTATGATTGGGTGTTACATTTAAGAAATCATCTTTTATTGGACTCATCCAACATAGTGAACCCTAATTGCCTGCTTTGAGGTAATGAGCTTAAAGCTAAATTGAAGGTATGGACATTTTTGCATAGTTATATTTGTCCAGCTTGGCCCAATGTAAGTATGTATGTTCCATACCTGGCCAATCCCCTTGGAAGCTGGAAAGCACTGTAGTAGGCACTGCTCTTACAGTGATTGTCGCTAACTACATGGTCCTGTGATTACACTTCATTTACTGAATACAGGAGGTCGCTTCTCAGCATGGGCACCAGTCTGATAACACTTTCCATTTTTGTTTAATGAATGCATGGTGATTGGATGCTGGCATTATAAAGCACGCTCACAGGCTGGATCTACCCATGCATTTGCAAGATCTAGTTGAAACCACCACTATTCAACACTCATTGGAATTTCAATTTTGCAGGCCTCGGAAACATTCACAGTTTTTATTACTAGGCAAATGTTACAGCAGCCAGCCCAGATCTACTTTTAACATTTTTAGAGGCTGGTTTTATTGATTCCTAAGTTGGACACAGCATGCTTGATCGTCATCATCATCCACACACATTCACTGTACTTTTGATGTCCTGCAAATACGGGAGCCAGCTTTAAATCTTTATTGGCCTTTAATTTTTGTACTGGGCACAAATTTGCATGACGCTTTGGCCCCTTTCACACTGGGGCGTCTTTCAGGCGGTACAGCGCTAAAAATAGCGCCTGTACACCTCCTGAAAAAATCCGGCCCCATTCACTCCAGTGTGAAAGCCGGCGGGCTTTCACACTGGAGCGGTGCGCTAGCAGGACGGTCAAAGTCCTGCTAGCAGCATCTTTGGAGCGGTGTATTCACCGCTCCTTCCCATTGATTTGAATGGGACACCGTGGCAATACCGCTGCAAAGCGCCGATACGGCGGCGCTCTGCGGGGGGTCTTTAACCCTTTTTCGGCCGATCGCGGGGGGGCAAAACCGCACCGCGAGCGGCCGAATACCGCCGCTAAAACAACGGTAAAGCAGCGCTAAATATAGCGCTGCTTTACCGTCACCGCGGCTCCCGCCCCAGTGTGAAAGGGGCCTTTGAGGGAGATTTACTAAACACTGGAGCACACAGAATCTGGTGCAGCTCTGCATAGTAACCAATCAGCTTCTAACTTCAGCTTGTTTAATTAAGCTTTGACAATAAAACCTAGAAGCCGATTGGTTACTATGTACAGCTATACCAGGTTCTGTGTTCACCAGTTTTAGTAAATCCCCCTCCTTTGTGTCTTTTATAGAAGTATTATATATCTGGTCTATTTTACACTATATGATACTCTGAGTTTTTAGCCTTTTCGGAAGTTCTGTAATATCCAGAAGTTGACACAAACTCTCCACGGCTTTAATTGCTGTATGTTGCTTCCTATCAATAGAGCGCTCTAGGCTTGCCATATTGAGACTTTGATAATTACTCCAGTAATAAGCTGGACATGGCCAGTTTAATAAATAACAACCTACTGTCTGGTTCAAACGCAACTATAGATTTACTGGATTATTGTTCTGGGTTAGCAGCTTTAGGCTTAAAAAAATGGAGTGACAGCCCTCACATTTTTTTTTTCCACTTCTGCCTGAAGGCACTGTCAAGTGTAACATGTCATTAAAGTATGACCCAAGGCAAAATGTATTTTTTTTAATTTGGTTGGTGTGGTGGGGAACTAGAACTAGTATCAGGTTTTTATTGTTCTATGTCACTCTTTCTAATTGTCCTGATCACCAGTGTCACCGGGAATGAAAGTGAGGGTAAATGCAAAATCTTGAGTTGCCACCAGAAGGGGAAGTGAGGGAGAAATTCTCCATTGGGGATCCATATTCCCATGAAGAGATAGCCTCACATAAATATATTCTCTCACTTCTTGTTGAGTTTACAGGATAGACACCCTAATGAGACACCACAGGTGGCAAAAAAAAATTAACAGCAGGGAGGAGAAAAAAAAACCTCCCTTGAGGTGAGGGTGCCCCCACATAGATTAAAGGATAAGTTCACCCTTGGGAACATGTTCCACCCGTTGTTGGGGTGCTGCCCACCGGCCTGCCTCTAGTGACAGCAAGCAGGGGACCTTCTGCTGATCATGGGTGCAATGCTTTACAGGCTCCTGCAAAAAGATGTGCATTTATTTTTTTAAAAGGTGAACTTCTCTTTATAAATGCTCATTTAGGTCTAGGGGAAAAGGACAGCAGTGTTACTTATCAATCCAATGCTTCTCAGCCATCCCACACTCTCTTCTTCTACCCTACGCTCCAGCAGTGGACTGTCCCTCAGCATCCTCACATCCACTCTCTTACTTATCAATCCAATGCTTATCGGCCATCCCACGCTCTCTTCTTCTACCCTACGCTCCAGCAGTGGACTGTCCCTCAGCATCCTCACATCCACTCTCTTACTTATCAATCCAATGCTTCTCGGCCATCCCACGCTCTCTTCTTCTACCCTACGCTCCAGCAGTGGACTGTCCCTCAGCATCCTCACATCCAGTGTAGGGCTACTGCATTGGTCTTGATGATGTTAGAGGGCATCCAACCACCGACGCACAGGAGAAAAAAGGCTGCGGGCACCAGTATTACTGCCTGGAGGGAGCAGAGGACCTCATAAGTAAAACTGCTTTTTGCAGCCCTCTAGGCTTTGCATGGCAGGGGCAGCCCAACTGAAAGAGAGAGGATTTTTTTTTCTTTTCAGCTTTAAATCTCCTCTAGTCTCTTGAATTTAGATATACTTTAAAAAAGATCTATCATTATAAATTCTATTTTAATACTCTGTTCCTAAAGGGACAAAGTATATGTAGTGCCAGCCCTAGTCAGGAGGCCAGGCCTGCCCCCCCTGGTTCCCCGCAGTTGATCCAACAACAGCTATAAAAGAGAGGACTCGGGTTGTCTTAGCTGTGAGAACTTTCCCGAGATCCAAGAGGTTGACTAAACAACCTCTGCTGCTTTAAAGAAATCTGAAATTCTTGTAATTGCATACACTGTTTTATAAAATTAAATATAGATCATATTTTCTAGAAAGCTTGCACAGATTGCCTCTCATAAGGCATTGTAATATTTAGCATAATTTCTCCTGGTGCCAGTTAACAAGCTCTGAGAATAGATACGTGTTCTAGAAAGCAAAGACGCTGAAGTGGTGTAATAACTATTTCCTATGGGAGTACGTGTAGAAAACGAACAGGTATAATTACTGCACTGCAGTAAAACCTCAGGTAGAGTGTATGTTTTATTTCCAATTTATGGTTCTGCATTTACTAGAACAATTTAAAATCTGATTATTAGCAATGCTCAACTAAACAGCAGGATATCCCTAAATGTTTATTTCCAGTATACTTGCGTGCTTTTGTTGTTATTGCTCTTTACATTAGCTGTAAATACGCTTCTGTAAAGGGTCTACTAATGGTAATGTAATTATCAGACACAATTTAATCACCACTGACCTGTTACGAAAATGGCCATGAGATCCAACTCAGGACGAATCTTGGGTGGTGCAGTATCCATCACATGTGTCTATGGCCAGATCTGTGCACTGTGATCACTTGACTTCTTTGCCAGGGAATGGATGAAGAAGCAAGATGATATATGGTTGCTGATTGCAGCTAACTTTTCCATTCCATCACAACGGTATCTGAGCAGATGTCAAATGAATTATTGATAATTGATACATGCATGGACACCTTAAAGTATATCTAAAGCCAAAAGTTTTTTTTTTTTTTTTTTTTTTTTTTTTCCATTTTGGCTAGAGAAGGAATGTTTAACACTCCTGTTCATGTTGTGGAAATTTCCCTTTGCTTCATGTCCTATAGACTTAACAGGACGTTAGAAAATATCTCAGAAGTGAAAATTCCCTCTAATGCCCCGTACACACGGTCGGAAATTCCGACCACAAAATCCGTCGGATTTTTTCCGATGGATTTTGTCCGACACTGGTGTTGCATACACACGGTCGGACAAAGTTGTCGGAAAATCCGATCATTCTGAACGTGGTGACGTTCGTTGCGTACGACGGAACTACGTAGAGGCTATTAGCCAATAGGTCTGGTCTCGTAATTTGATCTGAGCATGCGTGGCACTTTGTCCGTCGGAATTCTCTATACACAATCGGAAAAAGTCCGATCGGATTTTGTTGTAGGAAAATTTGAGAGCAGGATCTCAAATTTTTTTACGTTGGAAATTCCGACGAAAAAAGTCCGATGGAGCCCACACACGGTCGGATTTTCCGACAACATGGTCCGATCGGACATTTTCTTGTCGGAATTTCCGACCGTGTGTACGGCGCATTAGACTGTTGTTTACAGAACAAGTGTCCCCAATGGAAGATTTTCTGTTTTGGATTTTCCAATATTTTCACTCACATTCACATTTTTCCAAATATTTTCACAGGAACACAGAAGGCAAAAAAATAAAATAAAAAAAATGATAGGAGTTCTAATTACTCTTGTCTAATTTAGTATTCTATCCAAAACTAAAAAAATAAACCTTTTTGGGTTTGATTTACTAAAACTGGAGAGTGCAAAATCTGGTGCAGGTCTGCAATGAAACCAATCGGGCTTCAGGGTTTTTCATCAAAGCTTAAGTAAACAAGCTGAAGTTAGGAGATGATGATGAGCTGCACCAGATTTTTGCACTCTCCAGTTTTAGTAAATCAACCCCTTTTTAAATTCCAGACATATTAGGTATATTTTTACATAGTTTTATTGGTCCAGCTTGGATCAATGTAACTATGTATATTCCATACCTGGCTGATGGCCCTGGAAGCTGCACGTCACTGAATTAAACACCACTACTCCAATGATCTCCACTTGTTTCCTGGTCCTGTGCAGAGCGGCCGGTCTGATGCATTGTAAGCACATGAGGTCAGCCACTTAGCTTGGGCGCCATTCACAGAATGCTTTGCATATTCTGAATGAATGCAAATCGTTCTCTAATTGGACAAGGAGGAGAGGCGGGTTGGTGACATCATACCTTGTCCAATCAAAGAACACTTCGCATTTATTCAGAAAATGCAAACCATTCTATGTGCTGAGCAGCCAACCTCCTGTGTTCACAATGCATCAGGATGGCCACTCAGCAAAAGACCTGGAAGCAAGTGGAGATCATTGGAGTAGTGGTGTGTACTTTAGTGATTTTTAGCTTCTACGGGCAGGTATGGTATAGCTGGACCAACGTAACTATGTAAAAATCTAACATGCATGGAATTAATTTTCAAGTTAGCGGTTTTGCATGCAATATATCTAACCATTGAATAGTCAGCCCACCCAGAAGTGATATTTTAGTCATGGACAGAATATTATTGGCTTAGAAAGCCCCAGGCTTCTAATATGTCTTGCATTAGCCAACTGCGAGATATCCCAGACATAATTAGATACTACACGGTGTGAATGAGTCCTTAATGCACTTCCCAACAATAGTGGGAAGAAGTTGGTAAATACATGAAAAGACATTATATACATTAGAATGTCAAAAGGAGTAATGCCTTTGACCGAGCAATTGCCAGTTATACTAGCACAGTACTGAATAGCAAAAAATGAACTGGTCGTGAAGGGGGTAAAACCTTCCAGAGGTCAAGTAGTTAATAATGGTTACTATCTGAGTGACAATTGTTAGGTAGTTTCCATAGTGCTTGGAGAAAAGATTTATGAGTATGTGTACTCCATGTATGTTTATATTATTCAGATGAACTGAAGAAACCAAACCACATTCCATATGTCCCTGATAGAAAGAACAAAGTGTGTCAAAATATATTTACCTCATCGAGGTGTACATTGTCATAGGCTGACCTAATAGCTGTGGGCGGTTCAGATAGTTTAAAAGCAGGAACATGCTTATTCTGTTCATTACTTGATGACTGAATGCTTTGTAGTAACTCGTCGTGGTTTTCCTTCTCAGGCCTGTATAAATGGACACTGATATGGACTACGAACGGCCCAATGTGGAAACCATAAAGTGTGTGGTCGTGGGAGACAATGCGGTGGGCAAGACACGACTCATCTGCGCAAGGGCATGCAACACCACCTTAACGCAGTACCAACTCCTGGCCACCCATGTACCTACAGTATGGGCAATTGATCAGTACCGGGTCTGCCAAGAGGTAAGTCTTGCTACACACTTTAAGATTTCTTGTGCTAGATAGATTTCCTATCTGTCTCGTGAATCCAAAATTTGCCATAATATTTTAAATCAAGCAATGTTTTGGTGATCAGTTCAAGTTAAAAATACAGTTGCAGAAATTCTCTAGCATGCTTAAAATTTCTTTGAACTATGTAGTAGTTGCTTGTCAAACTGCTTGGTATCCATAGATCTTTAACATTATTATTTTTATATGGGAAATATCATGGCAACAGCTTGTCAGCACTTACAGTATAGGAGACAGTTGCATATACAATACAATTTAATGGAAGAGGGCTAGGAGGGCCCTGCTCACGAACGCTTAACAATTATGGTGGCCGTATACTGAACGGTTTTATATATGATGGTTTTGTCGATTTTAAATTTACTGTCCGATCTAAAATATCATCAAAAAGATTGTTTGATGTGCTATACACTTATCAATCACATCCACTTCCCTAAAATTGGATTTTACTTGCAGATTTATTAAAATCATTTCAAATAAATCATTTGGTTTTGCTCAAAATAGTATGTGCCAATTTGATGATTCATAGATTCTGTGTTGTATCGTTCGATTAGATTGTTACTTTTGCTGTTTGATATAAAGGGGATTGCTTGATAGGAGAAATATATTGGCTTTGGCTTGATCTGCCCTTGCCTTTTAAATCCTCTAATTGCACATCTCTTATCCTTAAGCCTAGTACACATGGGCCAAATGTCGGGCGGCATTGGCCAGTTCAATAGAAACTGTCGACATTCAGGCCGTGGTGTATGGCAGCCGGTCCATCAGAAGCAGGTCCTTCGGCTGCCTTCTGTTGAAGGGCCAGGACGCAAAAAAGGTCTGCCAACCGGCTCCTGGTCAGCGCTCTCAGTCAATGGCTGAGAGCGCTGACCATAGTGTCGGAATGGAACACAATAGCACAGCAGGGGAAATTGCTATACTAACATCAGATTGTTAGTGCAGCGACTCCGACCTTAACTGTTGTTTTTTTTTCCGTTCAACCCAGCGCTAGTAGTGTGTACGAGGCTTTACTCATATCCTGTTCAGATTTTATTATGTTAGTTCAAACTGAATAACAGAGTGAACTCCTAAACTTAATTATGATCCTTTACTTCTGTTTGCTTTGCTGCAATTGAATATCATTCAACTTCAACAGCATGTTTATCACTAGCCTAGTAACTTTGTATTTGCCACAAACACCCAGTTAAGGATATTTCTTTTAAATCCCCCTTAATCTGATAGGGTACTTAGATTTGTTGTCTTGGCAAATGGCTTTATCACTTCTCTAGTTCGCCCTGTTACATCTATAACCTTCCAGGAATAATAATGGTCAATGTTGATTGAGAGAGTGAAGTTCCACTTTTTAAGCTCTGGGGAAAATTCACTCGCAAAAATAAATCTTTTGCAAAATGAACAGTCTATTTGCCTTTCAAAAATCAACTCCACTCACACATTAGTGGACAGTTACAGTAGCAGCTATTTTAGCCACCTTGATTTTACTGAAAGGGGTAAGAGAATAGTACAGAAGGTGCAGTAGCAGCAACTTATCCAAATCCTTGTTCCAAAGCAAAAAAAAGCTGAAATCTGATTGGTTAGTATGGATCTCTGCATGTTCTAAAACTTTGCCTCTTAATGTTTCAGCATTCAGCATATGTTTGCTGTTGTTCCCCTGTCATTCAGTCACCATATAGAGTTACTGTTTTAAAACCGTAAAAAATCGATGACAAAAAAGGGTGGTTTACTGTAACAAAGCTATACTACTATATACAGCATTTTTCTGAGCTATGTATTGTAAATTCTGAAATGTTTAAAGCATGTTAATGAGTATTCCAGGTTTCCTTGCAGCGTTGCTGTATTTTAGATTAAGAGGCCCTTTAATCTCAGCTTGCTAATATATAAAAGAAACTGCAGACATAGAATGAATAGTTCATTAGTAGTCCAAGCATAGTGCATTTCAGCAAAGATTCTGTGATGTCACCTTAAATAGTGCACATGCTGCAGGATTATTAGAAAAGTGGAGGTTGTTGCAGCAGTAAACCTGCATTTCTTGTATTTATGGCTTTCATTTAGGTCCTCGAGCGTTCCCGGGATGTGGTCGATGAAGTGAGTGTTTCGTTAAGGCTGTGGGACACCTTTGGAGACCATCACAAGGACAGACGTTTTGCCTATGGACGGTAAATGAATACTACTTTCCCTTTATGTTGCTGGCTTGGTGAAGCAAAGTTTAATTTGACAATATCCAAAGGACAGCGGTTTGTACAAGCATTAGGATTACAATGACTGGTATCCTATTTCACAAAGTATGCACGTTCTCCCGAATACACCATGCATTACCATTTAGCACAGTTTTGGCATGACAGGAACATAGAAATCCTTTAATGTCTGTAAATGTTTAATCTTTTATAAGGTTAATAAAGCAGCCCATGTCACCATCCCCTTCATACCAACATTCTGCTCATAAGAAGGCTTTAGACAGTGGGGTTGATTTACTAAAAGAGTGCAAAATTTGGTGCAGCTCTGCATAGAAACCAATTAGCTTCCAGTTTATTTATTTATTTTGTTGTCAAAGCTTTATTGAACAAGCTGAAGTTAGATGCTGATTGGTTGCTACACCAGATTTTGCACTTTCCAGTTTTAGTAAATCGACCACAGTATGTTCTTGCATTTTACGCTTCAACAGCAAAGTTACCCATATAGACATTCGATGATGATCAGATGTGTAGGTAACCTAACATACATTACATAAACACGTATGCTGAAGCCTGCACATTCATGCACTGGAAGATTGGAAGTAGATCCCACTTGCATCAGGTGGGAAAATAAATTTGCAGTCTTTCTACTTTGTGTTGATCAGGGCTGCTGCAAGCCACACGGTGTTCAGCTGATGTATTGACAGTAAGGCCCGTGATAGCAGGTGCTGTCAACCAAGCAGGGCTGGGTGTGGGGTTATGTCAGCTATACAGGCATACCCCACTTTTAAGTACACAATGGGGTTTATTTACTAAAGCTGGAAAGTGCAAAATCAGGCTCCCTTCTGCATTGAAACCAATGAGCTTCTAGGTTATATTATCAAAGCTTAATTGAACAAGCTGGAGTTAGAAGCTCATTGGTTTCTATGCAGAAGTGAGCCTGATTTTGCACTTTTTATCTTTAGTAAATAAACCCCATTGTGTACTTAAAGTGGAAGTAAACCCCCCTATAGTTTTCAGCCAAGGAAGCTGCCATTTTTGCCTCTGTTTATTCTTCAACTGCCACGGTGCTGCACATGTGATCCGTTATTACACCAGCCATTGGATGGTTTGACTGTTTGGTTGAGAGCACAGCCAATGTGCAGTTAGCATTCCCGGCATGCCTTTTATTTTTTTAAAACTGTTAAATCGATGGGTATACTTCCGCTTTAAAAGTGGGGTATGCCTGTACTGACCGCGGAATCATCAGGCACACCATGTGTGTCAGCACGACATCTTAAAGCTTGGGTTAGAAGCCAATGGACGCAAATTGACCAAACCAGCATGGATCCGCTTTTGTGCTTAGCATGGTCAGAATGCTCCAGCAGTTAAATTGGCAGAATCACCAAGCATTTGCTGCTGAAAATGAATGTTACTCAAAAAAAAATGTACTGTACATGATTTATTATTGACAGAGGATCTGATTAATGGTATATCTGTAACAGGATACACTTTAAATGTAACCTACCTCTGCACTTAAAAAAAGGTTATCAGAGACATAAAGTCTGCACAGTGGAAAATGTTATGAAAACCATGGATGACGCAAATTCACTTGTCTTCAGGTGTTGTAGAAACTTTGACACAATCACTTGATAAATTCCTCAGCTACAGCCTAGGGCAGACCAGGGTTCTGGTCTAGAATTTTTTTTTTCGTATTTAAAAAAAAAATACAACTGCATGTTATCCATCACATTGTTGGATAAATGTCTCTCTCTCAGGTGTTATGTGGACAGTGTCATCCTTACTGGAGCTCTCTCTCGCCACTTTGCCAAACAGGTCAGTCTGAGGAGCGCTTGGTGCACTCCAATGGGCAGTTTTGGGAGACTATACATATTAAGGTGTTTTAAGTGTATGTATAGCCCAAACCTTTTTTAAACCTTTGGATATCATTGAAGAAACAGGAAATTAGTGGAAATCTCTCAAAATGAGGGTAATTGCCCTTTTTTGTATTTTTTTCCCTGTTAGGAGACTTCCTTTGACATCCTTGTTTTTGGGAACAACTGGAAAATCTTGGCTTTACAATCCCTTTTTCTCTGGGGCATCAGCCACCAGTACAAATATAGGGTGAATCTCATGGAGGGTTTCACCTTTGTCCACTTTGTCCAAAAAGGTTTTTGCCTAAAAATACACTTTAAAGGGAGAACTCTGTATTGCCTAAAGCAACCAATACAATTTAGCCTTCTGTGCACAATTTACGTTGATTGGTTGCCATGACCCAACACAGACATTTAGGCATGGGCCCAGGTGTAACTAGTCATGTTAAAGTAAAATTAAACCTTCAGTTTTTAAAATACATTTTAAATAATAAACATGTTATACTTACCTGCTCTGTGCAATGGTTTTGCTTAAAGCAGCCCCAATTCTCCTCAACTGGGGTCCCCCCGCCAGCAATCCAGGCTCCTCTTCGGCGAGTGCCCCCATAAAAAGATGCTTTCTATGGGGACACTCATGCGGGCTCACTCCCAAGCCACCCTGTCTGCATCCATTGACACAGGCCGGGTGGCTTGGTCCCGCCCCCCACTCCCTCATGGTGAGAACTGCTGCTCTTGTGCACATTGCTGGATCTGGATCAGGCTCAGGTAAGTATACAGAAAAAGGGGGGGGGGGCAGTTGGTTGGGGGGATAGAATGCATTAGGGTAAAAAGCCTTAAGGCTTTAGAGAAAAAACACTTTTTAATATTGAGTTTCTGGTTTTAAGTGAGTCATTGTAAAAGATATTAAGCCTACCAATTCACCAGGCAGTAGAGGTATCACTGGGGCACCACAGCAGCATCATTGGCACCTAGTGATTTGATAGAAGGCGTTCTCTAACTCCTTCATCAAGCAAATAAAACCAGGATTTTGTCTGAGTCTGTGTGGCAGGTACACTTTGAGGTTAATTCCTCCAGCATCAAATCCAAGCCACCTGTCTTTGGACCCTAGTCTACTTATGTCGAGGGTCACTAACTGGAATAAGTCTTCCAAGTAATCTGTTGACAGAAGGCTGTTCCTAAGAAGGGTCGCGTTCCTCGAATATACACAAACACACACACACACACACACACACACACACACACACACACAGATTTAATTACTTAACAGTGTATACTTAGGATTAATATAGGCTGGAGGCTACGTGCAGAAATGCCGGGCAGCTAAACACTAGCAGGTGCTTCATACCCTCTTGATGTGGGATGTTTTAGGCCATGTAAATAAATAAATATACTGTATATTGTATGACAAACCATCCTCTGGCTTCCATTGGCTAGCTTAAGTATGTACAGACTTTGACTAGAACATAACTAAAGTGTAGACTGCACGTTGCAAATATGAGTAAAATGTCAAACATCAAATTTGGAGAGTAACTGAAATTATATTAGGAAGTGTGTTTTTTATACCTTTGTACAAAATGTTACCTTTGTAGAATCAGTTGGTATTACCTTTTTTGTATAAACTGATCAGTAGACTCTATTCTATGCTTTGCATAGTATACTGTATGAAGTTGGATTTACTGAAGGCAAATGGGTTGTTCACATTGCAAGGGTGTTTTCTTGTAGCTTAAAAAATAAGGTGAAGCTCTGCTAACTTCCATCATCCAATCCTGTGCAAGCAAATATATTTATAAATAAATGTATGTGTGTGTGTGTATGTATGTGTGTGTATATGTGTGTGTATATATATATATATATATATATATATATATATATATATATATATATATATATATATATATATACCTTGCACGTAATTGGGTATTCTTTGCAAAGTGAATTTTAACCACATTCACTAAGCTAAGGAAAATTCTCTTGCAACGTGAACAGGTTATTTGCCTTTAGTAAATCAACCCTATAGCAGATGGTTACTGCCAATGTTTTTTGTTTTTTGTCTTTCAAAAGACCTTTGTAGTTTATGTGTTAACAAAATTATCTAAATTTTATTTTATTTAAAATTGACTTTACCATGAGCCTAGAAGTTGTACTGATTTTGCAGAGGTTGTCAGCTGACAC
This sequence comes from Lithobates sylvaticus, assembly GCA_028564925.1. Classification (NCBI taxonomy): domain Eukaryota; kingdom Metazoa; phylum Chordata; class Amphibia; order Anura; family Ranidae; genus Lithobates; species Lithobates sylvaticus. Next base: position 92,579,353 of record CM053036.1, on the reverse strand, counting down.
CAAGTAAACAAGTAACAGATACATAATCTCATTTTATGTTCACCTTCTCGTCTTCTTGCATGTAACTATATAGCACCATAAATTAAAGAAATTTACTGGCTGCTGTCCTAACTTATTCTGCTTTGATTTAACTCATGCATACACTTGGTTGTTGTATAAATCTGGTTTACAGTTAAAGTGGTAATAAACACAAAACCACAAATGTATTGTTTTTAATTACTAAATTAATCCTAATTGTAATTAGGCTTCGTGTTTAGGCTTTAAGCCCATCTACTTTAAACTTCACCATTTTTTTGCACCTCTGTCTGCTTCCACAAAAAGACCTAACCTGAAATTGGCATTTTGGCTCCTTCTTTTCTGAAAAAGAAATGTCATTTGCCGTAATGGAGATCCCTGTTGCAGTAAGGTCTTCATTTTCTTTAGTGTTGGCATTTGTGCGCTTAGTGGCGCACACAGCAATATGGCATTGATTTTAGTTCCATGTAGGTGTACATGAAGAGCAATGTGGTTAGCTATTGTTAAAGAGGATACAGCTATTCCCCAATTTTATAATGTACTTGTCAACCCTTTTATCTTTCTTCTTCTAGTTTATTACGCTATTTTTTTTCTAGGTGTGGTTATTGAGTCGAATATTTACATATCCTAACAGTAGACCAACCTTTTTTCAACCAGGGTGCCTTCAGGTGTCTTCAGGGATACCATGGCAAAATGCCTAGAAACTGCCTAAAATGTGTCTACAAGCCAGCAGGTGGATCATGCCTGCCTATTCGTTGTATAAAGCCACAGGTTTTCATTGTGCACATTACAACCTTCTAGCCGCCAGTGTCCTAACAAACCGTTACAAGGAGTACGTTGGGCACCTGCACAACACCCTTGTTTGCCCCTCCCCTGACCCTCTCATTCAGCACTGGGGTTACATTAGCTGAGTGAGGGAGAAAGAGAAACATTAGAATATTAGACAGTACCAGTGTGCAAAAGTGTTTGCTTTGGAAGAATAAATCCCTGCTAATGCTGGGTGTCCTATGCATATGTGTTGCTGCATTATGTAAAACTATTAATTTAGTTAATTCAAATTTTTGATTTGGGTGCCTCGAGATTGTGCGGAATTGTAAAGGGTACCTTGACTCAAAAAAGGTTGAGAAACACTGAAGTAGACTAAGAACACTTGAAATCACATGAGCTGCAAATGGGTATACATGCAGTGAGCAGATTTACAGAGGCTTGTTCACATAGTGGTGGTTTATTTGAATGGCTAAGTGATCTGAAACCACTTGGTATGTGTGGTTTGGCACCGGTTGAAAAGTGCAGTCCTTCACAGGGTTTCATCAGATGTGGCCGGTGCGTACTCAAGTATTAAACACGTCACTTGCTACTGTCACTTCTGTCAATGCCCGCACAGTTAAGTAAGCAAGACATTGTTGGCTTATATTGCACTGTAAGTTATTAGCAGATTCCTTTACAATGTTAAACTTTTATGGAGTAGTTGGGTTCCTGCATATAAGTTTTTTACAACCATTTTTTAATTTATGGCAGTGTTTTATATTTGAATGTATTTAACAGCTAAAGTAATATAATAAGTAATGGTATAATCATACTTCAGGAAAGCTAAAGATTGTAAAAGTACTGGAGGTTAGTATAAAATACAGGCCTTTTACTTCTCTGTATAGGTCTCTTAAAGTGATACTAACGCGCAAAAAAATTTTTTTTACCTTAATGCATTCCTTGCCTTAAAGCGGAGTTCCACCCAAAAGTGGAACTTCCACTTATTTGTTTCATCCCCCCCCCCCCCCTCCGGTGCCACAATTGGCACCTTTCGGGGGAGGGGTAAAGATACCTGTCTTTGACAGGTATCCTGTTCCCACTTCCGTGATCCAAAGCCGTGGATATTGCCGTCACTGCTCGGCTCCCTCCTCTTCCCCCTGCTGCTGGGCCAGTAGGAGAGGAGCAGAACCGAGCGCATGCGCAGTAGGGTTCTCGGGTTCCCTTACGTGAAATGGCGGCGGCAGCAACCGACAGCTGATGAAAACATCAGCTGCTGTGCCGACATCGCTGGATTTCAGGACAGGTAAGTGTGCATCTCTTTTACTCCTCTCTTCCACTTCACACAGAGGCTCGAACAGTAGCAGGAGCCATTGGCTCCTGCTGATGTCAATCAAATGCAATGAGGAGGAAGTGGGGGCGGGGCTAAGCACAGCTCCATAGGCACACAGCTTAGAAGTGAGCAGACACCGTGTGTCCCCATAGCAAACAGCTTGCTATGAGGGACACACGACGAAGAAGAGGAGCCAAGATTGCTGGTGGGGGACGGGAGAAGAGGAGGATCGGGCCGCTCTGTGCAATACCATTGCAAAAACAGGTAAGTATAATATGTTTGTTGTTTTAATTTAAAAAAAAATTTGACTTTAGTAACACTTTAATATAAGTGTGAGTATGTGTGTATGAGGTAAAGCTGTACTTTACAAAGAATATCCAATTAAATGCAAGGAAAATTAAAAAAACAGCATTTTTGCTTGCACATGATTGGATGGTGGAAGTCAGCAGAGCTTTTTCTCATTTACTAAGTCTCTGGAGCAACTGCTCTTGCAGAGTGCAACTGCACTTTCCAAAGTGCACAGTCTATTTTCCTTTAGTAAATCAATCCCTTTATTTATTTTGAACCACTTCCCATTGATTCCCAATGTAACAAAAAGCCTTGTGTAATCCATTCCTTACCCTGTATACTGTATGCTCCCTGCAGTTATTTTTGCCAGGATAGAGAAGGGTTTGCAGGTGGGTGTACAGAGCCTTTCACTGACTGCTTGCTAAGTCCAAGCCAGAGGTATTTTTTTTTTTTTTTTTTACGAGAGAGAGAGAAGCAGTATTGAGGGCCAGTGACTGGGGATTTTAGGAAGCAAGGCTTAATATATACTTAGAGGATCTTTACATTTTATTATAGGGTATTAAAGGTATTTTTCATTTACAAAAAGACTTATTAGAATATAATTCAACATATCAGGTCAGCATTTAGATGGTTACATTGCATAGTAGACAGTCAGAAAATATAACCGGACAGCAGTATAAAGGAGACCTAAGCAGTAAAGTTATGGAAGTTTCTAATGTAGCGTCCCGTAGAATCGTAGAAATAAGTATAACCATCCCGACCAGGGCACAACCTGGTGGCCTGATAAACGTATAGATTCAATGCATAAAATATAATGGGGAGGAGAAAGAGAAAAAAGCTAGTAGATGAGAGGAAGGAGAGACAGGAAGGAAGAGTCCACGGGGTGTGCGCCAGAGGAGTGTTAAATCGAGAGAAGCCTACTGTCAAAGGGCGAAGGCTGGGTATACGTGATCCACGGTTGCCAAACTCTAAGAAATTAGTCATGTGTATCCGAAAGGATATCCATCAGTTTCTCATTCACCATGATGTCATTCATGTATTAAATGTATTTTTCATTTGAATTTTAATAAGCAACATTGTTAAATATGAGCAACCCTATGCCCAATTTTCTCTGTGGATTTTCTCCTTTGGCAGTTGTGGCGTCTGAAGCTACTCTTTTAATCTGCAAACTGTCACTGTCACTCCCAGTTCCACCCTTGTAGACTCTTGCGGGTTCATTCAGGTCCTGCACTCCCATGCTGCATTAAATGACAGGATCAGTGGAGCATTGACTAATGATGCTGGATGCTTAATAGAAGGCCAGGGATTACAATTTATTAACTTCTTTTTGAAGGGTGCTTATCCATGGCCTCTTTATAATGACTCCATCTGCATCAAAAAAGCATTGGTTGTAATGTTGGCAAAGTTAGTGAATTAAACAGATGAGAAAGCAACAATATATACAGAGCCACATAATGTTGTAACAAGATGAAGCAGTATTGAAAGGTACAAACTCTTTTATAATGGCTGAGGGTAATCTGAACAAGCAATGAATACACTTAAGCAACAGACGGGTTTGGATTCTTTCATTGTGCTTCTAAGCACTTTACAGTGCACTTTCTAGCTTAATCAGTACTTAGCCCCTGGGCAAAGTCTTGGATTGAATTTTTTTTTTTTTCATAAAAAAAGTTATTGGATATCATCTAGATAGTTGGAGCAGTGCCTGGTTTTGATATTTATAGCTTTAGAAGTCTTTTTATGTTGAGGTTAGAAATATGTAGAGCAGTTATATAAAGCACTTAATTTTTTCTGTCTTTAATGTGGCTCAACTACATTGTCATTGTCACAAAAGAGGAAATTTTTTTTATTCTGTATGTCTAAAGTGGTATTAGTATTTGTGCCTTGAGCTTTTATATTTCACTGCAACCCAGAGCAAAAAAAAAAGTGATTTTTGAGATGCACCTATTATGTAGGAATTGGTTTAATCCATCCATAATCCTTTTTTGTAGGGTTTCTTACTTGGGATAAAGCAATGTGAAAATGAACCCAGCGTAACATGATTGTAGCAGTAATATACCAGACTCTCCCGTGCTACCATGCAAATTGTGAACCAAATTCAAATTACTGTATTTATCGGCGTATAACACGCACCCCAAGATTAGGAGGGAATTTTAAGGAAAAAAATTACATTTAAATGTCCATCAATGCAGCCTTGTCAGTGCCCATCTGCAGCCTTGTCAGTGTCCATCTGCAACCTTGTCATTGCAGCCTTGCCCAAGTGTCATTTACGTTTAAAAATGGCGCAGCCGAGTTACAGAGCTGGATGTCCTGTGTATCTCGACGGCGTTCGATAGCTCTTGGTGGCTTTTGGCCGCTCTCGCCGGCTTTCGGCCACTCTCGCCGGCTTTCGGCTGCTTCGGGCCATTCTCGGCTGTTCTCAGCCGCTTTCGGTGGCTTTTCGAAAGCCGCCGAGAGGCTCACAATCGGCGGGGGATCGGCATATAACGTGCACCCACGATTTTCCCCTGATTTTAAGGGGGAAAAAGTGCGTGTTATACTCCGATAAATACAGTAATATAAATGATTGCCGCAGCTGTTGTCATGTATTCCCGCACCAAAAAAATGCAATAAAAATAAATATGAATAAAATTCTGCAAGTTTTGTGTGGAGTTTTATTTATTTTTATGACTATAGCAGCAGTTAATGTGAATAAATAACCGTGTGTACCTAGTTACTGCTCCCTGGCCACTGCAGGTATTCCACACCTTCAGGTGTGTGAATATCTGCTTCTCCTGCCACACGCAGTGATTTCTCCTCCTGACTTGTTCATGATTATGGGATGTACCAAACAGCAGGAGAAATCACTGCATGGGGTCCAGGGGGAGCAGGTACCCAACCCACCTGGAAGGTTTGAACACCTACAGCACCCGTGGAGCAGTAGATCAAAAGCGTATTAAGACTGGCCACTGGAAAAGTAAGTACGGATAGGCTTCTCTTTCAGGACCGTTCACACTGTGCGACTTGTCATGTAATTTGACAGGTCTAAATTGCATGGCAAGTCGCACCCTATTGTCGGCAATTACAACTACAAAGAATAGCGCACACCTCTTGCATCTTTCAAATCTTACAAGGCTACTTAAAAACACCTGATCCTAATAAGTAGATATGGGGATTTGGTCACACCATATGGCCATCCCGTGCTTAAGCCCACCACTGTGTCAAAGTACCCCATTTTCAGTGGGTCCTACACTTTTCATAAAATGAAAGATAAATCCCACTTCTCTTAACCATGGTATATACTCACTCCTTACATGGGAGAAGTGTGCTAGCTGTAGATTCCACTGCTTAAAGTGGTTGTATCCCCTGCTTGGTGATTTTTACCACCATGGTAAGCCTATAATAAGGCAATAAGTCTTGCCGAAATGGAGGGCTCCCGCGCGCATGCGCAGTGACCTCATCGCAGCTCCGGTCACTCATTGCCGGAGACACCGATCCGGGAAGAAACCCAGAGGAAACATGTCAGCTCCCTCAGCGTTGACCGGGCACACTGCGGGAGCTTTGTTCTGAGGTAAGTATTTCATAATGTGCTAGTGTGTGATTTGTCCTGCAGGTTTTTATTTATTTCCGCGGTTTACAAAAGGAAATCCTATCACTACTTACTGGTGGACACTGATAATGAAGTACTGGTGTGGGAGAGTGGGGTGTCGGCAATAAGAACTGTTTAAATAGGTGAGATGCCGACTTTGAAAAAAGGTTCCTGCGCTATTTTTGGCGGTTTTAGGTGCGCCTTGCATAGATATCTGTGCATGAAGTCATACAGATGTCAGCCAAGTCGCAATGACATAAGGCTTTGAAATTGTGCGACTCACACAATTTCAAAGTCAAATTCGGTGTGAATGGTGACTAACAGGGCTGGCCGTATTGTACAAGTGTCACAGGGTGACAGGGAACCCCTGAGCCACCAAAACCCTCTGCTGTCTCAGTCCCCCATTTCTAAACAAACAAAGCCGCTCGCTAGATTTGCTGCAGTCCAGAATATCAAACGCAGCTTTACCCAAGTGTGACACTTAATATTAGAAGTCAAGGCAATTGGTTCCTGCATATAAGCATTTACTGGAAGCAGAGTTTGCAGGTGCCTAACATATGGATTTCTTATGTTATGCGGATGTTGCAGAAAACATTTTCAGGGGGAAAAATTATGGCACTTTAACAGAGGCCAGAATAAACGGTAACTGCCCCATGCATCAGCAAAAAGTACTCACTATCTGTATTTAGGCATCAGCGGTCGGATAGCAAACATTTTTAAATGATTACTAGTATGAAGTCATTCTAAGTCATAGCACCATTTACAGACTGGCAGTGTGCTCAATGCCGAAATCATTTATAGTCATGGCCTTGTTGGCAGCAAACAATCCTGAATCCTAAAAACATGCAGCGCCAAGATACTGCATTCAAAAGATCTACTCCGACTTTATAATACGTTTATTTGCAGACATGATGAATTCAGGCCTGTTTCTGTCACTTACAAATGAAATGTCATAATAAGCTAGTAAAACTACTACTACTGACAAATTCAGTTACTATAACCTGTTTTTGTTTTTTTTTTTATCATTTACTTTTTATTATCGTAGAGGCGACGCTTGAAATATAAGCAGCAAAGAGAGCAAAATAGATGACTAACTGCAGTTCCCAATGAATAAAGTGGTTATTATGTTCCTGAGCCCCCTATAATTACCATTGTAAAGTCTGAATTGACGTGAATAGAAGATTATTAGAGCAGAGCTGTAGAGATCAGCAGTTGTGTATCAAAGCTGGTCATGTGATGAAAGTCTGTACTAGGGAAGCTAATGTCATCAGGCTAGAAGGACAGGAACAGATTTATCTTAAGCGTCCGATATTTAATGGGGCGTTCCCATAGTATGGAGCATTCATGCATATAACTACGGCAAGTTAATTGAGCTTATCACTAGGTATACTGTACATTCTTTATCCCACCAAAAAAAAAGATATTGCTGTAATTCATTCACATGCTTTTATTTATTTAAGAAAAGAGCAGTGAACTATAGCAACCATTCGGCATCCATCTTCTGCATCTTCTAAACGGATGACATGCACTCTTGGGGGTTACTACACATCATTGATCCAGCAGTGTCTTACTTAATACATCTAATAATTAAGACAAGTGTTGCTGCTCAAGTTTAATACAACTATTAAAAAAAAAAAAAAAAAGCATTTTCTTAAGTTTTATAATTGGCATAGATACATTTTTTCATATTCTAACAAGGAGAAACCTGCAGTGTTAGTGTATTAGCATATTATTTTTAGAAACCGAGTGTCTAGCGTGATCTTCCTGCCATTCTGTTGAGATCTAGAAAAAGAACAGGGGGTGTATGATCAGAAGGCATTTAGATCTCAGCTCTGATGGTTTAGTATTAACTCGTACAGTATTGAGAGAGCTTGGCATGTAAAGACTATATAGAGTGGAACATGCTACTGGTTGTGATGGCTACCCCATGTGTATGCAGAGATAGCTGGCAGTCAGGGGCCTTCAGTTCTTTTTCTGTAATGCAAATTGTAAGATTTGTCAGTCTTTTACATTTATATGAATGATCACAGTAATCTTAGTTATTCATTGTGTGTCATTCTAGCAAAGCATTTAAAGCAGAACTTTACCCATAACATCTTGATAAAAAGATGATTGTTCTTTAGCAAGGAACATACATTGCACATTAATAATTATGCTACCAAAATTTGTGTGTGCTGTAAATTGCTTCCAGCATTGCTCCTGTTTCTTCTTGGTGGAGGCCGCCATTTTGCTGAAGCGCAGAGCCCCTGAGCAGCAGTAAATCAAAGAAGCGGAACTAAACCTATACAGAAGCAGCTTCCCTAGCTGTAAAGGATAGAATGGCTTAATTCCGCTTTAAGGCTGTCAGCAGATGGGCCTCTACAAATTTGTCAGTGCTTAAAAATGGAGAGCAACTGAGCATGTGAGAGCGGGATGAGACAGTGTATTACTGGATTTTGAACAGTATAGGCACTTATTTTTAATGTTTTACATAGCAATACCTGCAAAAGGTGATCTAAAGTGGTCTAGCAGGACTAAATTGTCTGACTAAAGTTCCACTTTAATGTGCAGTGACCAATAAGGACCATCCCTGGGAGGGTGCATCAGGTAGCCAAATCTTTAATAAAATTTGGTCATATTCTCTATTCTAGAGAAACAGATTTTACTGTGCACGTATTAATGAAGAGTCATTTGACCAGTACTTGTGTGAAGGGCCAATTGCAACATTCTCTTGATTCAGAGATTCCGAAGGATCTCAGATTTTCTACTATAATATTTTCAATGTATAATTCTATGATAGATAGATGGATGTTGACTATGCACATATAATCCTATACAACATTCCAGCACTGTCTAACTTGTACAATAAAGTAATTGTTTGCTTTTTCTTTATTTGTGATATCTGGTAACCTATGCGTACAGAATAGAGTTTAGTAATTGTATATGTCCTATTGTATGTTTTCCTAGATCTGATGTGGTTGTCCTGTGCTTCTCAATCGCAAATCCCAACTCCCTAAATCATGTAAAAACCATGTGGGCTCAGGAGATAAAGCATTTCTGTCCTCGCACCCCTGTCATACTGGTTGGCTGCCAGCTGGACCTGCGATATGCCGATCTTGAAGCAGTTAATAGGGCAAGACGACCACTGGCTAGGTAAGTGCTTGAACAAATAATCATCTGCATTGCCTATACTAAGGCTATACCATTTGAAGATCAGCTGAACACCTTTCATGATTTCTGATGCAAGTTGTAACTCAGATGACTCAAGATAACTCCTTGAATAAAAATTTAGAACTTCAATAAAAACTATTTTTTATCTTTTTGTTTTGGATAGAATTGAGAAGGTTTAGGACCTCTGCCAGATTCAATTGCTGTCTGTGGGAGATTTCCACTTACTTTCTCTTGTGCTCTAAGTGAGGACATTTTTTTTCACTTGCTAATATTTTCTGACCTTCCTCAGTCAATCTTTTCTATTAAAAGTGAATTTATTCCTGTTTTGTGTTAGATTATTTTGATTTGTCAAGCAATATTTTACTCAATAGAAAAAAAAACTATATTTAAACTCTTTTACTTACCAAAATACTTGCAAAGGAAATGCACAAAAAGAGCTTTATATACCCTACCCCTCTGGTGTTTGGAGGATGGATACTTATCACTGCCCCATCTTTTTCTTTAGCAGTTGACTACGAGTAGGTATTAGCACATGCATGAAAGTTAGCTTAAAATCTTTTCCTCTTGTAAGCCCACTTAAGAACCTGATTTTAAATTTCGTTTAAAGCCCATCTCCACTCTCCAGCGTGCATTTTTTGCATTTTATTCATATACCTACCCTTTCAGGTATATTCTGGACAGTTTCTTCTATGCACAGGGTCCTGGTCCTTGTTGCCTCTTTTCTAGCCTCTGCATTAATATACTGTGAGTGAAGGATGCCATGGTAATGCCCTCCACCCAGGGGGCAGACCAGTGATGCCAGTGGGTTGACTGATGGGCTACATTTCTTCTTCTTCTTTTTTTTATGGATTTTAAAGACAAATAGCAGATAATATTACTAGCTGACATGCAAATCTATTTCAAGATTTATTACGCAAAGTGAATTATGTTTATTCCTTGGGGTTAGTCTTTAAGATATTGTTTTTGAATTAGGTAAACTCAATTTTCTTATTTATCTTGATTTGCAGACCTATAAAAAGAGGAGACATCTTGCCACCAGAGAGAGGACGAGAAGTTGCAAAGGAACTTGGTATTCCATATTACGAAACCAGTGTTTTTGACCAGTTTGGGATAAAAGATGTTTTTGACAATGCAATCAGAGCAGCTTTGATCTCTAGAAGACATCTCCAGTTTTGGAAGTCTCATCTAAAGAGAGTTCAGAAACCTTTACTCCAAGCACCATTTCTTCCACCCAAATCACCACCACCAGTTATTAAAATCCCTGAATCCAGTGATTCTAACGTGAATGATGCTGGAAATTTGTTGGACAATTCATTGTGTGCAGATATCATGTTTGTACTTCAGGGCCAAAAACAGATCTTCGCTCATAAAATTTACCTTGCTACCTCCTCCTCAAAATTTTATGACCTTTTTTTAATGGAATACGAACAGTATCAGAATTCTGCTGACAGGCACTGCAAGAAAGAAAAGCCTACCAAGGACTTGCTAATGAGGACATTAAGTCTTGATACAGATGAGGATACAGATGGGGCTTCCTTGAAACCTTCAAATGCCTGTCTTCGGATATCAAGAAGTGATGATACTTTACTCACTACAGACTGTGAAGGAGAAGCTTGTGTTGCACTGTCGACATGGAGCAAAGGCTTTCTTAGCATGCATCAAGAATTTATGGTCAACCCAATTTCAAACAGAACTTGTTCAATGACTGTGGTCCGAATGGACTCTTCTATACAGTATGGGCCTTTTAAGACTGTGCTACGGTTTCTGTACACAGGACAGTTAGATGAAAATGAGAAGGGTTTGATGAGAGTGGCACAAATTGCAGAAATCTTAGAAGTGTTTGACTTGAGAATGATGGTGGAAAACATTACAAACAAAGAAGCCTTTATGAACCAGGAGATCACAAAAGCATTCCACGTCAGGAAAGCAAATCGAATCAAGGAATGTCTTTCCAAGGCAACCTTTTCTGGTGAGCAAATTGCCTTTTGGTTACAGCTCTTTCAGCTAAATCATCTATTGAGCACCTCAGTCTGAATTAGAATTGCAAATTTTGCACCTTCATACAGTCAAATTTACAGCTTTGCAACAGCATTATTGACCTCTTTTCACTTCGAAAACCTTATTGGTCAAATTGAATATCAAATACTAACTGACTTCTTGGTCAAATGCTTTGCCTGTAGTCATGTATTCTTTATCTTGGAGCTGCAGTCCTCTTTTCTTTATGTATGTTTCATTATCTTTTCAAAGGACATACTATTTTTTTTCCTTGCATGCAACTCATTAACTTTTAAAAAGGAGAATGTCATTTTGAAACATTCTACACATACTGATTGAGGGATTACAGTATAAGGGTTATATTTTGTGTTGATGTTTATATGTGTATGTTCTGTCTTCCCATAATGGGAAGTTAATACAATTGATCATTGAGGTGAGACCATAATTTTTTTTTTTTCCTGTTAAGAACACATTCAAACAAGATGAGTCATTTAGCTTGATTGTTCTAGCTGGGGGAGATTTACTAAAACTGGAGCACTCAGAATGTAGTGGAAAAGTGCATGGTAGCCAATCGGCTTCTAACTTTAGCTTGTTCAATTAAGCTTTGACAATAAAACCTAGAAGCTGATTGGCTTCTATGCAGAGCCGCACCAGATTTTGATATTACCATTATAGTTTTAGTAAATAACCCCCATTGTGTCTTGAGAGAAAGGATACAGTGTTTGAAAAGGAGAAGGGTCCAAATTGTGCCATATACCTTTTTTTTTTTTTTTTTTTTTTTTTTTTTTTTTTTTTAGTTTTCTAGATATGAAGTATATTGCATTAGGATCAAACGTTTTGAAGTTGCTCTAGAACAATGTAAAGTCACATTTGTAGATCCATAGTCCTTAATGACTCTGGGCATCCCAGCTTGAGTTCTAGTGCGTTTACTAGTGCTTTTACACTTTTGTGATTTCAAAAGGGGTTCACAATTTTACAAGGATGCTTTGCAGATAATAAAAAACAATTGTAGTGTTTGACAGTCAGTGGCATAACTACAGAAGCTGTCTGATTCAATACAAACTCCTTAAGATGACAGACATATAAAACTGGAGGCTTCTGCAAATCTCTGTGTAAAAAAAAAAAAACAGCCCCCATTGATCAACAAGATGTAATGAGAGCATATGGGTATAATGTGTGATGACTTCATAGCATGCAAATTGCAGTTATGTCATCACATGGTGCATATTTCTTGTACCAGAACACTTTAAGCAATTTTCTTTTTGTATTTAAAGCGGAGCTCCACCCAAAAGGCAAAGTTCTGCTTTCAGGCCTCCTCCCCCCTCCTTTTCACCAAATGGCACCTTTTATTTGGGGGGGGGGGGTAGGGAGTGGGTACCTGGTTTTGACAGGCCTTGGCAATCCAAACTAAAGTTCTTCTCTCCACCTCCCTCCCCACTGTCTTCTGGAACACTTCACAGGTCCCAGATGACTGCAGGACCATTTACAATGCACAGCGCTTCTCATGCATATGCACTGGGCAGGCGACTGTGAAGCCGCTAGCTGAGACAGCCATACACCCACAGTTGGGATGCCAGCTGTTTCTGCTAGCATTGAGGACACTGTAGGAAGCACAAACTGAGTGACCATGGTTTCATATTTTCAGATGTGACCTTTAAATTGGACGATGGAAGCATCAGTGCCCATAAACCACTTCTAATCTGCAGTTGTGAATGGATGTCTGCAATGTTCGGAGGTTCCTTTGTAGAAAGTGCAAATAATGAGGTATGTGGCAGTAACTATACAGTATGTTTGTTTTTAGCCCTTGTATGGTATGATTTGCTGTTTATTGCTTTATAATATACTCATTATCAAAACCCTTTAATGACCTTTTGTGAGCTGGCTTGTTTCAGCAATTTTGATTCTACTGGTCAAACTAAAAATAACTTTGGCATATGTTCAAGCAAGGACAAATTCTATAATACGCAAAGTAAGGCGTTGCCTTTTGTGGTTGCCAGCTGTCCATTAGTAGAAGCTTTCACTAAACATTCCTCCACAAATATTAATATGATCCCAAGTTAACAATTTCTGTACTGTTTAAAGTTATACTTTTGATTTACAATATACAAAGTCTTCTGCACATAAACAGCAAAAAGATATTATAGCATCAGTGTGATGATCATAATTGGTTGGCTGCTTGCATATGCATATTAAGCTGATTTCTTTGCATTTGTTCATATTTACAGGTCATACTTCCTAATGTAAGCAAACCATCAATGCAAGCAGTCTTAGACTATCTGTATACTAAGCAGCTATCATGCACACCAGAGATGGATCCATTGGAGCTGATTGCATTGGCCAACAGAATCTGCCTTCCACATTTGGTTGCTCTCACAGGTGAGAACAAAGTGATATGTGCACATGGATCATAATTCATACCAGCACACTAATGATAACGTGATAAAGCTTTACTGAAAGCCAGCCTTCCAACATGAATCTGGTAACCTGAATATAATCACAAAATTCCATGTGGCTAATTTAACATTTTCTCTCCAAATTTAAGATAGTGAGCAGGGCAGGAAAGGTATAAATGCTTTAACTATTGAACGCAGTTTATAGGATAGTTGAAGTATTTGTATACCTAATGAAAAATGGTGCAGGACTTGTCATGGTGGCAAGCAAATTTCAGAGATTTACCACTGGGCAGCACAGATACTTCAAAGCCTGTACAATTCTAGTTGCATTAATATAAATAAAGTTACAAATACTAATTACTTACTAATTACTTACTAATTAATTACTAATGGAATAACCTCACTGATACTTTTAGTTTCAAATTATTATAAAGATAAAGGTGAAGCTACATTTTTTACACTTTGCAACATACGGCTAAATGTTAGATCAGTTTGCATGAAGATTAATAATAGATTCTGCATCCTGTGTATTTTTTTTTTTTTTACATCAGCAAATCATTGTATTATTTATAATGGTTGTAATACAGCATAAAATGTGCTTTGTCCTGCAGAACAGCATGCTGTGCAAGAGCTGACCAAAGCTGCAATGAATGGGCTGGATATTGATCATGAAGTGCTGACTTATCTGGAATTGGCTCAGGTCAGTATTATGACAGTTGTTCCATCAGGCATAGTGCATATTACTGTATAAGCACTAGGGGCAACCTGGCAGCAGGAGGAGAGCAGATGTAAATGTTAAGTAGGGATTATCTTAGCTGAAGATCAAGCAGTCATGGAATTTTGTGAATCGGACAAGACAAACGCAGATATTCACAATGCCATACTGACGTGCAGTCTTAATGGAGAAAAAAATTAGTTTTCACAATAATAATGTCTACCAATTTTACACAAATATAGTAGTATATTCATATTCTTTAATATATAATATATATATATATATATATATATATATATATATATATATATATATATATATATATATATATATATATATATGTATGTATGTTTTATAATCAGTTGGCGTGTTTGATGTTAATCTGCTCTATACTTTTTGCCTCGAGCACTGTAGTTGGTGCATGGAAACTAAAGCATTGTTTTTCCTAATTAAATGTAACAGAACAAATTTTGTAATTTTCTCAGGTCCAGAGGGCTATTCTACCAGTTGTGCTAAGCTCATAGTTTTATTTAAGTTATGTAAAGACAGGTTTGTTTTTTACCATGGCCATTCCTCTTAAAGTGTCTAATTTGCCACTGTCCACAAATAGCTGGCACTTCCTAGTGCCAGCACATCAGGGCCATTTTTTCAGCACCTTTTAATGCCTCAAATCCTGAGGTTCACTGGTATGCCCATACCTACCCCTCTCCTACTCATACTGTAGCATTTGGTTTATGGTAATCCTGGGCACCAAAATGAAATATGCACATACAGTTGACACAAGTTAAAGAGGAACTGCAGTCTGCTCGCATAATTTGTAATAAAAACATCTTTCTGAAGCTTCCCTCCAACCACTTTGCATATTATTTTATATATACTATTATTCTGTACTTGCCAAATTTGCTGCAGAAATCTCCCTCCACTGAGTCTGGCTGCATTCATTTTAACTTTGGGCAGCTGAAGCTGCTGCCTGTTCACTTCCTAGAGTTACACAGACACACAGAAGCACACCTTCAACTCTCATTGGCCCTCTTATGACACATCCCCCCTCTCTTCCTGGCAAACTTTAACGAGAGAGAGAGAGAGAGCTGTACATGATGTCATAAGCCTAGGCTTTTTACTGGACAAACAGGAAGTGGGCTGTATAATGTATTTACTGGCAGAATTTTTTTTTTTTTACTATCCTAAGTTAAAACAACAAGGGCAGAAGATTTAATAGATGGAAAGCTAAAAAAAAAATGACTGAAGTTCCGCTTTAAGCATAATGTCCTGAGCTAATGGTTAATACAATATTTAAAAATAATAAGGGGTTGTAGGAGAAACTATAATTATCTGTGTTACTACTTTTAATGTGAGGATTGCCACTGACGTCAGCTGGGGAGGAGAGAGGCGAGACAGAGCCGAGGAGTCATGTGATCGCAGGGATCCGATGTGTTATCTGTACAGATAAGCATATTTATGATAAGACACAGGGGAACTTCTTGTTCTAATACAGAGGGGATAGGAGCTTTTCAGGTTAAGTATGAGAGCCTAGCAGACAATCAGAGGATAGAGGCTACGTGTTGGCAGGAAGAGGGAGGGGGAGCTGAAGACGGCACAGAGGAGAATAGGAGAGCTGCGTGTGATGCAGACATGCACAGACTACGATCTCTTGGCTTAGCAGACATGGTAATCCTGGTCAGAACTCCCGGAGGGAGTCAGGACATGGCATTATCAAACACTTTGGTAAGGAAAGAGTGAGATCAACTGAGAAACTTAGAGGAAGTAAACACTGATGGGTTTTACTTCCTTTGTTTCCCTGCAAAGGTAAAGCATAATGGGCTACTATGCATCGCATAGTAGCCCGTTATGTGACACTTACCTGCAGGAGAAGCCTGCGATGTCCCCTTCTTCCTCGCTAGTAGCGAGCGTCCATTCTTCACCCCTCTTCCTTCCGGGGCCGCAAACTCCGGGTCTGTGACTGGCCAGAGTCGCGTGTTGTCACTCCAGTGCATGCGCGCGGGAGCCGCCTTTAACGGCATTACCCGAGCTAGAAACAGCACAGCATCAGAAGAAATCGCCGTACGGCGATTTTGCAAATATCTCCTAGACCGTGTAGGTCTGGGAGACTTTTCAAGCACCTACAGGTAAGCCTTAATCTAGACTTACCTGTAGGTTAAAGTGGTTGTAAAGGGTTTACAACCACTTTAAAAGCGGTTGCCCCGCTGTGCTTACTCTGACCAAATGTATTCAAAATAATTGCAATAATGTCAAATATAATTGTGTTAATTATTGGGTTTTGTATTAACTGAGCTTAATATTTGACTTCCAGTTTCACAATGCACATCAGTTGGCTGCCTGGTGCCTGCACCATATCTGCACGAATTATAACAGTGTTTGCTCCAAGTTCCGCAAAGACATCAAAGCAAAATCTGCTGGTGGGTAAATCGAATGCTTTTTTTATTCAAACCTGTTATTTTCACTCTTTGTAGGTGGCCTTTGTATGACAAATATTCATGAGAATGGACTATATTATATAACCCGATTAGCTTGCATTATTTAATGCATTACCCTAAATTCACTGTTACCACTTATTCTGTTAACCCTATCCTAGTTTTACAAAGTCATTAAACATTCTAGATGTTAAGCAACGCTATTAAACTTGGAAAGATAGTAAGCATATCAAATTTGCTTGTGTGAAGGGGTTAAGGAAATATCATTTTAGTCAGTATGGTTACTTAGCAACATACTAAACCTCATGTGGGAAAAAACTGGAGTGAAGAATAGTGCAGGTGTGGCCTATAGCAACCATTTAGATTCCAGTTTATAATTTTTCTGCTGCAGTCTAGGAAATGAAAAGCATGCAATTACACCCATCATTCATTGTCCTTCCTACATGGATCCACTGTTTACATTTAAAATGATTTGTGCTTGTCGGCTAGAGTCCTAGTGGATGATATGCCAGCTAATTAGAACGTTTTTTTAAATAACCTGTTAATAATTGTCACCTGTTGTGACTGATATATCACTTACGGTGATTGATAATAGATTGTGAATGATATATCACTTATGGGTGATTGATAATAGATTGTGAATGATATATCAACCTGGTGGATTCAGAGCCTAATTTAACAAAGACCACAGCTGTCAATGTATATGATGGCTGTATGATACTGCCTTTTATTGTTGGCTGTACATTGTGGGGAATATACTACAGAAAGCACAACGCTAATCCGAAACACATCTAGAGTGACAGCCATGGGATAATATGTTTGTTTTGGATTCAGCCATCATTTCCATTTGGTGACCCAGAGGTTCACTAACCTGGCTATGACAATCCTGGGCGGCACAGTGGTGTAGTGGGTAGCACTCTTGCCTAGCAGTAAAAAAAAAAAAAAAAAAAAAGGTTGCTGGTTCAAATCCCAACCATGACACTACCTGCCTGGAGTTTGCATGTTCTCCCTGTGCCTGCATGGGTTTCCTCTGGGTACTCCAGTTTTCCTCCCACACTCCAAAGACATGCTGGTAGGTTAATTGGCTTCTGTCCAAAATTGACCCTAGTATATGAATGTGAGTTGGGGACCTTGGATTATGGGCTCCTTGAGGGTAGGGACCAATGTGAGTGTGCAATGTATGTGTGGAGCACTGCATAAATTCACAGTGCTATATGGGTACCTTTAAATAAATAGGGATAATTGTAGACACGTACCCACACTCACTCAGGTTGAACTGGATGGACTGACGTCTTTATTCAACCTTACTAACTATGTAATCCTGATGCTACACCATATTTCCATCTGCCCCATTTTTCACTTTAACCAGGTCATCATATTAGACCTGCTTAGGGAAACCTCTTATTCTAGTGCAGTGGTACTTCTTACTGCTTGGTTTAACAGCAAAACGATCTGCTGTTGGTTGGACCTAGTTGTACAATGAAATTGTTTTACATGGAGGATCCTATAATGTCTACTAGAAAGTTAAAGAACAAAATCGGCTAGTCTATGGAAACTTTAAAGCAAATTTTGAGGCAAATATTTATTAGAACACCACGTAGTGAAGTTCTGTATTCATTCAAAAATAATTAAAGGTACATCTAACTTTCATAAGTACCTGGATCTGTCTTGATATAGGGCTGCTGTCATCCTTTCCTCAACAGCACTTTGAATGGAGGGGCAGTAGAAGCCAGACAGACTTTGTTGTATGTGCATGTTTTGACCGGGAACAAGCTGACAGAAGAGAGCAGAGTTATCTTGTCTTATCAGTGTGTTGCTGCTCCTTTATTGTCCAATCAGCAAACTGACAGCACTGTATTCCTTAACTGTAAAAGAAAGCAGTGTCACCCTCCTGGCTGAGCTGTCTGTAATTCTGTCAAACCAGTTTTGTGATTTAGATATCTATGCCAAATTTTTTTAAGCTGATGAGGCAGTCCACAAAAAATTTATTTCCGCTTTGTATAAAGCGATTTGTCTGTAGTTTAGCTTTAAAGTGGTTGTAAAGCTTATTTTTTTTATATTTTAAAGCGGAGGTTCACACAAAAATGGAAACTCCACTTTTCGGAACCCTCCCCCCCTCCGGTGTCACATTTGGCATCTTTCAGGGGGGAGGGGGGTGCAGATACCTGTATAATATAGGTATTTGCACCTACTTCCGGGAATAGACTCCTGCAGGAGTCACACCCCTTCCCGTATCGTGTGTCCCCCCCCCGTCTGCTGGGAAACACACAGGTCCCAGGAGATAGCGGGGACCAGTTATGACGCGCAGCCCGACTCACAAATGCGAAGTAGGGAACCGGGAAGTGAAGCCGCGACGCTTCACTACTTGATTCGCTCACCGAGGAGGGCGGCGGTAGCTGAGCGACTGATCGGTTTCGGCTGCCGACATCGCTGCACCCTGGGACAGGTAAGTGTCCATGTATTAAAAGTATTTTTAAGTATTTGTAGCTGCTGGCTTTTAATATTTTTTTTATTAGGTGGACCTCCTCTTTAAGTGGTTGTAAAGCTTATTTTTTTTTTTTTCTAACATAACATGTTATGCCCATCTGCTCTGTGCAGTGGTATTGCACAGGGCAGCCCTGAATGTCCACCTCTGGGGTACCGTGCTGGTGCTCTCGGTTCCTTCTCTTCTGTGTGCCACAATAGGAAGTTGCTTCTTATGGGAGTGCACCTGCAGGCTTGCTCCTGAACCAAGCTGTGTGCATCTATAGACACTTGCAGTGAAACTTGGCCCTGCCCCTGCTCCCTCCCCACACAATTTGATTGACAGCAGCAGGAGCCAATGACTCCTGCTACTCTCACTGAGTCATGGGAGGAGAGGAAGTGAGAGCAGCACTGCTGTATGTAGGCACAGTACTGGATTGAGATGGGGCTCATGTAAGTGTATATAGAGGTGAGGAGGTCATACAAATACTGGGACATTCTTTACCTTAAGGCAGGGAATGCATTAAGGCTAAAAGTATCCTGCCATTAGAACTACCTTAAGATAGATGGGTTGATATGGCCTGAATTTTACAAATTGTTTTATAATAGCTATGTAATAAATTCTATATTTTTTGCAAATATTGCTTTTGATTGATTTTTCTGCACCTTAAAATTCCAATTCTGTGCTCTCTGTGTATGTTTTACCTTTCACTGCTGTAAAACTTCCATTTCTTTTTGCAGAAAATCAAGAATATTTTGAAAGACATCGATGGCCACCAGTCTGGTACCTAAAAGAAGAAGACCACTACCAGCGAGTGAAGAAGGAAAGGGAGAAGGAAGACAGTGTCCTTAATAAACACCGGTCAAAGCGCAAGTGGTGCTTCTGGAGCTCCTCCTCCGCGGCCTTTGCCTAAGCAATGACTTCATTGCAGACTTGAAAAACACATGTGTATGAATTTGTCTTAATGTTCAAACAAGCTGTACAGTAGTTACCTTTTTGAAGCACTGATTTCAATCCACGTGTGTGCATTTAATGTTTTTATAAGATCAAAGCACAATTCACTTCAAGCAGGTCAAAAAGCTTGTTACTTTCAGCTGGAAGGGGGTCCATGTGGACCCCTTGTGTCACTGGAAAGGTTTAAGGCATGAATAGGCATAAATTACCGATTTTCAGAATGGTCATCTATTGACTAAGTAAAGTGTGTTGAGGAAAATACATGACACTAAATACAGGGATCTCTAATTTTGGAGCAAATAAGCCAATACAAGGACAAGCGCTTATGCATTATATTGTTATACTGCAGAGCGCAAGCTCCATCTGTTCTGCTCGTACTGTGTTCTTAAAAGTTGGGATCAAAGTTGTGTAACATGCAAGATAATTGTTTCACGTTAACCTCTGTCTAGGACAATCATGTTCAAAGCTGTATGTACTTATGTTACTGCTTAAATCCCAGCTCTTGGAAATCAAAAAGAATCTTCAAATTCAGGTATTTTTTTGGAGTTAATAACTAGCCTGCATGATCAGCGATGCAGAATTTGTCTGTGCCACTTATAAAATAATCAAACTAGTTCCTGAGAGGAGGGTCACCTCGGGGCAGGCTAAACAAATATGAAGGTGAATGTAAAACGTGGAGCTTACAATGCTAAAAAAAATAAAAAAAACTCTACCTGAGTATATTAGGTTTTGCTTAGCTTGTGGCCTCTAGCCTCAACGGCTTTACCTTTAAGCGAGCCCTGCCTGTTGCCTGTGTCAACATTATAGCAATGTGCTCTGCTTAGTTACATTTTTTTAGCAAGCATTGCTTAGGAATTCTCAAGGATCTGGCAAAAAAATGCCCGATTTTGCAAATAAGGCACCTTTTCATTTTTTTTGCTGCTCACTAAGAATATAAAAATCAAAAATTCTTTATCTTTAAAAAAGTAGATAAAATAAATAGTTAAGTGTTAAGAATAGAGAAGAAATCCCAAAAAACAAGTAATAATAATTGTGTTTTTCTGTATAACCAGAAATGAAACTATTAATATGTAGGATGTGGACACTACAACCCAGCAGTGACCTGGTTTCCAACTTCACTGGAAACTTTTTTTTTTTTTTTTTTTTTTTTTATACTGTCTTACTTTGAATATATCAATATTCATGTTATGTGAAATGCCTATGTTAGACTGGAAGGGCTCTATTCACAGGGATATTCAGGGCAACATATATACCCTATTCGCAGACAAAATGTCTTACTAACCTAAATACTTCTCATGTAGAATCATGCATTTAATAGCAGTGGTCTTCCACCTTCCGTGTGGAGAAGTAATGATTTAAAGTGAACCTGGCCAGACTTGTTCCTGAAGCTCTATGTGCTTTATACTGTGATGATATATATATATAGAATGATGTTTTTTTGATTCTTTTGCTTTCTTAGGTGTAGATTACTTACCTGTCCCATGCATCCTGCTGTTTCCTGTAATCTGTCAATGCAGGCTTGCCATCTTGGGTTTTTAGACGATAAATCTTTATTTGTGATAGACATGTCACAATTGAAATTAATAAAATCCAGGACTCCTCAGGGACTGTACAAGGCCCTTTCACACCTAGGCGCATGCAGTAACATATGTACAGTATATGAAGTGCATTACTGTATGTCTTCTCACAGGCACTTATGCATGCCTTTAGGGCCAACTGCAGCCAACATTTGTTTTTGTTTTTTGTGTTTGTTTGCTTTTGTTTTGCACAGAGTGAGGAAAGGTTATGTCTGAAACCAATCCAATTGGAACAAAGAAAAAAATCTCCCAAATAGGGACACAGACGGCAATAAATACCTAACAGTAGTCCAGGCTCTAAATAAAAAAAAATGTTGGCCAGAGCGTGGCTTCAAGGAAAATGCTACATATTTTATTTTATAAGCTACAGTGCATAGGTGTGAACTAGCCACATCGTAATGAATGGCCTTTTTTACCTAAAACCCATTTTTATGCGATAAAATACATGCATTTTATGGCAGGTAATAGACCCGTGAATGAGCCTTCAATAGTACATAAGGCCATATTAGTAAGGCCCCTTTCACACTTATATGACTTGTCCCACGAATTGGGACTGCAAAGTAGCATGACAGGTCGTTCCCCATAATGTCCAATGACAGCCATTCATATTAGTACGACTTTGGTCTGACTTTGATGCCACTTACACAAAATCGCTGTAAAATCGTGCGACTTTGAAGTGTGAAAGAGGCCTAACAGGTTTTCCCCATGCATTGATTAGTTACATTGTAACATAATCACACTAATTATGTCACCTGTGACAACGGATAGACATGACATAATAGTGGTCATAGATGACTTCTTCAGGAAACATTACTCTGTTTATTTTGTCAGGTTTACATTAAACCATATACTTCCAAGTGAATTTTTGGACGTCACATAAGCTGTAGCTCGATGCATTTCATTCAGACACTATCTTCGGGATGTGCATAGGGAAATTCCCTTTTGTTATGTAGTGAATTTACAGTATATGCTCATGTGTATCAGTATTTCTTTCAAATACCTTCTCTTTCTTATTTAAATTTGGTTGTTGTGTGAATTTTCAGTGTTAATTATAAAAAAAAAAAAAAAACAATGTGTATACAATAGGAAGAGAACCAGAGCTGTTTCTGGGCCAATTCATCGTAATCGATATTATAGCAGGTATGGTCTTCTATTGGAGCTATACTTGCCATGACTGCATAAATGCTCTAATACAGCTAAGAATAATATCTACAACTTTGTTATGTAGCAACATGGTACCAAATGGTCCAAATCGCCTACCTAGCCTAAGCAGAACCATAAATATAAAGAAATAATGAGCAAAACTGCTCAAATAAACCTTAAATACAATCCCCGTATAACATTCTTTTGTTGGGATAGGCATAAAGATGTACTAATGCTGGGTATGTTTTACATATTCCGGTATCCTATATATGTGTTTGTGAATGTTACTAGTCATTTGTGTATTTTAGGTTTTGAGACCCTTTACATTTAATGATATGTTAAATAGATGTACACTATTTGAGCACCACAAACCAAAAACACTATTTAATTCATTTTTAGTATTCAAAGCAAACTGCCCCAGCCATCCAGGTCTCCATGCTTTATTTTGCTGAGAACTCACTTTCAAAAATTCTCCCTAGCATTTCTGGCTGTGGCCATCTTGAGTAAGGGCAGATGATTCATGTAGCATTTACTTCCTGGAATCTAGCTGCCCTTAGCTCAGGCATGCAGCCAGGAGGGTGTGCTTAGCTGAGAAAACTCTGCTTCCCCTTTGAAGACTCCTGGGATATGACATCATTTGGCTAGGCCTGGAAACCAGAAAGTAACTAAAAAAAGTGTAAAATGTTTAAAACAAATAACTATGATATACCTTCCTATCTATTTACTAATGCTAGCACTATAAGGGTTAAAAATGGTCAATGTTTTTTGAGAGAGGGAAGTTCTACTTTAAAGGCTAAGTTTACCTGTTGAGTGAAATGGACTGTGTATTCAAGGGGTCCCAGTAGGTTAAAATACACTGGACCATTTTGAAAAATATTGCCTAATGTAAGTGCTGGAATTATGGCAATTGTTGAAAAACTACCATTGTTGGCAATGCGCTGTTGCTAGAGTGTGGCCTGTGTTGACTGCTCGCCCCCAACATCAAGTGAGTGCTCCAGGCTTTGGGGGTGCTGCAAATGGCCTACAGGTATTGCAATCACATTATGCAATATTTTTTAAAAACTGCTCAGTGTGTTTTAACCTACTGGAGCCCCTTGACCTCATAGTCCATGTTAATCAAAAGTTGAACCTAGCCTTTAAAGGGGCGTTCTGGCCGTTTTTTGTTTTTTTTTAAAGTCAGCAGCTACAAACACTGTAGCTGCTGACTTTTAATAAGGACACTTACCTGTCCAGCGAACCCGCGATGTCACCAGGGCAGCCAGGTAGATGGCATTTTGTAAAGGATCGCTAAGCAACAGCACCTTACATATATTTCTATCAGTACAGTTTTTCTTTGACCATTAAATAAATTAGGAAAGTCCTTCGACACTACAGGATTAAATTATCCCGTCTCCTATAAATAACGATGCTGCTAAAGATAGTTTAGTCTCTACAATTTATATTTAAATTCTGTACAATTTTTGTGAAGATGGTGCAAATGATGTCTCAGACTTTAATCCTAAAACCTAAGGTGTCTTACATAAAGTACCAGTCACTGACATTCACAAATATATGTAATGGAATGTTTGTATATAGACCTTATACAGTACATACTGCAGTATTAATATTTGTTGTGCATCTGTGTACAGTATATACTTTATACTGTATATTACCCACCATTTCAGGCTACTTAGAGGCTCTCTGTAGTATTTTTCAGGTAGGCTGCTTAACAGCAAGTAACCAACCTGTCTTTCTCTTTGGTAATATTTAGGCTTCTTAAACACGTTTAAAGCCCAACTGAAGTGTTATACCTTTTCATCTTATTATAGTGCACAGGTTATGATTTGTGCTAGGAAATGCCTTTAAAATAACTTTTATGCTTGGTGAAAATGCTGCTCCCTGCCTTCATAGTGCATTGCTCTGTGCTGGCAGAGCTGAGTAACAGCCACACCCCTTAGCACAAGTGTTGACATAGAAAAGGTCTCTGTGCATTACTGCACTGCATCTTTTCTGTTGCTATCAGACTGCAGTCATTTATGACACCTGGCACAAGTTCTATAATGGGAAAATAATGGTATTGTTTTAAAAATGTTTTTATTCAGTTCTGTGACTTCATTTGGGCTTTAAGTATATCTTTAAATGGTATCTATATGACCGTTATACGGGCAGCTTGTATTCTAGGCTTATCCTTTCTCAATAATGGATATTTGCTAGGGAT